>CM031236.1:241578574-242111074 GCA_018340775.1 Taxus wallichiana var. yunnanensis | reverse complement strand
TCATCAGAATTACGATATAAATTTTAAAATCGCTTTGAATGATTGAACTTTGGAAAAATTACACTAGATCGTAGGGTGCAATTGGGTTAACCTATTTTTACCTTTTGAAGACAATCAAGTTTGGTTTATTGGATTGAATTTGAAGCTTACATGTGCTATATATACATAATTCTTAGGCTTATATGTCAAGGAATAAGGGGTATTCAAATTCATAAAATCCCAATGGGGTATGATCTTGGCCTCATCCCTTATTTATTAGTATTTCATGGGATTTTTACCCTAGTGGGTGGATAGGGAACACCTTTTACATCATCATATACGCCATTGTACTACAACCCATTTGATAATCGTGGTTTTTATCAAACACAATGAATTTTTAAACTTTATGATTTTATGATTTTTTCCAATCTTTTTGTCATTGAAGTATAACACAGGTACGAACATTTGAATCTTAATAACAAATTGTTTATTAATGTTTACCCTTCATATTAATTGGCGCTCAAATTGGATGGTTAGACTAATGTTTGTTGTGCCACATTGAAATGATAATTGGAAATTTGACGAAGATATAGTTTGTTGCTAATTTTTACATTTTATCATTTTAATAAGTTATCTAGGCATTCAAATTATTTTTAGAAAATTATGTAAAATATTTTAATCAAATATATAGATTGTTGTTATTTTTAAAATAAAATTAAAATCAACATACTAATATTTATTTTTCATTCAAAGTTGCACTTTATCCCTTTTCTATCATAAACAACTCCCCACTTCTCTTGTTTTCTCCCACTAGTGTTGTCACATTTAACATGAATCTACATTCACCATACATGTGTTTTTTTAAATACCTTTCAAGGAAATGAAATTATTTGAATTTACTAGTTGTTAATAACTCTACAAGACTGTCTCAAACATGTGTAAACTATTCTAATTGATGAAATGAGTTTTGTTATGCCCAAATTGTTTTCCCTTTTGAAATTCACCTTCGAGAGGCATTCCCCCACCCAAAAACAATGTTTTAGGGAAATTCAATCATTCTCATTTGCAACCTTATGCAACTACCTCCTAGTAAGGATATACCAATGTATATATAGCATTCATATGGAGAGATCCTTTGGAGAAGCTTTCAAAGAGCCATCACGTTGTGAACTATCTTTTGTCAACAAGATCATAACCCAACAAATGTTTCTTTTCACCGTAGATTCTTATTGTTATTCATAATGTTGAAGCGCATTTCTAGGATTGGGAACATCTCATGACACATATTGATTTTTTTATCTCTTGAAGAAAAAAGAATTCCTTTCATTTCCCATTTGTTTTCTATAAATAACTTGATTTACCACCATAATAAGGAAATGTTGAGATCATTGAATGTTCTGAACGCATATTGCAATACTAAATATGCAATATGTCACTCTTTTTGGCAAGCCCGATAGCAATCAATTATAGCACAAAATTATTCTCTGCATGGGAAAAAAATTATTCTTACTACAAGCCTTTGGGTTGAGGTTGGACTTGTCAATGATGTAATTGGCCACCTAATTTCAATCGTATACAAAGTGTCAATGTTGCCTGTACAAATTGCCTTTCTTTTTCATTATTAATTTAAACATATAAATTGGTCTCAAATGGGATGTTCTCCACCCTCTCCACATAATGGTGCCCCATGTTTTACACGAACATCAAAACCACTCCTTAAAATGTCTTGAGCTCTCACAATGCATAAAACTCAACGTCATCAAGTTAGTGCAAAATCACAGCACCCCGGATGCGATCAAGTTTCTAGGTTGATCACTTGGCATCCAAAGCAGATTGCATAACATTGAATCCTTTCTCCAAGTGTGGGACTTGAAAAATGAGAAAGGATTCTCCAGAGAAGGCTGGTTCCTATTCCTCTGTTCAGATGCACACGAAATATGCAGAGGGTTTTCTCAAAACCTAATCTAATCTGCCAAGGAGACAAGGTAAGAAAATGCATAAAATAAATCTAAGCTAATAGAGGTGATGCACCGAGGAATGAAGAACACCTATTTTTCCAGTAAACACAGACCATTTGAATGTGATATAAGATCATGCACAGATGACAAAACCTGCAGTGAAAGACCAGGAGGATGCAAAAAGAACACAGAGAGGGCTGAGAATCATCCATAGACATGCATTATTTGCTCCAAAGATTGATACAATACACTACAGAATGCCATGAGGCATAATAGTATTACAGTTCAAATGAGAGGTTCGAATTCCACAAATTCACCTGAGGAGAAGAAGGGAGAGGCAAAACAAAAAAATGTTCCACCTTGAAAAGAAGCTCCTCTTTACAATATATAGAAAGAATGAGAGAGGAAAGAGAGAAGGGAAAACCAAATCTACCCCAACCACCTCCAAGTTGCATTCAATTCATCTCATCATGGCAGAAGCGGCGGATCCTAGTAAAACGGTGGGCGCTAATAGAAGCGTAAGAACCTGTCTGCATTAAAGTTGTTAGTTGAAGCATTACTTCTGCTTGTTATTTCGCGCCAGAGGTGTTTCTTGATTTTATCTCTCCAAACTGAACCAAAATGTAAGATTGACCCTGGAATCGTGTAGAGAATCTCACAAGCTTTCCGTTGATATAAGGAACGTGCAAATCCGAGCTCTGGATCAAAAGATATGACGATCTGAAGATTTAGGGCACGGAACAGACCAAGACGGATTTTGAAATATTTTCCCGCGCTTCGCCACCTGGACGACACGTGGCAGGCTCTGATTCGCTGAGCAACTCTCTCTCCTCCACCTCTCGGCGGGCTATCTTTTGAAATTTCCTCAGGGCCCCTCGCTTTGGGACACGTGGCGCTATTTCATTGGTTCGGATCGCTGCTCGAAAACTCGCCTTTTGACTTTTCTCGGCCTTTCCTCGTGACACGTGTCATGCGTTGATTGGTCCTCGGCCCTTTCGGTGATCCGCGTCCCGCACGTCCCTATGTCCCATTTTTCCTTGTGCTCCTTGTGCTGATTTCGGCCGAACCGGCCGGTTCGCGTCCTCGCGGCCCAGATGTCCCAATTGCCTCCGGACTGTTTGTTCCCATTTCGCCCGGTTCGGCCGGTTCGCGCCTTTTTGTCCCAGATGTCCCACTTTGTTTCGGACTGAAGTTCCTCATTTCAGCCGATCCGGCCGGTTCGGGTCTATTTGTTCCAACTGTCCCAGAAACAGTTCGATTTTCCTTTCCTTCGGCCGAACCGCCTTTCCGCGTCCCACGCGTCCCGACGTCCCAACTGCTTTCGGACTGTTTGTTCTCATTTCGGCCGAACCGGCCGGTTCGCGTATCTTTGTCCCAGATGTCCCAAAGCAGTTAGTGCGAAAGTTCTCCTTTCCAGCCGATCCGGGCTTTCCGCGTCCGCCGCGTACTTCTGGCCCGATTGTCCCAAATGCTTAGCAGGCCGCCTGGAGGCTTTTCGGCCGATCCGCGTCTTTCTGTCCCACACGTCCCAAAGGCGTCCTTGAGCAGGACTTAGCCAATTTTCACGATTTTTCCTGGATCAACCTACTTGCCTGGGACTTGAATATTCTGATGCATGTTATCAAAATTACCCTGGGGGGTGAATTTTGGATAACAATTTGGCGACTCAGCGGGGTCATCTGCCTGCTAGATGAAAAGACCAGTTGCCTGAAGCAATCCATTGGGCATGGAGTCATAAGCAATAACCTGAAACGAGCCCGACATCGCAACTTCTTCTCCAAGAATACTCAACTGTAAAAAACAACCCGAGAGCAAGAAACACAGCCAAAGCACTTAGGGAAATCGAAACCTAACTCTGACAACAGACAATGTGCACAAGCACTTGGAGGAATGAAAATCTAATTAATATTTACAAGGTAGTGAACTTCCTCTAGAGGCAACGCTTGAGATAGATTCCATTCACTAGAATCTACGCTTCTTCACCATCCAATGAGGCCAATTGGAAAGCATTGCTTTGCTCTTGCGCTTCAGTGACCATGTATGGGCCACTCCAAATGGCATCAAATTTTAAATGCCTTCCCGGTTTTGCCCGATCGCATCCCATTTCAACACTAGATCTCCAACTTGAAAAGATCTATCCTTGCCTTTCACAAAGGTCTTCTTGATCAAAGCTTGATCCTTTTCCATTGCTTGGGATGCTCGATTTTTGATCTCTTGCACCCCATCACTCTGCATATCTCACCTCCATAGGCTCAAATTCAAGCAACTCCACTGCTTCATGAGTTCCAATGTTGGCAACTCAAGTGACATGGGCAAGATTGCCTCTCTTCCATGTACAAGCTTAAATGGAGAATTACCTGTGGATCTTTTGGGAGTGATCCTATCAACCCATAAGGCTGATTTCGATTTGGTATGCCAAGCCCTCCGATTCTCATCAAGAGTCCTCCTAATGATCCTCGGAAGTTCTTATTTGCAGACTCGGCCTCGCCATTACCTTGAGGGTAATAGTTTGATGAAGTGCTCGAGTAGATCCCGCTTCTTGACAGCCCACTCACTCACTTTAGATCCAATGAATGCCAATGCATTATCGGAGACTATTGTAGTAGGTACACCAAATCTGGTAGTTATCCCCTCGTAAAAGTCCAAGATGCTAGACTCATTCGCCTCTTTGAGTGCTACTGCTTCTATCCATCTGGTGAAGTAGTCTGTGGTTGTCAAAATCCATTTGTGCCCTTGGCTTGAATTGGGATTGATGGCTCCAATGAAGTCTAAACCCCATTGCATGAATGGTGGTCAACCGAGATTGGATGTAATGGAAGGGCAATGAGTCTCTCTTTCCCGTGAAGAATGCACAATTCTTACATCTCTTAATCCATGCATAGCAATCACTAAAGATTTTAGGCCAATAATAACCAGCCTTCATGATTTTCGAGAGTTGTCCTCTTGGTGCAAAATGGCCACCACCTGGTCCATCATGAAACTCTTTTAATACCCTTTGATCTGACTCTGTGTTAATGCATCTCAAAGAAGCACTCCATTCACATCCTTCTTGAACAAAACTCCATCAATGATGGTATATGGAACAACCCGCAACCTCGAAGTATCTCCTCTTCGCTTTGCTCATTTACGGAGGGCATAGGCCTGTTTGTAGGAAGTGGTGATGCCTTGGGTCCAGCTAAGGAGTCGGGCAAAGCATTGTATTCTTCTTGCCTCGCCACTCGGCTCATGGCTGTCTTGCACTTTGTCAAAACAGCCTCTTCTTCATTGCAAACATCTTTTTGCTTCCCCAAACCAGATTGCTCACACAATCCTTTCCCTCTTACCAGCTTGGTGATCCTGATCTCAATGTCATACTCCATGACATGGGTGATCCAACCTGCCCTTTTTTCATTCAAATCCTTGTTGAGGAGGAAGTCCTTAACCCCAGCATGTGAGACCAATAACTGGACCTTGTTGTTTGAGATTAAATGCTTGAATTTCTTCAAGCTTCTGATTACTGCAAGCACATGCTTTTCAATAAAAGAGTACCTCACTTTGCAGTCATCTACGCTCTGGCTGAAGAAGGCAATCGGCTGTTCATCATTATCTTTGTTCTGCTGTACCAGAATGGTAGAAATAGTGTCATCACCTCCAAATGCATAGAGGATGAAATCCTTGGAAAAGTCTGGGTTGATGAGAGTGGGTGCTTGGGAGATGGCTTCCTTGATTGCTTCAAAACTCTCTTTGCCTTACTGTCAGTCCACTTGAAAGCCATGCTTTTCCTTAACATTTTGGTGATGGGCTTGACAAGGGCTGCAAAATGCTGGACAAACCTTCGAACAAAGTTTATCCTTCCTAGGAAACTCAAGGGCTTTCTTGTGGCTTGCAATGGTAGAGCTCTTATGGCTTCAACCCTCTCTCGGATCAATTGCTAATCCTTCCTTGGAGACAATATGGCCAAGGAGCTTCCTTCATGTGTAAGAAAGATGCACTTCTTAGGATTTAAGGACACTCGAACTTTCTACACCTCTCAAAACACTTGCTGAGGTGAAAGAGATGGTCTGGCAAGATTCTTTGAGAAGACAAGAATATCATCTAGGTATATCAAAGACTATCTTGTTGATCAAGCCTTTGAATGCCATATCCATAGCTCATTTGGAATGTTGCTCGGCATTCAACAAGTCCTAATGGCATCTTCTTGTAAGCATATGTGCCCCATTTGGTTGTGAAGGCTGTCTTGAACTGGTCTTCCTCCTTTACCATAATCTGATTGAAGCCCGAGTAACCATCAAGTAGTGAAAACCTTTCGAACCAAATTTCGACCTGCAATATTTGCTCCATGGAAGGGAGTGGATAATGGTCCTTGAGAGAGGCTCTATTCAAATCTCTCAAGAAGTCAACACACGGCTCGATCTCTCCACTCTTCTTCCCGATCGAACTAAGTTGGCAACCCAAATAGAATGCTTGATTGGGAATATGATTCTTGATTCAATCATCTTGTCCAATTCTTTCCTCATGAGAGGCTCCATGTGTGGATTGACTGGTCTCTGTTTCGCTTTGACCCGGGCTTAGTATTTGATCCACCCGATGGTGTGCTCGAGCTAAGTTGGGATTGAAACCTTTCAAGTCTTCATAGCTCCAAGCAAACACGTTAGGAATTCTTGACATAGTTGTATGAACTCACACCTTTCTTGCTCATTGTCATCCTTCCAATTTGCAATGGCTTGTTCTCTTCTACCAAGATGGATACCGAATCTTCTCTCTTGACTGAATGTTTGCTTTCTCCTTTCTAAACTTATCATTGGGGTTGAAAATGGACTCCAAAGTGATAAGTCCTTGGGCACTTGTCGGTTCTGGTGTATCACTTGGTCACCATATTCTTTGTTCCAACTTCTCTTGATTCTTAGTGAGAACTCGCTTCCTCTTCAAGAAGTGGATGATTTGCTGGTCATTCTCAAATACCGCCAACTAACATTGTTATCCGGCACTCAAGGCCTCACAATCACGTGGATGTTTGGTCAGCACTTTATCTTGTTGAATGTTTTCTACAATGTCAAAGGTGCCCCTACTTTACTGCCGCAAGCTTTGTCGCCAGCTTGATTCTCTTTCCTAGGGATGGCTTTGATGCCGAAACCCTCAAAATCTTCCATGAGGTCCCACACCTGTTCTTGTAGCACCCCGAGTAGATCATTTTTGGCGCATGTTGTCCCTTGACCCGATTTACAATCAATTCACTCGTCCCCAAAAACTTGCAAGTTCTTTATTTTTCTCTTGATTACCCAATGTATCCCTTGCACCAAGGCTTCATATTCAACAGTGTTATTGGAGCATGCAAATTGAAATCTAAAAGTTGAATAATACTTTACTCCTTGAGGTGAAATAAGCACGGCTCCACCTCCTGCGCCTTGTCTACTCCTTGATCCATCACAAAAAAGCTGCCATACCTCATTGTCATCCTTGTGGCTTGGCTTGGTGATGCTAGGAATAGGCTAACTTTCTTCATGTATACAATAGACTCCCAGCTCAGATTCTTCTATTCCTTGATAAGGATCAAAAGCATGTACCTTGTTTGCCCATTCATCAAGAGTTAGATCTGGGATGTTTCCAACTTTAGTGTCAGTTTCATCCGTGTTTGGGTGATCTTCTTGATCAAATGCTGAGCAATTGGCATTAATCTGACTTGGAGTATAGGGCTCAATGTGGAAGTTTGCAATAGGTTCTGACCTAATTGTAGCCTTAGTTCCATACCTTGTTCTGAATAGCATGTGAGACCAATCAACGGACAAATATCCCCAATTTTGGCAGTGAAGTCCCTTGACAAACATAGGGCAAAGAGTGGTGGAAGGTCTATGACTGATATATCTTGTAAGACAACAACATTTGGACATGCATGCAAGGTAAGACTCAAATTTCTAATCACTCCAATCTGTATTCTATTATTGCTATCCCATCCAAATGCACTACTCCCTTAGATGTTATTTCATCTTGGAGCCCTAACCGATCAGCCTATCTGTTTAGGCATTACTTGAGCTACTTGCCCTGTGAATCTATCATGCAATTATGCACTAGCTAATTTCCAATGATTAACGAAACATAAAAAGGGGGAGGCTTCACATTCTACCTTGTTGTGCTCCATGATTTCCTTCTGCTGGGCAAGCATTTGTGAGCACTTTGTCTTGATCTGCCGATTTGAAGCGGCCAGCCACTCCTTCATGGCGGCTTACAGCAGATCTCTTTGGCTCGGGATGGATAGGGATTCCACATAGATATATTGACGTTTGTCTTCTTCATCCGATCAATGATATCTTGAATGGTGATGAAGGATCTCTCTCGTTGTCCCTTGGTTTGCACATTTACTCCTTGTATGTGGCGGCACAATACTGGCATTTGAGTTGGCCTAGGGGTCGTTCTTGGATGCCCTTGTGCATTTGAAACGGGACTTTGCTGCCAATCATTTGTGGAGCCATGGAAGGTTGTGGATCGGGTCCGGGGCTAATGGCTGCTCTTCACCCAAATTTCTCCTTTTGACATTGTGTTTCTGCTGCAACACCTTGAGAAACTGCCTGGTTCATGCGACAAAAATCCTCTCGCTTGCCAATTTACCAATGTGGTGTCATTTGGGGCTGATTGCTTTGTTGGAATGTTTCTTGTTGTTGGTCGTTTTCTTGATCGCTCTCACCCTCCACACCAAAGAGTTGTTACCATTAAAGCTTGAGTCAAAGCACCATTGAAGCACATGGATTGATTATGAGGCTCATTACATGGAAAACACCAATCATACTCCTAGGCAATGTTGTTTTGTCTTTGTACTAATGCCTTAGAGGCGATATGGCATTTGGATTATAGGGTTGGAATGGTCTATCGGGCGGAGGCCTTGCTTGATTCTCGATTTGCAGCCTAGATTGGGTGGCCTTTGAGGCCGATATGGCTGCCTATTGGGTTGAGCTTGAGGCCGATATGAAGGTCTAAAACCTTGAGCTTCTTGTCTTTTGAGAGTGACCACTCATTGCCTAGATTTTGCAATTGCTTCATGACCTCTTGAAGCTCATTTGGGGCACTTGGAGATGAAGTGGAAGCTTCATTTGAACTCGATTTCTAGGAGTGGGAATAGAGCTAAGACAGTGCGTGACTAGCACTTGGGCTCTCTAAACTTGGATATAATGGCATTGGAGGCCTAGGAGCCGCTTACCACCACTGAATAAGACAGCTTTTCGGCTCTAATGGCAATGCTTATAAGCGGCAGTAAGGTTGTGCCTCCCATTGATTGAATTAACATAGAAATATCGAATTCAAAGCTTTAAGATAGTAGAGAAAAGCACCTTCTGCTGTTGGCCTGACTGCCACTGGAATCCTATCCCAAGACCTTTGAAATCTGAAGTTGAAGTCAGTCAGCTGCTCGTTGGGGGCTCTCTTGATAGTTGTCAATTGTTCTAGAAGAGACAAGTTGTCTCCCTTCTCTCCAAACTGCTCATGGAGAACTATGCACAACTGATTCCAATTTGTGATAGAACCAGCTTCAAGGCTTCTGAACCATTGCAATGCCTTCCCTTTGAATGATGATGCCAGCAGTTTGACAGCCACATCCATTTCATTTATCTCATGGATTGCACAGATGTTAGCAATGTCTTTGACATGATCACCAGGAGTGGTATGATTTTCTCCAGTAAAAAATGGAATGTTCTTCAACGCTGCAATTGGAACTGGATTCTGTGCATTGAGGGCAAGTGGGCTGCTGCCAGTGAAATTGACAAAGGGATTTGCTGGTTGCGCCATTCTGATTGGTCGAAGGACTCTTGAATACTGAATGAAAGGCCGAGCAGGTGGAGGAGTTGAGAGAGTTCTGTTTGGTGGAGATGGAGACCTTTGAATCCTTCTTCCTCTTTGCCTTCTTCTTGGAGATAATTGCAGGTATTCAAACAAAGACTTCCTCTTCTCCAACTCTTGACCTTGTGATTCTTCTCATCGGCTTTCGTGCTGTCTTCTTAAAACCAGCTTGATCTTCCTTTTGGAGTCACCGATATGTGAATAATAGCTCTTTTCAAGCAAGAAAATTGTGGCAGATTCATATCAACTTTCTTTGCAATAAAAATGAGACCTCTAGGTCCCACCGAGCGTGCCAAAACCGTTAGTGCAAAATCACAGCACCCCGGATGCGAGATCAAGTTTCTAGGTTGATCACTTGGCATCCAGTGTGATTCAGATAACATCAATCCTTTCTCCAAGTGTGGGACTTGAAAAAATGAGAAAGGATTCTCTAGAAGGTTGGTTCCTATTCCTCTGCTCGGATGCACACGAAATATGCAGAGGGTTTTCTCAAAACCTAATCTAATCGCCAAGGAGACAAGGTAAGAAAATGCATAAAATAAATCTAAGCTAATAGAGGTGATGCACCGAGGAATGAAGAACACCTATTTTGCCAAGAAACACGACCATTTGAATGTGATATAAGATCATGCACATGACAAAACTGCGGTGAAAGACCGGGAGGATGCAAAAGAACACAGAGAGGGCCGAGAATCATCCACGCATACATGCATTATTTGCTCCAAAGATTGATACAATACACTGCTGCATGCCATGAGGTAGAATAGTATTACAGCTTAAATGAGAGGTTCGAATTCCACAAATTCGCCCGAGGAGAAGAAGGAGAGGCAAAACAGAAAAATGTTTCACCTTGAAAAGAAGCTCCTCTTTACAATATATAGAAAGAATGAGAGAGGAAAGAGAGAAGGGAAAACCAAATCTACCCCAACCACCTCCAGGTTGCATTCAATTCATCTCATCATGGCAGAAGCGGCGGATCCTGGCAAAATGGCGGGCTGCCTAACAGAAGCGGCGAACTGTCTGCTGCATTAAAGTTGTTAGTTGAAGCATTACTTCTGCTTGTTATTTCGCGCCAGAGGCATTTCTTGATTTTCTCTCTCCAAACTGAACCAAAATGTAAGATTGACCCTAGAATCGTGTAGAGAATCTCACAAGCTTTCCGTTGATATAAGGAACGTGCAAATCCGAGCTCTGGATCAAAAGATATGACGATCTGAAGATTTAGGGCACGGAACAGACCAAGACGGATTTTGAAATATTTTCCCGTGCTTTGCCACCTGGACAACATGTGGCAGGCTCTGATTCGCTGAGAAACTCTCTCTCCTCCACCTCTCGGTGGGCTATCTTTTGAAATTTCCTTGTGGCCCCCGCTGGGACACGTGGCGCTATTTCATCGGTTCGGATCGTGCTCAAAACTCGCCCCTTTGACTTTTCTCGGGCCTTTCCCCTCGTGACACGTGTCATGCATTGATTGGTCCTCGGCCCTTTCGGTGATCCGCGTCCCGCACGTCCCTATGTCCTATTTTTCCTTGTGCTCCTTGTCGATTTCGGCCGAACTAGGCCTGGCCAAGCGTCCTCGCGGCCCCATGTCCCAACCGCCTCCGATCGCTTTGTTCCCATTTCGCCTGGACGGCGGTTCGCACCTTTTTGTCCCGTGATGTCCCACTTTGTTTCGGACAAGTTCCTCATTTCACCGATCCGGCCGGTTTCAACCTATTTTTTCCAACTGTCCCGAAATGCAGCTTCGATTTTCCTTTCCTTCGGCCGAACCGCCTTTTCCGCGTCCCCACGCATCCCGACGTCCCCGATCGCTTTCGGATTGTTTGTTCTCATTTCCGCCGAACGGCCGGTTCGCGTGTCTCGTCCCAGATGTCCCAAAGCAGTTAGTGCGAAAGTTCTCCTTTCCGGCCGATCCGGGCTTTCCGCGTCCGCCGCGTACTTCTAGCCCGATTGTCCCAAATGCTTGCGGGCCGCCTGAGGCTTTTCGGCCGATCCGCATCTTTCTCCGTCCCACATGTCCCAAAGGCGTCCTTGTAGGACTTAGCCAATTTTCATGATTTTTCCCGGATCAACCTACTTGCCTCGGGACTTGAATATTCTGATGCATGTTATCAAAATTACCCTAGGGGGGTGAATTTTGGATAACACTAACTTTAGACAAAGTGATTATTACATCGGAAGTGTGAAACGCATGCGCTTTAATTTCAAAGCAATCACTAGAGTTTGCACCTTAATGAACTTTGCATATAACCCCCTTTCTCATTTGAAAGATACACAAAAATGTGTTTGGGCCCTTATGTTCATCTACAAAAACAAGAAGAAGCTCATGTTCAATCTCGTTCTAGCTACTTGTGGCTCCATAAAATTCCTCAACACCTTCCCCCCATCTTACATATTCTCCTCCACTTTCTCTTTTTCTATGAATGTTCAATAAAGTCATTCTTCACTTTTATACATAGAAATAAATTTACTCCTACATGCTTTCATGATTTTACTTATTTATAAAAATGCATTAATATTGTTTAACCTTTTTATGAGCAAACCTTGTTTTTTTCTCTCGTTACTTACACTTGATTTCTTTAGTTAAAAATTTTTCCCACAAATTAATGTGAAGTATTTTCAATTTTATTGTCTTTTATGTACAATTTTGTTTATAAGTATAAATGTTGCGAAGTTTATGTATTGTTTCACATTGAGAGAAATGATGTGTAGATCCCATTTTCTTCCTCCCCTTCTCTATTAAAGATCTCCATGGTGCGATTACTAGTACTAAAACAATATGTTTAGCTTACTAAAATTAAATATTTAATTTATATCCTTATTACCTAGTCTTTATTCACAATTTTTCAATAATTATATTTAGTAATTCGAATATTTTAAACTTTATTCTCGGGAAGAGAGTTATAGTTTTTTATATATTTAAAATATATTAATGCCCCCACTATAGTATTTTTATAATATAATTATTATTTAGTCACAATTTATTTATTTTGCAATTGTTTTTTTGCATTGTACATAGTGAAATCATTTTCTTATTATTCTAATTAATTTGTGAGATGGCATCTTTGCTTTTATTTCTTTCCTCTTACAAAGGGTGTCACTCAATGTTTAATTTGTGTTAAATTTCATTTTATATTATTATTAATCTTAGGGAGAAATATATATATATATATATATATATATATATATATATATATATATATATATATATATGCCTTCCTTTGTCTAAAATATGTATACATGGTTTTCCTTATGTATCTTTGAGTGACATCAAGATACTTTTTGTAAATATTGCCTTGGATTTTTTTCATTTTTGCTTCTACAAATGAAAAAAGTCTTTTTATGGGTTGTGTATTGAAAGTTAAAATCCCCTACCTTCTAATGTATGCAACCTATATTTTATTTTTTTTTTGGATTAGGGTAAATGTGAGGGTTTTGAAAGGGCCCACAACCTTGTAAAAAGAAGAGGGAGGAGGAGAAAAGGATGAGGAGATCTCTCATACCACACAAGGAGAGAAGAAGAAAGAACGACAAGAAAGAAGAGAATAAGTTGTTGTAGTCACATAGTCGGTAAAGCAACAAGATCCAAGAAGAAAAGGAGAAATAACACTCTCGGTTGTGATCGAATGCGCAAGCGAGAGCCATCAAAGAGGGAGGGAGGAGATGCAGCCCAAATGAAGCTACAAATAGATGAAGTGGAGGCAACCAAGAGGTGACCACAAGAGAAGTCAAGAAGGGAAAATAAGAAAAGGAGGATAGGAAGTCGAGATTACCCTTCTTCCCCTTCTTTGAGCGCACCAACTGCCAACTTTCTGGTAATTGTTTCTTTGAACCCAACAATTTAGCTAAAGCTAAGATCGGAGGGGTGTCAGTCTATAATTCCTTAATTAGAGAGATGGAGTCGTCCTTCTCTGAATCAAAATGATTGGATTCATGGGGTCTCTTGATTCCCGGAGAAGGCCTCTCCCACGGTGAGATAACACCAAATGGTGACCCACCGCAACACACTCAATTGTTACCGTAGGTTGAGCCACAACCATGGGATCACTCCCTTAATTTATTGAGCATCCGAATTAAAATCGAGTCCTCCTCAAGATCGGGGGTTCCAATGTTTGGAAGACTTTTTCTTGGCATATTGAGCTTTCTTTTTAGGGTAGGGAGACTAGAGATGGCCCGTAGTCCCGCAATTTCTACATCTGAAGGTTGTATTTTCATAATCAAGAGATCGAACATGGGACACATCTCCCATCTTGAGAGTCATTTTATCCTGAAATCCTTTACTAAGGTCAACTTCAACACAGATTCTAACATAAGTGAGAGGAAGGTTGGGTAACATCATCTAAACTGGGACATGTGAGATGGAGAAGGAGCAAGGATCAAATTGTGGGAACCGGGGTAGAAAATAGCCCCGCCGAACCCCAAAATCAAGGGCCCTCATTAGTGACCCCGTGATAATCCTCCTAATCAAAGAGCAATACGATGAAAAAGTTTCGAGTGCAGAAGAAAAGATCAAAAAAATTGTCCAATCGAGTGAATCCATTGGATTAGCGCGTTTGTCCAAATTATTTTTAAATGCCGAGAGATTCAAGATTTATTATTTCTAAAGAGGGGGAATCTACAACTTGTTCCACAAGATAGGCCAGGGGGAGGATTAGGTGTAGTAGAAGTGGATGCACTGCTTTAAACAAGTGCCTCTTTAAATGTGGCAGGGTTTCGAGTTTTGCACCCGCCTATAAAAACCCCGACATAAAAATCAAATAATCCCTTCCAATCCCATAAGAACTTAGCAGGGAGTAATCATATAGAGATTTACCGCCAAAGTTAAGATTTATGAGATCTATTCTACAAAGATAGTTTGATAGAAAGAGCAGATTTAAGATCCATACCTCGGGCGAGCAGAGTGAGCATAATGTAGAGGGTGGTCCCGCACTGTGCGAATGAGAACTTGGGAGGTGAGGTCAAGGCTCACCACGAAATTTGTGGGAATATCACATAATTACTACATAATATGTATCTGCTCCTTCTCAATCCGGTTCGTCAGTATTGAAATAGAGGCCGTAGAGGTGTATGGGCAGACCTAGAGCTTTGAGGAGAGGTCGAGGACACACCCCATGTGAGATTCGACCACCGTAATCCAGTCATACAAACAACCAATGTTAAAGTTTGCACTTAAGACACCAACCTCACCCTCCTGCGAAAGAGAATCGCCAACACAAGCCGTAACCGTGAGGCTAGGGTTAGGCTTCCGTGAATACTAGAAAATGCCATCGTTTGGGGATTATGCCCTTATTACTAAAACTCGTATGTAACCTATATTTTATTAATAATACTTAAAGTTATCATATTTTTGCAACCCTTATAATGTGTGTCGAAATTTATTCTTAATATATTGTTTTTCTATTTTGAAGTTTTTTTCTATTTTCATGATGCTTACATATTTTTTCGTTGTATTAATTAAACACCTATGTTATTTAAACACATAATAATATAATTGTAGTAATCCAAGAAACCTACAAAACCATTAAAAGGGTAGTATTTCTAGGTTGGCGGTAATTAAGACACATTTAATACTCAACAAACATTGCATTAAATAGGACAATCATTTGCATTAATTATTAATATATAAGTCTCTAACATCGCAATTACAAATTTATTTTATTTTAAACATTAGTATGCTCATTAGGATAATTATGGCCAATTGAAATGGAATTGTTATAAGGAAATACAAATTTTAAATTAAATAATATTAAATTTATTTTACTTACAACCTCACAATTTATGTTTATTTGTTAGTGTATTTTCATTAGGTTGACCATCTCCCTTGGATTTACCTACTAGAACCCTCTTTCGAAACTCGCTCATATTGTGCTCACCTTGTGTCGTGCATAAGAGGCTTTGTTGAAATGTAATCAAAAGTGCAAAGATGGCTCTTAGAACCTAATGTGTTGTGAAACCTAAAAAGTGGACCAACTATTCTTGTTTTTGAAATTATGAGTAGATAATACTTGTCCAAAATTCTTGTTCTTTGAATTTGGGGTCCCATGTTATAATAACGGCTCCATACAATTCCCACCATTAAATTTGGGGTCCCACATCGAATAACAACTCCATAGAAAACTTTCAAGTCCTTGTCAAAAATAGCTCTAAATGATTCCAAGGCCCATGTTTGAATGATAATTGATATCATGAATACCGATAGTAATAATGATTTTTTTCGATTATTGTTGGAAGGAATAGTGACGATATATAGGATATGGATTGTTGATCTCAACATGTCAACAACTTTTTCCATATGTACTCCTTGACATAGTCCTCACCCCCTTTCTCCTTCAAGCATTAAGCACGAATGACATGTAGTCTATGTGTGACTTTACCTTAAGAAAGAAGAAAGATGGTGGATGTGGGATTTGAATTGTTGGGGTTTTCAACCTGGGATGACCATCTCCCTTCACTTTTTTAGTTGTGTCCCCTTCGAACTTGCTCATGTTGTTCGTGCCACGAGTGATAGGATTGGTTTACAATATAGTGTAAGGTGAAAATTCTCAATCCTTTAGTCAACAAATTTGTCGTCGCCCAATGTCGAATGCCCCAAAAAGTTGTTACTTCTTTCTTTGACATATAGACATAATTACGAGAAACAAAAGTAGCATGAAATCGAAGAATGGAGTAAATATTTCTTCTAAATACTCTTATTTTTTTGTTTCACACAACAAACCATTTGTCTATGTCGTTTTAAGTTTCCGAGAATAATGTTTGGTCAAGAAGAAAATGAACAAAGTCATCAATCTCACCAAAAATGAAAAACTAATATGACCAATATCAAGGACTTACTTTCAAAATTATCTCCGTAATTATTTCTCTTACCATATAATTATCCTCCCACTATCCCCTTCCCGTAGCTTCTTCCCTTTACTCCTCCCTATCGGTGTTGGATTTTGCAAGGCATTCTATGGTTTTAGTCATTTTACATGTCAAAATACAACCATTTTTAAAATATGACTGTCATGATTGACAAGTAAATATATAATTTAAATGTCAAAATGACATGTATATTCAAAATTTGACCTATATATATATAAATATGAAAGTTAATAAATTAAATATTAAATAAACACTATATATTATAAATTTGTGAGATTCATGACAAATATAACATAAATGAAAATGGAAACTTTGAATGTAAATAAAATAAAAATAATAGAATTATCTTAATATCTTATTAATGAAATATAAATATATGCATATCTCATTGATAAAATAGAAACATTCATTAATTTTGATTTTTAATTAGTTTTGTTTGATTTCTTTTTTAGATTTATTTGATTTCTTGTTTAGCTTTATTTTATTGATTTTGATTTGTAATTAGTTTTTTTTTTTTTATTTGTTTGATTTCTTACAAATAAAGATTGGATAATAGACTAGATGTATTGGATTTGGGATTTTGCAAGAAAGGTGAAATTAGAAGATTGACCTTACAAGCTTCAAAGTTGGAAGTTGGAAATGGAACTTATTTTCTACATAATTGCAAGTTTGCATTAAGTGAGTCATAATTATCATTTTCTTCAAATTTGTTATTAAATTGTAATTTTAAATTTTGTTTTAATATTCTCATAAACTTTAATGATGTTTATGGATCTTCAAATTGATTAGTGCAACATTAATTTTTTGGGAAAAAAATGAATATGTGAAAAACTATGAAATTGATTAGTCCAATCTATTATCCATAATTAAATAAAAGTCACATAACTATGAAAGAATATTACAAAGAACACCAACATCCATATAAAATTTAACTCAATTTATATATTTTGTAATAGTTATTAAAAAACAAATTGACGTGCATATTAATTGTTAAACATCAAATGACATGCCAAACAACAATTTTACTACGACATGTAAAACCAGTCTGCTCCTATTTGACATATCCATTACGCGGCTGACATGAAGTTGCTCCTTAACGTAATGCATTAATCGAGACTGCATTAACGGATCACATATTCAAAGAAAGGCTCCCGTCATAAAAGATGGAATGGAGAGGATCGCGTGGTAAAAGGCCTCTATAATTTTGGTAAGTGTCCAATGTGGTACACTTGAGTGGCACAATCTCGTGATCACAAAGATTGAGGGAATTGAAGCATATCATAATCTCGGAGCCTATTGACCAATTCATAAAGAATGAATATTGTGTTGGGCACACGTTATATAACTCACATTTTTGTTGCTGCTCTTGGTTTCATGGTTAACTCACTCTCATGCATCTCATGCATGTACAAAATCAATCTTTCTTTCATATTATCTTACTACAATTAAAAAAAAAAATTGTGATTTACGTAAATGTGAGTGCGTCATATGGCAATTTCGGGAGCCTATCTAGGTTATGTTATGTCATAGTCACAAATAGTGTGAAATAGTCTATTATTGTAGTTACAAATAGTGTGAAATAGATTAGAATTGAGCATTCAGTTTAAAGATTACATATACGTTTGTAAAGTTGAATGTTCAACCAACTATGAAAAAACATCCCAAAAAATTGGTAAACTCATTAGTTCGTTGACTATTCAACCTTACAAATCAGTGTGATGAATAAACTCTTCCATTATTGAGGAGACAATTTAAAATTGTATGATTTTAATTGCACAAGCCATATAGGGGAATCTTCTTTTGATTCAAAGCTTTCTTAAAAGCCTTATTTATTTTGTTGGAAAGCTCTCAAGCTTAAGAACTTCAATATGGGTATATCTTAGGTTGAAATTTGTGATCTCCAAACTCCTCAAAATAAAATACTCACCTTCAATTGCTTATTGGACTCATTCTTCCACATTGATTTACTTCCAATATAAATCATTATCCCTTGATCACCTTGAGTGATCCAAAATTAAACAATGAGGTGTTCCACTTGTCTCTTATTTAAATGTACACATCATTTGGCACATGTCACCATCCTCATCCAAATTTCTTGTTACCTACATGTCCAAAACAAATGTTTATGTTTCATTTTAGAGTCTCCAATTTATTTCCACTTATCACAGGTGCCTGCTGACTTCTTTGAGTAATTTGTGTCTTGTGTGATCTCGCGCAACCTAAACATCACATATGTTTACAAGGTTGGATGATCAACCTATTAATGATAAAAACCCCCTAAAAGTGGTAAACAACCCATTGGTTGGTTGACCATTCAACCTCGCAACCACATATGATGGGTAAGTTAGATTCCATATGATCCTACAATTTAATTGGTGAGAATTGAGATCCTCACTATTGTTCACACTTGTGCTCACTCTCATCCCTTTGATCAAAGAAGCTTTTGGATGCTTTGCATTCCTAGCTTCATATTCGAGCAATCTTTTGTAGCATTCTACAAATTGATGAATTTTTATTTCACTTGGGATCCTTTAGTAGATAATTGATTACTACGAAATTCTACACTTTGGTTAAAGTGTATGTACATATATCGCACACTTAGTCTACAATTATCCTTTTCAATGTGTTGTTATTGAAATGTGTGCACCTCACATAGATCACCAAGTTTGGAAAACTTGTATATCTCAAAGAACAACATGCGATTGTCTCCAAGGTGTGGGACATGGGCCTTTAAGACACACCTTTGAAGAAGGCCAACTCCTAGAGTAACTACACTAATATCATCCACTACTTACTTCTAACCTATTGATTTACAGGGAAAATGGAGAAAGAAACATGAAATAAAAGGTAGTGATGACACCAAAGTGAAAGTTGATCACCCTCCCAATGATTTCAACAAGTGAGAGGACAAGATACAAATCTAGAGGGCATATATAAGCCACAACCAAAAACACGCATATAAATTTAATCCCCACTATAAACCTTAAGACACATTGAAATACAACCTTGCATATGCCACACACAATAAACCATGGAGATAACAGGAGGTAAGAGAGAAAAAACACAAAAATAGAGGGCGGATATGAGTCACAACCAAATTTGTATTAAAATTTAAAATATACATAGTGTGACATGACCATAAGTTAAGGTGATCACTCACCTACAAAGCTCAAACCCGAGGTCGAGGCACTCAATTAACGAGGCCCCGAAAAGAGCAAAGTAGCCTTTCTTTTAAGGAAAGGGAACCCCTTCAAGTGTGCCTAATTGCATATATATATATATATATATATATATATATATATAGAATAAAGAAAACAAGATCATAATATGTCATAATTTATATCTTTTCTCTTAAGCTTATCCTCTCATAAAGATCAAGAAGCTCTAAAAGGTCTAAAAACATGTTTAACACAATATGCTCTAGCCAAACCACCTCTTTGGTATATTCCGTGGTCCTCTCAAGTTTCATGATGATTTATGACACTTGAAGACCCAGATGATAAACCCTCAAGTTCTTAGAAGAATATTTTATTTTGTTTAACTTGATGCCCTCACTTGAAAGCCAATGAGAAGATATTTTTAGGATTTATCCCTAAGAAGACAACATCTCGGTCATATAAATTCATGGGGATTAATGGAGATCAAGTTGTAACTTGGTTGAAAAGATTGATGATTTCACTTGACAACTCGTCCTTTGCTCAACAACCTATTTAAATCTTCTTGTTTTTTTCGTGGGACTGTTAGTGTAAAATCACAAAGACCCCCAAATGAGTTATGGATCTGCTTTTCTAAGGCAAAGTCATTTGGTGTGATTGCACAACATTGAGCTTTCCCAAAGTGTGGGACCTTTGCAAGTGGGGAAAGCTCTCCAGAGAAGGTTGGTTCATCTTCCTAAACCACCGCCACAAGCTATTCCAAAGTGGCAGCCAAGCTAATCTAACCTAATATAACTTCCAAGGAGATAGGGAGAGAAAGAAAACAAGGAAAAATAGAGCCTACACTAAAATGGTGATACACCAGAGAAGGAAAATGTTGATCATCTATCAAAACTGCCATGGAACAAGAAGAGGTGAGCAATGGAAAGGATGGACAAGTGCATCACAGACCAAAGATGGATTTCACACAGAAAATGTTCCAAAACTCCATGAACACAACTCCAAAACCTACAATGAACATCCAAACATGCACAAATACCATGTAATGAAGAGAGGTAAGGAAAACAACAAAGAAAACGAGCCAAGGATGGACAAATGCATCACAAAAACACGTTTTTTATTGCTCAGAATTTACACAGTGCATCATTTCATGGGTAAGAGGCAAAAATGCCATTACAAAGCAAGGGAGGAGGTTCAAACTCCATTTTCAACCCTGGGGAAGAAAATAAGGGAGAGGCAGAGAAGAAGGATGAACAACTTTTTACAAATGAGCCAAAACTGGCTTTTATTGCTTGAACAGAATGAAAGAAATGAGAAAAAGTGGGTAAATTGATTTGAAACTTCAACCACCGACAAGATTCATTTAATTGGCCTACAAAATGATGGGTTTCCATGAAAAATCCCATACTTCATCATACATTGCTTCACAGAGCAAGAAAGAGGCCCATACTTCATTAATTTTGGTGGTTGGGGTCATTTTCTACAATTTTTCCATGCTAGAGACGTTTTCCCATTTTTCTCCCGCAAATCTCCATCAAAAATCAAAATTGAAGCATCCATCATGTGGAGAATTTCACCATCTTTCCAATGATACCAAAATCGCAAAAATCCGAGCTCTAGTGCGAAAGATATGCCCCTCTGAAGATTTAGGGAAAAATGGTGAAATTAGGGCAAAAATCGGGTTTGCGGGGCAAAATCCTGATTTTTTCCCTCTTTTTTCAAATTGGGAAAATTTCCCAAAAACTCTCTCGCACCCCGCTCCTCCGATGACATGTGGTGCTTCCTAATCGTCTGTGGCCTTTGGAATGACATTTTGCCCCTTTTGCCGCAAGGGCAAATTTTCCAAGGTCTTCCACCGGTGAAATCCCCACCACGCTGATGTGGACACGTGGTAGCTTTTGATTGCTCGGTGGGGATGTGCTTCCATTTTTTCCTTTGCACTTTTCACCACTTTGGAAAAAATTCCAAAATCCTCCCGACACCCCGATCCCCGCCGATGAATGGACACGTGGCATCATTTCATTTCCTTTGCGGGCTTGTGGGCCAGATTTTGACTTTAACCCTTTTGCCCCAAAAGGCTAAGTGGTGAATTTCTCTCCACGCCTCCGCCAACTCGCCAAATTCCTTGGCAAAATTTCCTTCTCCACTCCGTCGGCCCAAGCCTCTTTGGCACAAAACTCTCCCAAGCTCCGCGGGCCCACCTTAGGAAAATTTCCCCTCCAAACTCCACCGAGCCATAACTCAAAAAATACAAGGAGTTAGGAGGACTTATTTACCTTTCTGGAAAGGGGAAGAAAAATCCTATCTGATGAAGCCATTTCTAGAATCTTTTGAGTGCTTGCAATGTGTGAAAATTGAAGTTGAAGCACAAGGAAGGAAAGAATGAAGGCAAGTTAGCCAAAATAAGTAGGGGCTCATTTTGGATAACAGACCTCAAGGTGATGATAGCTTGAATGCATATTTTGGAAAATAATGAAATGACCTAAAAGCATCAACAAGTTATTTGGGCATCATTAGAATGAGAAAACAAGTGAAAACTGACTTAAACTTATATCATGAAGTTATATTTGTTCCCTTCGCCATCTTCAATGAAAACATGCTTGAATTTTAACTCTCCTCAATACCTTTATATTGATACCATGTGTAGGTGAAGTGGAGCCTCCATTCAAAAGATACAAGAAAAAACAGCTCTAGTTTGAGCCTTGTTTGACATTCCTAAGTTCTACTTTGCACTAGACTAGGCCGTCAAATTTGAGCCCTTGAAAAGTACACCGTAGTGAATCCTATATCTCATAGTTTATCACCACATGTCCTCTATCGGTGGTTCGGCATCATGCGCAAGGCGAGTATGACATGAGGGAATCTTTGGATATCCCCATGTGAAATTTTTTTGCCATTTATGCCTTTGACCATGTGTTCACCATCGGTCTCCTATGGAGTCTAGGTAATGAAATAATATAAGTCACCGATGCTTGACATTTTTCCTCCTCGCTACTTGTTCATGAATCAATGCTTTACGGGCTATGTAGGTTTAACAAAGGTTCAAGACCATCCTTATTTCCTATTGCCTCCACGTGTCTCTCTAGACACTTGTCACCAATTGACGCTTGAAGAGTATGGAATGAGGGCAAATACTTGGGATCCTATGGGGCATGGGAAGACTAATTGAAGCCACCTCTCGCTCATCATTCAAGGCACAAAAATGATGAAGTCAAGTACCTTAGAGATGTTGTTGCTCAAAACACATCCAAATTTTCATCGGTTAAATTTTACAGACTAGCCTTAATGAAAATTCATGGAATGGATGTCTTCTACACATTTCAAGGTTTAAAATCAAGAGTTTCACCAATTTTTGCATGGATTATCTGATTGAACTCGAGAGAGCAAGGGTGAGAGTTATTTTGTGACTTTAAACACTATGGGTGCCCCCAAAAAAAGACTCATTGTATATGATGTATATGGAATGTTGTTGAGAACAAGTAAAATTAAATTTGTCAATTGTTTAAATCGATATTTTTGAGCTCTTTATTGAGTTTTATAGGCCAAGAATTGACCATGAATCTCTATTTACTATGCAATTAGATTAGAGAGAGGTAGTTAAAAATATTTGTATTGCATCCTATGTTTTGAATTTCACTTCAAGAAAGAAAACTAGAAACTAGTGGTTCACAAATCCTTTTGGCCTTTTTGCTTAATTTCTCACATTCTTGTATTACACATCTTACAACCTTGACGAAACTTTATTGATTTATCTTTTATGGCCTCGACACTAACGCCCAGCCTAGGACATAAGCACCGGGCGTTCATGTCCCTCCTAGTGCTCCTAACCATTTCTATATATTATAAAGTTGGTCATGCCATTACTATACCCATAACATAACTAGTCACCGTCTTTTTAAGCTCCATTTTCCCTTGATTTTGAATTCACTGAGGTTTGTGGTTTTTCTTATTAGCTTTATAACATGTTGTGTATTGAATTTCATGTCAATATGGTCCTAATTTGAATTCAAGTCTATAAATACATGAGTGTGTTTAGATGATGAATGTATAACTGAATGGTAAGTTTCACACAATATTGATATTGAAGTTGTAAGAGAAAAATTGTTGTTTCCAACAATATACTTGTGCCAAAAAATAAAATTTAAACATTTCCGGACCATTCCAACATTTAATAATTATTGTTGCATGTATTGAAAGATAAAGTTTGTGACACTTGTATACATCAACTTGCTTGTTCACTTGCATTTACTATTGATTAAAGACTTTTCCCTCAAAGGAGGTTTGATTGAGATAGGGACCCATATGCAAATCTTGTTTTTTACCATTTTACATAGTATTAATGTGTCTCGATTAGAGGCTTCGAGTAAGAAAGACAAATTCCCATTGATTCACAACAAAACTAAGAAAGGTGAATGAGGTTTCGATGACCTAACCAAATGATTACATTCTTAAACTCAATTTTGTTTTTATAGGAGAAGACTATTTCCATATTCATTTCGATATGATCTACCATTTCTATATCTATTTCAGGATGGTTAATATGGTTGCATTATTTTTATTTTCTCGAGGTCAATTCACCTTACTATCTAGACTTATCTTGTATTATCTACCAAGAATTATTACCTTCAAATTCCTATGTAATCAAGTATTATCCTACAAACCGTAATTATCTAGTCCTTTCAAACATTTCAATTATTCTAAGTCTTTTCCAAATCATCTTATACTTGTAATCTAATTTAGTGGTGCTTATAAAATATTTTGTTTTTTAATTTTATTTTTAATTTATTTTATAAGTACTAGAATTTCAAATTACATGTGCATGTCAAATCAAAATTTGTTCACGGCCTAGTTTTTTCAATAGTTGTAAATTCCATTTTTATATACTTATTTATATGACTTTTATATGGATATAAATAAGTTTTATATTTTCACATATTTTATCTATATTTATGCCAAGGCGTTACAAGTTGGGCTCATCCTTGCCCCCTCGACAAAGTGGAGAAGTAGGTGGACGACGTAGATATAGTCGTATTAAAATCGACATAATATTTTTTATTTCGATCCAACTGTCACGATAACACCGTCCACTAGGCGGGAGGAGGCATTAAAAAGGTCTTTTTTTGTCAACCTTGCCATGAACACCACCTCAATCTGAAATGTACATCACCGGATGTCAAAACTTCCAAAATGTAGAACTATACATGTTAACATGACACGTGGCAAAGGCGGTCAAGAGAAATACAAATTGCTTCTGTTTTAAAATGTACATGTTCCTTAAACCGTGGGCATGCGTCGGCAACGAGTTTCATATCACAACACCGCTTCCATGGTTTCAAAATTTTTTCGGTTTTATCAAGTCGGCCCAAAAAAATTAAAATTATTTAATATGAAAATAAAATTAATTTACATATTATACAATAATTATACATACGTAAACAAATTTTTTTAATACAATTCTTACACGTTTATTTAAAAATGGAACCCAAAGTAGTCGTATGTTTTTATTGAGTATAATGTTTTTGTTGCAATAAGAGTTTATTTTAAAATTTTGTTTTTATATGTAATGATTATTATATATTATGTAGATTTTTTTTTCGTGTTGAATAATTTTTAAATTTTATTGTAGTTGTATATTTATGTTGAATACATTTCAAAATGGCGTCGAGGCCTCCGCCCTCTGACAACAGATAAGACATTGGTGGTTAGGATGAAAGTCATACATGTCATCGACATATTATTGTTTAATTCCATCGACGGTTCATCTCATCTCGTCTGCTTTGATTAGTGGTGACTAGAATGGAATTCTGACACGATTATCCCCAAATATCCTACTCAAGGCTTGCATATTTCTGTCATGTCCACATCTACCATAACAATGTTGTGGGAATGGTGCTACAAAGGTTACAATGCACGTAGCACATGTGTTCAGAAGCAGAAGAAGCAAAATCAATACAACTAGACATTACACCCAAATCTTTAATCCTTAATCTTCTTATTGTATGTAACAAACAAAACAACAACATGACAATAGTTTCTTCTCAGAGACAATTGAACCCGCTTTAGATATAGATACAAATCCATATCAATCAATTTGTATATAGTAAAATGAGGATATATTAGGGTTACAAATTTATCTCCGTGTGCAAGTCGATTTAACCCATAATGGTGTTGATTTTAGGACGACTATTAGCGAGAGCTCCATTTAGCACAGTTCCCGTAACATTCTGTTTATTTATTTAATTTAATTCTTGCTGCAACTATCTAATTACTGCTAAATTTACAACGTTAACTTGGGTTTCAGCGTGGTTAATGCCTTTGGATCTCAAATAAAGTGCTTGTATTATTATGCAAGGAAAATGACAGGTTTGAAAGGCCGTTTAGGATGTGTCGCTCTCCATATTCTGCTTTGGGTTTTGAAGAGTCTATTTGGCGGGATTGGCTGGATTGTTTGGCATGAGTCTATTTTTCCCATTCAACTTTTATTTTGTTGTTAAATACATGGAGAAACAAACAACAGATATGATACTTTTAAAGCTATACGATTCATATAATATCTTTTCAATGGAATCTTATCACTTTAAGGAATATCTATATCGAATGCCTTAAAAACAAATCTAAAATGTGTCCTAACTATGTAAATCCTAAATTTCCTACATTAAACTTGTAAACCCCAAATATCTATAACCTACAAATCCTAAAATTTCATTGTAGACACTAAATCATGCACTTTGGGTAATTATCTAGTCTTGATCACATACTACTATTCATATGATTCCTAAGTAAGAAAAGTACTAATCAACCCATGTCTTTAGCCACCTTTCTTTGCTTTTTGTTACTACTTTTGGTCTTGCACCCTTACTTTCTCAGTCTGCCTTTTTATACTTCAACATTTATCATCCTGAGACACCGGCGCAGGCGCCCTCGTCCCCTCTAGGCGCCCCTGTCCCCTTTGTACTTTAATCACACTTTTTGGTCATTTATAGCCTTTTGAGCATCTTATCTTTTTGGTAGTTGACCTTTTCGGGGTTAATTATGAAATTCAAACAAGGGAATCATAATATAAAGTTATGTGATCATAATAAAGGACCAAGCAATAAGCATTAGCTATCACCACCTAAGGTTACATCCATCAAGGCATATAAGAGCTCCATTGCATCCATCTAGCACCATCCAAGGGACATCAAGGACTAGTTATTTTGCATACACTTCATAGGAGGGAAGTTCATTCTATTTTCTTTTTCTTTTTTTTTACATCTATTACATTTCTTTACATCTAGCTTACTTACTTCGCTTATCAAGTGCGACACGCACAAGAGCCACTTAGGGCATGATTACGCACACACACATAACTACATTGGGTCTAAGATGTAGTGTAGTGCTCAATCGTAAGTTCACCATTGTGACAGCTGAGGACAATCCAACCCCTCATTTTGCATCTTTCTTTTTAGGATTTGATGTCTATTTGAGGGTTTTATAGGTTCATTCTTTATTGCAGGTTTCAGTGACCTCGATGATCTTGGTGCGACCTTAGGGTGATCAAAGGCGGCTAAATTGTGACACCTTAAAGGAGGTTTTCTGAGCATTTTCGCAGACCCGGCTCTTAGAAACAGATCTAGGGAGCCCACAGCACCTCTCGCCTCTCTCTGGCACCCCCAGTCTAGCCTATCTCTCTAGATTTGCATTTTTTGAGCTCCAAACACGACATTCGGTGCTTCATTTTTTCTAGTTTTCCAACTTTGTGCATCTTCCAGATCTCTATGAAATAACTAAGTCATTCTACCTCTTCTTTGCACTTAGGGTTTTCATTTTATTACTTAGTTTGCTTGGGTGTAATTTGTGTACTTAATTGTTATTCATTTACAACTCCTATAACATTGATTAGGCTTAATTTTCACATTTTTAGCCTAATCAATATTTTCAACTAGAATCTTATCACTTAAAGGAATATCTATATCGAATGCCCTTAAAAACAAATCTAAAATGTGTCCTAACTCTGCAAATCCTAAATTTCCTACATTAAACTTGTAAACCCTAAAATATCTAAAATATCTTTAACCTATAAACCCTAAACTTTCATTGTTATACTTGTCATATCAAGGAAATATTGATAAAAAGGCATACAAGGTGGCGTTCTTTTCTTTTTTCTTTTTAATTCTAGTCCATTTGTAATTTTTTTTTACTGCGGTTAGTTTTTACCCTCTCGGGTGACCGAGGTTCCAAGCTACAAGTAAACACGCACCTCGCCGTCTACGTGTCTCACTTCAAATGCATGACATGCCTTACTATAATGGGCCTCCCCTCTTTCTGGAACAAAACATTGGTAGGAAGTTGCTATGTTGGTCGCCAATATCTCCATTCTAAACGACATGTTTACAGTCTCTTTCGTCTAATCAAAGAGACCAAGTGAATGTTAACATATTTCTTGTGATCTATTAAACACACATCTTCACCATTTCCTTCAAATGTAAGCTTTTATTGGCACTTTTCCATGCCATTTCGAGGTCTTTCATATGTGCCAATGTTGTTTTATTGAATTTGAATATGTAATCAAGGAAATATTGATAAAAAAGCATACAAGGTGGCACTTTTTTCTTTTTTTTTAGCCCTCTGTAATTTGTTATTATCGAGATTAGTTTTTACCCTCTCGGTCAACCGGGTTCCAAGCCACAAATAAACACACACCCTATCGTCTACGTGTCTCACTTCAAATGCATGACACACCTTATTGTAATGGGCCTCCTCTTTTTGGAACAAAACATTGGTAGGAAGTTGCTATGTTGGTTGCCAGTATCTCCATTCTAAACGATGTGTTTACAGT
The DNA here is from genome assembly GCA_018340775.1 of Taxus wallichiana var. yunnanensis. Classification (NCBI taxonomy): domain Eukaryota; kingdom Viridiplantae; phylum Streptophyta; class Pinopsida; order Cupressales; family Taxaceae; genus Taxus; species Taxus wallichiana. Next base: position 242,082,500 of record CM031236.1, on the reverse strand, counting down.
CTCTTTCATCCAATCAAAGAGACCAAGTGAATGTTAGCATATTTCTTCTGATCTATTGAACACGCATCTTCACCATTTCCTTCAAATGTAAGCTTTTATTGGCGCTTTTCCATGCCATATTGAGGTCTTTCATATATGTCAATGTTGTTTTATTGAATTTGAATATATATAGCCTAAATTAATACTATTTAATTTTCTAGTTAGTAGACGTAAATCCATTCCTACACAATCATTTCGGATGGAGGTCACATGTGATCGCTATTTCAAATTCCCGCCCGTTTAAATATTTTTGTCGTCTGGTGCCAACGATGAAATTATTATTGTTTGATCATAAATGTAAAGGTTAAAAACATATATATTTATGCCGAAGGCATGTCAGAGGTAGGTTTGGGCGGGGTGGTCTGACGGTGACTCAATGACCCACGCTTCAAAGTACATCGACATCCTCCACATAACCACCGAGATCGTCACCACGCATGTGTCAGTATCCTCCATTGCACTGTAATAAACACAAATTATAAAAGTAGACACCATCACTCATATATAGAAAGAAAGATAGGCCAACAATGATTTGTCCACAAACAATGTTGCATAATTGTGACATCATCTGAATTATTGATGGGGAAACCATAATCACTACCTTAATTCGTAAACAAAAACCCTAATCACAAATGTGCATGAAATCAGTCCACAAAAGGAACCTTAAATGCAAATTTTCCATGTCTAACATATCTACAATTTGGGATTCAAACATATGTAAATTTCCTTTTGAAATATTTATCGATCACACCTTAACTTCGAGATATATCAAAAGTATGTTTCCTCAACAAACTGGACACAATACCCCCTTTCTTCTCCAAACAATTGACAACAATGGCGGTGGTTCATATATTCCACGTCGTAAGAAAGAAAATTTTGGCATTGGTTCCCCCAACATTTCCTCCAACTCTAGGTTTTTCGTTCCTTAAACCTCTTTTTCATCGCTTCTTTTCCTCCTCCAATATTTCAATCCCTAAAATTTAACTTCTTCACCGCATCCCCTTTCACGTTTCCATCGCACATTTCATGTGTGAATGCTAGTTATAGAGAACTATTTAAAAAATATGGTTTTCTACAATTTCTACCCGTCATTCTCTACATTTACCTAAATATTTTACACCGTAATATACGTTTAAAAATATTAAAAAAATGCCTACACGCTCTCAATTTCCAGGTTAGTGCCTAGTCTTACCTCCGCTTGTGAAAAAGAAAGGAAATTTGTTAACCCTTTTCGTCCGCTTGTGATATAGAAAATAGTTTTACAATATTATATTAAACTAATTCGCCGGTAGGCGTCTACTTTGAAGATGCCCTTGCTGGAAAGTGTCAAATTCCGGCGGCTCCAATATTTACTGTCTTGCCGGATTTTAGATATTTTAAAGGTTGCCGGATTTTAGATATTTTTCTACAGTCTTAGATATTTACTATCCTAAATATTTGATTTTGATTTTATTCTTCATAAAGTAAATTCTATAGTTTACTATTTGAAAAATAATATTGGTCATATATCTTGTTCAAAGTTTTTGAGATTCAAAAGTTTTCTGATTTTGATTTTATTCTTCATAAAGTAAATTCTATAGTTTACTTTTTGGAAAATAATATTGGTCATTTATCTTGTTCAAAATTTTTGAGATTCGAAAGTTTTAATAGATAAATATCCAGTGTTTGACCAAATGATGAAACCTGATTTAGTTTGGCGACTATCATAATTGTGTCTTACAAAAATATGGACAATAGCAAAATAAGAGCTTTGCAACAACATATAGACATCCAGACAATATCAATGCGAAATACAACTCAAATAAACTAAATATTGCTACTATCTCCGGCGTAATTTGCAACTCATTTGCAATTGCTAGTCATATTTAATTTTAAGGCAAAATAATTTTTCCTGCTTTCTAATTCTAGCCGTCGAACGAAGTACTAATATCGTACTTCCGAATTCTATGCCGGTATGAAGAAAGGAGGACAAACTTTACACGGTCGCTACCTAATACCAAGTAAATATACTTATGCGTCCACAGATTGTGATTGGCCGAGGGCCGACTGTCTGAATGGTCTCATCCACGTGGCATCATTGGCCGACACTATAAAATGCCTTCCCACTCCCACTCGGCCAATTTTTCTGTCCTGCTCTCCCTAAATGATCGACATTTTACAAAACGTGAAATGCTGCTTAAATTTTATTTAACTTAGTTAATCAAAGAATTGAAAGGGTAAAAGCTGCAGCACACTGATATCAAGGCAAAAAAACAAATATTCAGACAGATCTGAGAAGTGCGGGGGATTCTTTTAAGGTGAATAGGGTGCTGAAGGCGGACTGTCCAACCCAGGTTCGAACCGCTGGGGCGCTATTCTTGCGCCCCAGCAATTTTGTTTATTACAAACTTGGTGACAGTATCAGAGTGCAGGCAAATTTTCAAGGCGTAGTACCTATAGCTTTATGAATCAGGTGAGTTTGTTCTAGGGTTTGCAATTTTGTTATAACTTTTTTCTTAGGTTTAATCTCGGGCGATGCCCTCCGAGTTTTGTTTTTCAATTCAATTTTTTTCTTCGAGGAATTGTATTATTTGTGCAAATTTGTTTGAAACGAAATCTTCTGATCAAACCCACAAATGTTATGGTTGGAACTTTGAACAATGTTGCTCTCTTACGAAGGTTGATCTTCTTCTATTGATTTGGATCAGAAACCCCCGCGGATTTCTTATCGTCGTTATGCAAGGCTTTTGCCAGCAGGATGTTAATGTTAGCAAACTTTATTGTGCCCTAGCTTATTGGACTCCACAGCACATGCAATTTAGGTCGCATTTTGTGCGAGGAAAATGTGTATGAGAACCTGAGCTTCGAACCCCAGCGAAGGTTTAATATTTGCTTTCTTCCAAGTTTTCTCGATCTGTTGTATGCTGATTTTGTAGGATTTCTCAACACAGTTTGCAAATTTGTTGAACTTTTGCATTGTATACAATTGTCTTTTTTTAATGAAATTGATTTGGACGAAAATATGAAATCGAGAAACAGGGGCATTTGTCACAAATTTAAAAATTTAAACCTGTAGGTTTTTTATTGTAGCCATTTTGCTGTATTTTGACGAATTTATGCATTTGGCAAAGTTTTTATACACGAAAGACAACCATATTTCATGCTTTATCTTGCTTGCTGATGTTATTGATGTGAATTTGGCAGCCCAGGTCATAGCAATGACCAATGCACCTGATTTCTTAGAGATGTGCAACTTATGTCAGGAATTCAAAATGGAATTGAATGGATATTTTCTTGTTATAAAATGAATGTGCGGAATGGTTTTCCACGCTAAGTATATGAACAGAAGTCAGTGGCAAGGTGACATAGAGAAGGAAGCTGACTCACACGGGAAACGAAATTGAAAAGATGATGTTACTGTTGTCTATGGAACACCCATCATTGATTAATTAAAGGTTAATGACACGATGGTACACCCATAGTTGCTATGTTATATGCTATCAAACAAAAGGAGTTAGCTTGCAATGTCCAAAAAAGCAGTAATAAAAAATTGTTGAGTCACATAGACAACCAAATTACCAATCCAGCAAAATGATCTTTTTCTGTTTTACGCACCCACTTAAATCACCATCAAGGTTGGCATTCCTGATTGGGAATGTTAATGAAAATATGGGAATCAGTTTCTTCCATAGTTACCCAAGTCTCGGGATGGGGTTTCTGAGACGGCAAAAATTTCCCAAATTTTGGGGACGGCAGGGGACAACTTTTAAAATAATACATAAAAATTAATATTTCAATATTTTAACTTTTTTCAATGACATTTAGGGATTTAAACTGTATTTAATATATTTTAGGTACTTTCAAGATTATAATTTGATGTTCTTGGTAAAAATAACATCTTTTTAAAAGTAAAAACATCATAAAACTTTTGAAAGATTTTAAAAAATTGGGGACGTCCCCTCCAAGTCCCCAAGTCCCCAAACGTTCGGGACGTCCAGGATGTCACCAAAATCTAGGGGACATGTCCCCGTGTAACATTGGTTTCTTCTAGGATGACACTAGTCTTATGACAGTCTCCATCACCACCACATCTTCTATGTCTAGTCCTATTGTAAGACCATCTCAAGGAACCTTAGTGATACGAGGAGGGTGAGAAATTCCAGACAAAACCTCTAGTGTACAGAGACACAAGAACTTGCTCAAAATACACATTTGAATTAGAAAAAATGTGGAATTAAGAGACAAAGTCCTTTACAGAAAAGCCCCTCAAACATTTACCACCTTAACATAACTAAAGAGAAATCTATAGTGTAGTTACGAATTATGGATGACACTTAGACACAACAAATACAAATCGAGACAACAAAAAGTATTGGGGATGGATTATGCTAGAGGAAAACCTATTTAAGTACAAAATTAACCAATGGATCAATGTGGATCGTCTGTAGTCAAAAATGTATTTTATCCTTTAAAAAGGTTGGCTCACATTTTTTGGAAATTCGGTAACTGTGGAGATGTGCGACCTTCAAAACTCTATGCCGCTCTCTGTTAGAGGAATAATGAGCATCTTGGTCCTTGTTTTAGAATGGCATCTATTGCAACCTTTAGAGGTCGTTATGCATCACAAATGACTTTTACAGGTTCTGGACATAAAAACTCCCTTTTGGGACGAGATGAACTAGAGGTCCTCATAGAGAACTGTTGGATGGAATCTGAGCTTCCTTGTTTGGCTGAGCAATTTTGTGACTCTTTGCATCAATTGTTTGGATTCTTGTTCAACAACGACGATGCTTTACCAGGTTTGATGTTCAGAATAGGTGATCATCGTAATTGTTTCTACGAACAAAGACTACACATACCATATGGGGTTTTACAACAATATCCCTTTTACCATTTTTGCAATTGAAGGCATGATCAGGATCTTGTGATGGTGAGAAGGCTTCAACAATAACAAAATCTATTGAATTGGTCGAGTGGGAATGCATGCATAATGTATATTGATGATGGAAAGCTTTTGAGACAAAATACAACTCCTACAGAAAAAGTATATACCATAAAACCCTAATGTGTTAGGTGTGGTCCATTTTGATCGTTGCTGTGGGATTAGAAAATGATATCATTCAAAGGGCTATACCTATTAGGCTATCATGTTTGGGTTTTAACTTTCATAATATATACGTTCTCCATGAAACTAATTAATAAGTCTCTACAAGTACATGCTTAGAAGGTGTTGGGCCTTAAAGTTCATTTGATTGGTATTTTTATTCTCTTGCTTAAAAACTTTTCACAATAAACCTAAAATATATTTAGGAGAAAAAAACTTACAATCTATGTTTCGTCATATTCAAAATATCCTTTGTAAAAAGTGACATAGAACACAAAGGAGAGTTTTAACCAGTGACCTCAAGGTCCCATTGATTAATTTCACTACTAATGACTCGTAGTATAATGACGTTACATACATGAATAGGGGAAACCTAATATGATACATACACAAGCATACATATATGTGCTGAAAATGAGATCAAAACATCCATAACATACAAAAAATAAGCAGTGGAAACACATAACAATATGGGACATAATATGTAATAAATTCATTAGCCTTTCCGAATTGAGGCCAGGTTTTTGAGGTTAGCTTGCCCTCGCGGGAGCGCGACCCTTTTGTACGAAAACCCAATAAAAAAATACAACACAATGTCTCCTGATCTTCCAAATTCCTACTGCACACCTGTGCAACACCTAATCTTATTTGTATAACCTATTTGACCCTTTGTATCCCTAACATTTGCTATAACTCACTAATGTACCGATTCCTTTATAAATTATGGATGATTAATTGCCCAAACATCATCCCTAATAATCATCAAAGAAAAGTGTCTGTCCTTGTACAATGAAGACCTCCATCATGATTGAAGTCACAATACAATCATAACCCATTTTGTCAATTGGTGTTGATAAAACCTTGTTATGTATCCTGACAATACATAAAGCACTGTAACTCATATGGATAGTCCACTTGGATTTAAGTCCCTATGTAGCCATCTCCCACTACATAGCTCAATTGCATTATTCGATTTTTCATACCTATGAGGAGACACCACATCTTGCTTCCATTTAAAACAATCCTTTTTAGATGCCCAGGCTTTCAGTTATAACGCTTAATTTTTTCCCCTCTTGTTTACTTTTTTATTTCTTTATTTGCAAATACTTCTACTTTGCATTCTTTACCGTGTCCATTGGTGTTTCCAACTTCATGCCTTTTACCTTTGTTGTTATTTGTTGGTGCTTAGAAGGCTTTGAATGACTTTGGTAGATTGTGGCCCATTTTAGATGCCCACGCTTTCCAATGTTAAGATCTGTCCTTGGTATCTTGTTGTATCTAGTCTTGCAATGTGGGATAGTATTCGTTGGGATAAGATTGTTTTTGGTTTATCCAAGCAATTTTTTCTTATGATTTGTGCTTGTGGTGGTATCAGTCATTAGGTTTGTTGCATGGTTTATTGCCCTTTGTATGTACTAGAATTTGATTGATTGAAAGTGCCTTCAAAATGAGTTGATTCCTAATATCTGCCACTGCAATTTGATCATCCAATATTTGAGGGGTGATTTGTCTCACTAAGCTTTGCAACTAAAATCTTAGATTTTTGCATAAAACATCAAATCACTCAGAAATTGATCCAAGGGTAGCTTTAGACCCATGCCAATAGGGTCAGCCTTGTAGTGTTATTGTTATGAATCTCAAGGTTTCTCCAAAGACCTTAGAAGCTCTTTCACGGTCATGAAATGTACTATCTAGACTAGCATTTGTTGGGCTTCTGTTAGAGAACCCATTAGCATGGTGGAGGGTTCCACTTGGTAAGCAGGTGTTACAGTTGTTTGGTCAATTGTTTAGGTGCTAACTAATTAAGGATAATTTTGATGTTATCTTTCTTTTAGCTGACTAAGCTGGCTTTTATTGGCATTATCCATTTCTGTAAGTTTTAAGATATGGTCTTACAATTATTTGTGTTGTGTACATATGTTCTATATCAATCGCTGCCACAATAAGTGGGATTTTTCCATTAAGGTGAAGGTGGTTTTTAGGTCATGACCTAGCAAACACACTAACTTGGCATCTGAGATCCACCTTGTGGGAACAAGAGATTTTTCACTTTACCTTAAATGTATTGTTCAAATTTTGCACTCAGGTTCACCACCTATTGTTCTTTGTGTATCTGATATTGTTGGCCCTAGTTTGGGATCTTCTCATTGGGCTTGCATAGAGAGATTTTTGACTCTCATGCTCCAACATATGATTTGTTACAAACAAATAGTTCCTTAGTGCATCATTGGGTGACTCAACTTTAGGGCATGGGAGATACCCCTACTTGGCACTTAGTTTTTTAGAGAGGACTGCCTTGTTGGGTCCCTCTAGATGTTGGCATTGTTTGTATTCCTAGACCAATTTTCTCATTCTATCTATCAACATCTCTATTAATTGCTTTCTCCATTCATGTATTCCTTAGAAGCGCCACCTTGCCTTCTTCCCTTTATAATACCCAAATTTTCACTTGACTGAAAATCCCCAAAATTTGGTCCAATATATTCCTTGCATAAAAATATGCAATTTTGTCTAAAGGCTCAAGGAAGAATGCACGCTTTGCCCCTAAAACGGATGGTGCGTTTGGATTGGGCATCGAGAAGCATTTGCGCATGGAGGAAGCAAAAATATAATGTTGCGCACGGTGCACGAGTAGAGGATTGAATAAATCGGTGAAGGTGCAGCTCATGTGCCGGGGATGTAGAAAAAGGTAGATGTGTGTGGTGTGTGCACAAAAGAGTTGGAAATGCGAAAACAAGAGCAAAAACGTGCCTTTTGTGCCAAGTCAAAAATCAAAAATTGCATTTTCGATGGCCTTGAGAAGCTCAAATTGTGCTTGGATTTTGACTCCAAAACACCCACTTTGAATCCATCCCAACCATTTTCAAGACCTGATTCTGCTTGCATTTTGAGTTTTAGGCCCAGTCACCCTTTTGACACAAAGGAGCAACGACAATGACCCAGACTACCACAGTAGTGAGCCCTAGGATCAAAATTGATGCATTTACCATGGAGAGGACTCCAAGAGCTTTCCGTTGACTATTTGTTTAGCTCTTAACTCCTCTCGGAACTCCCGGAACCTTCAAAACAAGATCACTTTCTCCGTTGAAGCTTACATTCCATGCACCCGTAGTGACCCGGTCTTGCTTAGATGGATCCCAACACCACATGTCTCCACATCTTTCCTTGAAACTGCCATGGATCTCTTCATTGCTCCCTTGCACAACCTCCAGATGGGTTGAACCTTTGCAGATAGCTTCCGGAGGATGTTTTCTTGCTGCACTATGGCTAAAAATAGCCATTTTAGTGCTTCTAGAACACTTTTCCACCTTAGAGCTTAGTAGCTTCATGAAATCCACTTGAATCTACCTCCTTGCACATGAAACACACTTGAAATCCATGTTAGTATGTTCCTCTCAGCCAGAATGAGGATGACACAGACTTAAAGGGGTTGTATGAGTTGATAGGATGGCTGGAGGAAGGGTTCATAATGATCGGGAAAGGGGATTTTGAGTGGTGGGCTTGGTTATCATGACCAAAATTTAAAATTTTGCATGCCAAACATTTAGCATAACAACACATAGGTGTATCACAAGAGGGATGGGTAGAAGATCTAAGTAAACTAAAGTTGAGGACTCGATCGATTGGTAGACATTGTTGGCATGTGATCCTATCCATGTCACTCCAATTATCTCCATACTCCAAAGTAGACTTCCAAGTTTAAGTTCCACTAAATCCTAATCCTCTTAAACCTTTAGGCAAGTTTCGAGCAAAAGCAAAGAAAATTATATGATGATGATATAGAGAAGTGACAACAATGACCCTATTATAGGGGAACATAACCTGAAGTTACTTTCTGCCAACGACATCAACTAGTTGGCTAGAAAAAGGGTACTACTTGACTACATTGACTATGGTCGATGCAGTTGGCCACAACAATCGGCTAAAAGTTAAGGAGAGGTGAGAGAATGGAGGTAGAACAAACACTTGGAAGAGGTATAAGCTGATCCAAAGGGGATTTGGAAGGGCTACAAGCAGATGTGAAGTTGATTATACCGAAGATATCAAGTCATTATAAAGAGATAGTTTGGAGGCATGCGAGGGCAAGCTAGGGTAATGCAATGCACAACGGTTCTCTTGCCAAGTGCTGCCAATCAGCTTAACCCTACTCTGATACGCCCTTAAGGCACACACTCAAGTAGATTAATTCGCCAAGAGCTTTGTATAGAGAAATCATTAGTAAGAGTGCAAAGTAAGGTTTATACAACACTACCCCCAATTAAAATGCATCTAATTTTATGTGTGAGGAGTGCACCATAGTGCATGTGCTTTGGAAGACTACAATCAACGGTGTTAATGCACCATAACACAAGAGATTATATGTGTGCATACTCATAATGTGAATCATGCATATCCAAGTTCCTTTATATCACCCAATTCCACAATTAAACTAGAATCGAAATACAAAGCCAAAGAAATGTATATGTGTGCGTGCAATGCCTCATCCAACGTCAAAGCCCGTTGTTAAATCCATCTATGAACACCAAAAATCCAATATGTCTTCTTATCTATATATGAAGGTCCAAGTACAAATTAAGCCACCACTATAGCCGAACCAATCTTAACAAGTATCATCAAGGCATAGGTACTTGTATTGACAAAATAAGGGGCATAACCTTCAAGTTCATTACTAATTATTGAAACCTTTAGACCCTTAATGACCGCATAGTATATCCCAAGACACACATCAAGTTAAATTACATAGACCCCTTGTTTGGCTGATAATTATATAAAAACCCAAAAACTATAGACCCATTGGATGACTAGTCTAGGATAATTACGTCATCCCCTTATCTTCTCTAGAAAAGAGAAAGCAACATTGAGGAATTCCACACACCCCTTTCAACAAAGCATATTGATGGAAATTGATCTCCCTTGGTTAGCAAAAGTGTCTTTTCCAATGTAGTGTGATCCTCACGGAGGAGAAATTCACCAACCACATGTGACAAGATGTTTATTTTATTAAGGTTTTGTGTCGTATCAAATGCATTGCACCTCTTGATGTATTGACCAGGATCAACTATCACATTTTTCATCACCCTCTTTAGCATAGTTACCATATTCGCCCGAACATGGGCAAAATTCGGTTCGCAGCGAACTTTTTAGAAAAAACGAACTTGTTCGGTTGATGCAATCGCTCGTGACGTTTGACTAAATTTTTTTAGTTGAAAAATTAAAACATTTACCTAAAAACGTAAAAGCTACAGCCGAAACCCTAAAAACTAAAGCGGAATCATTAAAAACCAAACGCGAAGCAAAAAACGTGAATATAGTCGTCGGCACTTGCAAAACAGTCTGGAACACACGCAGCCTCTTGAACGCAGCCATTGGAGGTCTCCACGAGTCCACAGTGAACGCATCCTGGTAACTGGTAAGTGCTCGAACCTGCAAAAACTATAAAAACGCGAAATCAGTCCATACTAAGTGCTCGAACCCTGCAGTGCAAATTTGCAAAAAAATATAGTATAACTGCGAATATATGGTTTGCGAATGGAATGGAATATGGTTTTCGAAATCACAATAATTTATTAATTGCTAATTGCCATTGGTAATAGGTAAATATTATTTACTAAATAAATTATAATAATATATATTGTGGTTGGTGGTAATTGGTAAATATTATTTACTAAATAATAATATATATTGCACTTCGAAATGATAATCACAAATTCACAATTACTAATTTTATAAACTATAAAGTTATAAACATTGTTAAAATTTTAATTTATTTGGGAATAGTCTGTAATATTTTAATTTATAAACAAATATTATTATATTACAATATACTCAATATTGCATACTATTCCCAAATAAATTATTAATTCGTTAGTATGTAAAAAAATTTAAAAATGTTGTCCTAATATTTGTTTTTGCAGGTTCAGAGAATAGTTGGAACTTGGAAGGTAAAGGGAAAGAAAAGTGGGTCAAGATGTCTAGCACCAATCGTTCTTGGAGATGAAATACATCGTCCAAAGAGATGATAATAAACTAAATATGAGATGCACCTTGTGCAATGGGAATATTACAGGCAGTGTAACTAGAGTTCGGTACCATTACTTGGGAGGATCCAAAGATGTCAAGCAGTGTCCAATAGCAAATGTGAATTCAGAGGAAGCTGAATACAAAGATTTCATACATCGAGTTCAAGCTAAATTTAATGTGAGTCGTGTTGGATCATTAGCTTCAGAAGCAAAGAAGGCTAAAATCCAACACTCTATCTCACAAATGGGCTCCTTCAACAGTTCAAATCGCTCTCCATCACCATTTTCAGAAGGAAGTGGAAGTGCAAGCAAAGTGGAAAAGTCACAAGGTTCATTGAAGTCCATGTGGAGGCCACAACACAAACATGAGGTAGACAGGTTGGCAGCTAGATTGTTTTATGCAGAGGCCATCCCTTTCAATGTAATTCGTTCCCCACATTTCAAGTCTTTCATGGATGCAGCAATTGAGTTTGGGAAGGGTTACACATTGCCTTGTTATGAAAGACTAAGAACTAGTCTTCTTGAAGAGGAGGTGTCATCCATAGCTAGTGAGCTAGATGAAATGAAAAAAGTTGGAAAAGAACAGGTTGCACAATAGTAAGTGATGGATGGTCAGATTCAAGGCGAAGGCCGCTCCTAAATCTTTTGGCAATATCTCCTCAAGGTGCAATGTTTATAAAATCTATTGATACAAGTAATGAGCAAAAAACTTCTCTTTTCATTTCCAAATGCATTGAATCAACCATTTTGGAGATAGGAGAAGATAATGTTGTTCAAGTTATTACGGATAATGCAGCCAATTGCAAAGGAGCAGGAGAGATACTCATGGATAGATTTCCTCATATCTTTTGGACACCTTGTGCAGCCCATGTGTTGGATCTTTTGCTTGAAGATCTATCAAAAATAGAATGGGTAAGCAATATTGTGATTGAAGGAAAACAAATCTCTAAGTTTATCCTCAATCACCGGTTGACATTGAACTTGTATCGTTCTTTTGCAAAACGTGAGCTTCTTTCCCCTGCTGAAACAAGATTTGCCACCAACTTCATTACTTTGCAAAGGGAGGTAGAGGAGAGGACAACATTAAGAAAAGTGGTGGTTACAGATGAATGGGCAGAGTCAAAGCTTTCCAAGGAAACCCATTCAAAAGAAATTGAAAAAATTATCTTAGGGGACACATTTTGGGATGGTGCTAAGAAGGTTGTAAATGTGTTTGAGCCACTTGTTCGAATTTTGAGAATGGTTGATGGTAATCAGCCATGCATGGGTTTTGTATATGAGGGCATGGATAGAGCAAAGGAAGAAATCCAAAAGATACTAGCAAATGATGTTGAAGAAGTCAAGCGTATTTGGGAAATCGTGGACAAACGATGGTTCATGCTACACCGTCCTCTACATGCAACAACTTGTTATTTAGATCCTAAATTAGTAGAGGTAGATCATGATGCAGATGAGGAGATAAAGAGAGGTATACTTGCAACCATAGACAGGTTGGTACATGATGAGGATGGGAAGGAAAAAGCAAGAGAACAACTTACTATTTTCAAGAACCAACTCAAAATGTTCGGTGAAAAAGAAGCAAGGGCAAGTAGGATGACGTGGGAACCATCTAAATGGTGGCAGACTTATGGGTCTTCTACTCCACATTTGCAGAAGCTTGCCGTGCGAATTTTCAGCCAATGTTCTAGTGCTTCTGCTTGTGAAAGAAATTGGAGTACACATGATTTAATCCACACAAACAAGAGAAATCGATTAGGGGCTCAAAAACTCTCTGATCTTGTTTTTGTGCATAGCAATTTACGATTGCTTACTCACTCTCTTGCAAATGAAGATGACAACTCTCGCCTGGGAGAAGCATGTTTTGGAGATGAAGAAAATGTTGTTGATGATGACCCTACTGCTGCAGTATTAGATGAAGATGCTAGTGACACTTTTGATGTAGAAGCAGGATTTGATGTTGCAAATGTTTAAAATTGCATTTTAATTTTTGGTTAATGCTCAAAACTTTGAAGTTTGAGCAATGGATAATTCTCATCGCTATATATTATATCAATATGTATGAACTATGAACTTATGAAGTATGAACTATGAATTTTCATTGTCTGTCATAAATATAACTTGTAAGTCTTAAGTTTACCATGGATTTTGCTATACATTTATATGTTTTAAGACTTTAGTATACTTGTATGTTTATTTATTTGTATGTGTGATTGATTTTTTTGAAGCAAGTATGGATAATTATTCAGTTTTATATTTTTTGAAAATTTATATTTTTTTGAACCATACCGAACCGAACCGAATTTTTGCAAAATTCCGAACTTCCGAATTTTTTCCATGTCCGAACAACCCGAACTTTTCGAACATGGTAACTATGCTCTTTAATACATTTATCTCTGTCCTTCATTTCCTTAGCATCACGCCAAACCCGTGCAACATACAACCGCATTCGGGGTTTTCAATCTCCTTATCTAGAATCTTTGCGAAAGGAGTTTGCCACCACCTCTGTAGTCACCCTCTTCTTTTCATCTCTGGTCTCTACTTCCTTCACCTTCACCATCTCGCTTCTATCCAGTGCCATTCTTACACACACATGTCAAGAGAGAAGGGCTGCTAAAAGTAATTCCACTCAATTCACTTGCCTCAATACACCAAATGCCCAAATGTGATACAAATATCATTGCAGTGACCTTCATAAAGGCTCACGCATTGTGAATCCATGAAATGATTTGCGAGATGGCGCTTATGGATTGAACTTCTCCCAAACGACATCACCCTATTTGATTAAACATGGATGGGAAATTTGTTATGTTCCACCAAGTTTCGGGATGGGGACGACAAGTGACAAAGGGACACATTTTTGGCATCGATTTTTTTGGAGGCCATTTTTTGGGGGCGGCTATTAAAAAATAAGGGATTTTAAAAATATATGAACTTTGAAATATTTGTATGATAACATTGATAAGACATTCATCATATATATTATTGTTACTTAAAAGTAAATATATAACATTAGAGCTGAATTGAGATTTCACATAATAATCAATGTGGGTATGTCATGTATACAATACTCACAACAAAATGCCAAAGGATCTGCAAGTCGCAACTACAAAATGACAAAAACATAGAACATCTATTGCTTCCCCTAATCAAAATCTGCTAAAATTGCATCAAAATTGGAGTTTGAGTGTGAGCCACTCAAACCGTGAGGGATTGCCTCATTCATAGAACCCCAACCAATCCCTCTGGTGCCTCCTTTTCATTAACCCGTGGACCAATTCCTCTTTGCAATAAAGGAACCTACAATTTGTGAAAGGAGACAAGTCGCAAGAATCCTCAAGTCTGGTGCATCCTTGCCATGTCATGGCCACAATCCAATAGGGTCGATTTGAGCTAATGTAGCTCTATTTGTCCTTGCGTTTGGTTTACTAAATATTGACCCACAAAGATTGACAAAGGCTAGCCACCGTGTTCAAAGTAAAGAAAACTCCTTATCAGTATACATCTTTCGACGGGCCTTCACAAGCCCTTCTTTCACCTCTTCATCATTAGATGTTGGTACTCTCCCGTGTTGTGTTGCATACCATTTGGGATTTAGAGTATAGGCTGCTTTAGATGAAGCGGGTGTTCATTGTGTTCTGCTATTGCATCACAATAACCCCGATATGCTCCTCATAAAATCCCAAATTAAGATCCTTGTAATGATTGGCTTGCTTCGTCTACACAAGCATGTTGTCAAATGTCATGTAAATCTTTCCGAGACTAGGAGAGTCCATATCAGCATATCTTATGATCCACACAATAGATGAAATGACTGAGCAAACATATCTACAAACAAGTTACAATTTTTAAGAAAAAATTAAGATTTTAAGACTCAAATGACAAACTCAGTGAATGCTATTACAAATAATGAAAGATTAATATAATTTACAAGTTAGAAACATTAATAAATTAATAAAATGAACAAATTCTTACCTCACTTTGTGGACCGCCAATCATTGTCAAGAATCTTTTGTTCTACACTTTTTCCTCCAACCGTGTTTTCTTTGGTCATCTACCACTCTTGATTAACCATCATTAATTGTAAAGGCTCCCGAACCTCAAGCATCCTCTCTAACAAAATAAAACAACTCGACATATCTACTATCCATAGGCTTGAGGAATTCCTTCCTTGAAAAAGTCTTGAATAGAGTGAGGTGTGATGGTTGTAAATGAACATTTGTATTTCTCTAGCTTTTACCACCACTATCTTCACCCAATTTATCTTCCCAATGTCTTTCAATGCATTATTTAATGCATGAACACAACATGGGGTCCAAAAATTGTGTTTGTAAGAAATCTCGACCATCAAGCCAAATAATGTGCATACATGGGCTGAATCGGTCACCACTTGTACAACATTTGAGGGCCCAACCTTCTCTATGGCATCCTTCAAAATTTGAAATTGGAAGTTTGCATCCTTCCTCTTCCCTGAATAATCAACAACTCTAAGAAAATAAGAGCCAACTGAACACACAATAATGATATTGTGAGTGGCCAATGTCTAATATCTAAGCTTGCCTCATCTCCCCATAACCACACTCACCTTATAAATACTCTTTATCAAGGATGCTACTACATAGTTTATGTTCTCCAAGACGGACAAAGAAGGGACCAACAACAATTACATCGTTGAACATTTGTTTGAAATTAGGAGAATATGCCACATGAAATAGTATGGCACGGGCATTGAAAAATTTGGCAATAGAGGACTTGGTTACTTCATGTGATTGCATATTGAACAATCTTGCAACACTAACAACCTTTCTCTTTCCTTGGTAGAGCCCTCTCCCTTTGACACTCAACATCCACGGTTTGGGTAGGTGATTGCATACTAGGTTGTGTAGTCTCTATTGGCATTCCCTTATTTTTTCCCCAACCGTCCATGTACAACCTAGTCACCTTGGCTTTCGCCAAGGTTATTTTTGCACAACCTTTTACTCCCTGACCACTAATGCATAAAAATGAGAATAAATCCTTGTATAGCTATCCCTACATTGCTTGTACCACAAATGACATAGCCATGATCTAGACCCCCAAGAGTTTTTTTCTCGTCTTTGTCTATTACTATTGCAAATTGTGAAAGGGGTTTTTAGGGTTAAAATGGGCACTTTGCATAAATTTTGAGGAGTTCAAAAGGGCATTCAATTGGATTATTTGAACCTGCAGTCCCTTCAACACTTCTAATCTCAAAAGAAGCCAAAGTAGTACCTCTATGGCCCCCGTGTCAAATCTGAATCTCTTCACCTCACCCTCACTATCCTCACTACTGCTCGTTGTTTTGTTGAAATATCAAAACACAGCTGCAAGTGCAAACATAAAAAAACAACAAAACAAAAAGCCTCCCGAGTGTTTGAAACTTTGAAAAACACATAAAGGAATATGTACAAATGAAGAATATATAGTGAACTTACCGCAAATGAGTATTTCAATGCTCTCTTGCTTTCTACTCATTACTGTCCTCCTTTGTCTTATTCTTCACAAAATACAAAATGACAAAAATGTGCTTGTTTTTTGGTTTTAATAGTTAGTGTACTTGTTTTAGGTTTATTGGCGAGGGGTGGGGGTCCTTGTGGGCACCCCCATCCTCATTTTTTATTTATTTATTTTTTATAGTGTTTTTGAGTGCTAGGTTGTAGGGGATGACTAGCCACTCCCCGCTGGAAAATTGGCATCCCCAAAACATTTCCGAAATAAATAAATTTGGGGACGTTTAAGTGACATTTCCGACTGTCTTTGCATCTCCAAAACGTCCCCTATAGGCGACACCCCAAAAGCATAGGGGACATGTCCCCAGGGTACACTTGGAAATTGGTTGTCTCCCCACTGGGAAATTAGTGGACTTGTTAACCACCCGATTCCTTGCCTTCTTTATATGCATGAATCTCACTTCCTCTAGTTGGGCTCTAAGCCACCGAGCTTCGTCCTTGAGTTCCCAAGATGCCAAGATTCAACCCTGCGCTTGTTCATCCCATTAATTCAAATTTGTGAGTTACTCTCAACAATGAGGTGTCTCGATCCTCTTAACATTGCTTCCTCTAAACATTTCAAAAGGATCAATCCTTCTGCTTGGTTATTACTTCCAATGCATATATTGATTGCAAAAATCAAAATTGGTTGTTCGCATCATCTCTTAACACACAACCCCATACTCCTGGGCCTGGATTACCCGTTCTTGTCCCATCGAAATTCAGCTTAATAAAACCTTTCGGAGGAGGTAACCACAAGGTCACCTCCTTTCTAGCATCACCTTGACCCACCCCATTATCGAGAGAGGTATTGAGGAAATAATGACTCGGTTATTAGAAAAAGATTTATATTAGATATTAGGTTTAGGTTTATATATTCTAATTTAGTTAATATAATATTCAATGTTAGATATACTTAATATATTACTTAGGATTTTTAGATATTTAGTTACGTTTATGTTGTTAAATTTTAGATATTTACTTGAAAGTTATTTTAGATATCGCGGACCTATTTTTAGATAAACATTAGATAGAATTAATTAGTAATGTTTTCCGAGATTTGTTAGGTATTGTGTAGATATATTTTAGTTAGATTTATAGATAGAATAATACATATATCCCGGTGTTACGTGGGGACGCGTCCGGAGGTTTTCATCACGTCCCGGACGTCCGGGACGTCTCGGGGACTTGGGGACGGGGACGGGACGTTTCCCTGCCGTCCCCATTTTCCAAAAAATAAGGGGGACGTCCCCTGAAAACTAGGAACGCACCTGGGACGTCCCGGGTGCAAAAATTGTTTGGGGACTTCATTGGGGACGTCGTGATGTCCTGGGGACGTCACGACGTCCCCAACGTCTTTCACGCTGCGCCAAAGGTAAAACAAGTTTTATTTTATCATTTTTATGTTTTTAAAACTTTTAATGCTTTCTAATTAAAACTAACATGACCTAACCCTAAAAGCAACAAAAAAACTTATAAAAAGAGCATTTCATACTCATTCTAATCACACCAAGCAAGAGCAAAAAAAAGAGGAGCAAGAGTAAAAAAAGAGAAGGCAAGAGCAAAGAGCAAGGAGCAAGGTGCAAAGAGCAAGAGCAAGAGCAAGAGGTATGTACATACATTACTAATTTACTACCATTCTTTGTTTTGTTTTTTTAATTTCCAAATGCAAAGTTGAAAGTGAAGGCATTGCATTTGCTTGTATTTTTTTTCCTATTTGGATTAGCAAGTGATGGAATGAGATAAAGCATAAAGGGAGGGCATTTTTATTGTTTGTTTTTTTTAATTTTTAAATGTATTCATCGCTGTTTTTTTTTTTTTTAAATGTATTCATCGCTGTTTTTTTAATTTTTAAATGTATTCAAAAATTGTATTCATTGTTTTATTGTATTGTATAGTTATATTGTTTTGTATTTTAATTATTGCAGCTTCAAAATGAGTTCCGATAGTGATTATCAAGATGAATATGAGGTTGAAATGGGTGTGCAAGGAGAAGGAACACAATCAAAAACACCTAATACTGCTACTAGTTCACAAGGGAGTGTGGACAAGTTCAGTTGCCCCTCCGAAATGTTGAAAAAGTATGCTAGGGGGCCTTTTGATAAGAAAAAACCTTTGAAACAATTTGGTCAAATTATGCAGGGTCCTAGATCAAACATTTCAGGGGGCACTAAAATATGGAAATGCAACATTTGCTCATTATCTTGGTCAGGCAACATTACTAGGTTGAATGCACATTTATTGCACATCCTGGGGAAAGGTGTAGGCATGTGTGGACAACTATCACTTGAAGAGAGGGCAGAAATGGTGAGGTTGTATAATGGAGATATGGTGGAAAAGGTTCCAGAAGTTCGTGGCCATCATGTTAGTGGCACTGGACACCCCTTCTAGTTCTGTGAGAATTAATATTGGTAGTGTTACAGGTGCATCTTATGAGGTGTCTGAATTGGATGCTTTTGGTAGTAGTAGGGGGAAGAGGAAGGTTGTGGCCTCCAATCCAGTTGTTGAAATGTATGATACAAAGGCTAGAGAAGAGGCTGATGATGCCATTGGAAAATTCTTTTTTGCTACTGGCATTCCATTTCATGCTGCTCGCTCTCCTTATTTCAAGGAGGCATGGCTAAGATAGCCAAAGCAGGTGTGAGTTATGTGCCCCAAGAGACACGAAGTTGAGAACCACAATCTTGGATAAGAACTATTCCAAGGTTAATTTATTGATGGAGGAAATGAGGTGCACATGGGTCTCTCACGGTTGCAGCATCATCATGGATGGGTGGACAAATATCAGACACCACCCACTCATAAATATCATTGTTTCATGCAGAGAGGGTCCTTACTTTTTGAGGGCAGTTGATTGTTCAGGGAAGAAGAAGGATGCAGAGTTCCAATTCACCATTTTGCGAGATGCTATTGAGGAGGTTGGCCCTGCCAACGTTGTGCAGGTTATTACAGATGCAACATATGTGTGCAGGGCAGCAGGTAAGCTTGTCGAGGCTCATTACCGACATATATATTGGACCCCATGTTGTGTGCATGCCATGAACAATGCACTAAAAGATATTGGAAAAATTGATTGGGTCAAAAATGTAGTGGCTGATGCTAGAGATGTGCAGATGTTCATTTGCAACCACCATACGTCATTGGCACTCTTTCGTAGCTTTTCGAGGAAGGAATTCCTCAAGCCAGTGGACACACGTTTTGCATCGTATTTTATTTTGCTGGATAGGATGGCTGAGTTGCAGGAATCATTACAGTGCATGGTCATGACATCAGAGTGGTCTAGGTGGGATGGGTCGAAGACAGAGCAGGGGAAGAAGGTGAAAGCAATTGTGGTGAATGAAACATTTTGGATAGATGTGAGATATATCACATCCATAATATCTCCAGTTTTCAGTGTGATAAAATATGGGGATTCTGAGAGCCCTAGCCTTGGTGAGATATACGAATGTATTGATAGTATGCTTGGCCAGATGAAGGTTGTTGTTCGAGCAAGGACCCTCCTTGAGTTCTACCATCACCATATTGATGCTCACCTATCATTGAGCGGAGATGGGAGAAGTTGAACACTCCTTTACACATGGCTGCATATGCACTAAATCCGAAGTGGTATGTTGAGAGGCCTAATAGAGTTCTCCCAGTAGATGATGAGGAGGTGAGGAAGGGTTTCTTGAAAGCCCTAAAAAAATGTATAATGCAGAGGATGCTTCACGAGTCAGAATTGATTGGCTCAAGTTCGCTTATCTGGATGGCTACAAAAAATCATCAAAGATAGACAGGACCACATTGGCACATGAGAGTCCAGTTAGTTGGTGGCGATTGTATGGACATGTAGGATTGCTACGTACACTTGCTATTCATCTTCTTTCTCAGGTTTCTAGTTCCTTTGCTTCTGAGAGGAATTGGTCAACATATGGGTGGATCCACTCTCTTAAGAGGAACAGACTTACCTCTAAGAGAGCAGAGAAACTTATTGTCAGACATATAGTGCTCTCGTGCCTCATGGATCGCAAGACACCTACATACAAGGAGAGCCCAACATTGCGGTGGGATGTGGATCCTGAGGATGCAAGGCAGGTTGATGAAGATCAGGAGCAGCGAGGACTGGTTGATATCTCCTTTGCAGATGCAGATGACATTGATACAGATACTCCTAGTGAGGAGGAGCGGTTTGCAACTGTTCCTTCGGAGGGCTCTGATAGTGATTTTTGAGTTGTACTTGTCACTTGTCATTTTGGTTATGTAATGTCATTTTGGTTATGAGACATGACATAATATTTCGTAGCATATGTAATGTGGGTGTAGTTGTACTCTTCTCATGTTGATTATTGAAGAGTAAGACTAAGACTTGTTTTAAATTTTCAGCTTTACTATTTACTATTTAGTCTTTCATTGTCATGTTGAAGTTTTGAACATTGAATATAATATATATAGCTGTAGCATTTTGGGCCTTGGCTTATGTGATGAATAATTGGATTAATCATTAGTGGTTTCAATCTTCAAACTTTCAATTTTAAGTCTTAGGTTATTGAATTATTCATGTTATATTTGTAAAATTAATAAATTATATATATTTTTTATTAGCCGTCCCCTTGCCGTCCCGAAATTTTCAAAAAATTTGCCGTCTCGGAAACCCCGTCCCGCCGTCCCGACGTCCCTGGAGTCTTAGGTAACTATGATATATCCTACATACATCTATTTGAAATATGGTGAGAGATATCAATCTCAAGGTCTTTATTTTGGATTTTTCATATACTACATTGATTAATAATTCCATTACTTGCTCTGTCGATATCCATATGATTGGTGACAAATGGTCTCTAGTCACATCATTGTGTTGGGCTAAAAAATGGGCTCCAAACTCCATTGTATGGCCAAGATATTACAATAAATCGATTGGCTTCTTCAAGCAACATGAAAAAACTTATAGGCGAAGTCAAACAAGCTTCAAAATTAAGGTTGAAATTACCTTGTGACGGTTAGATCAATGTCAAGTTTAAGGTTGAAATTACCATGTGACTCACAAATCAACATCAAATATAAGGTTGAAAGTAGAAGAGCACGCCCATGTCATTACATCTCGGCCCTGCTGCCATTGTAGATCTCTTCTTGGCGTAACAAGCAACAAGAACAAACTTAAGTTGTGGTCAAACGGACGTCATATTCAAGGTTGAAATTATCTTCTGATGGTCAACTTGACGTCAAATTTAAGGTCGTTATTACCATGTGACAGTCAAATTGACATCAAATTTAAGGTCAAAAATAAAAGTGAACATGCTCACGTCATTCCATCCCACTCCCCATTACCATTTTAGAACGCCTCTAGGCGTAATTAAAAATGAAAGAATACAAAATATTAAATAGATTTAGTTAGCAATTAGATAGATTTAGTCAACAGTTTCTTTTATTAGTTAGATATGATTAAGATAGATTTAATTTATAAATTTGTTTATAATTTAAATTGTAATTATTATATATGTATTTACTTTAATTTGTTTATTACTATGAATTTGTTTATAATATTTTTCTTGAGACTTATCATTCACGATTTATACTTCTAAAATCTCACAAAATTCAGAATTAAAATATTGTATTATTTATCCTTTATAATTATAAGTATAAATATATATTCTATAATTTGACAATTGTTGTGACGTGTATATATATATATTTCGAACATTAAAAGTGCTTTTATTCAAAATAGGCATTATACATGATAACGTGCGAGCAAATCCAAAAAGTTACACAAGGATAGAGGCCTACAAAAACAAAGAAGATAAAACAGAACCTAAACCTAGATCACCTCTAGAGAGGCAGGCTTTATTTGCAGAGGAAAAAGAGACCAGTCACATCAGTAGCGTGAGTTTGGATTACAATAGTTAAGTTGCTTCAGTATTAAGACCGGCTTTGCTTATGGCGTCCTTTTCAGAATTGCATGGTGTCCTTTTCAGAATTGCTTCAGTGTACATGGCATACCCATTGGTGCACATGTTGCTTGATGTCCTTGAGGTTGCTTTGGAGATTGTGGAGCTCCTCATTAATATTTTGCAAGTCGTCGGAGTTGATTTTAATGGTGTCCAACGCTTCCATAGCCTTATCCATGGCCCATCTGCTTTGAATTGCATTTCTGTGGATCCTACTAGTGTCCTCACTGATCCTCTTGAGAAGTTGCATCTGGCCAATGTTGCTCGATGTATTGCTTGGAGTTGTGCATGTCATGTCTGATGGCTGCAAGCTCTTGATGAACTTCTTGAGACCAATTGTTCATTCTTTGGAGCAGACTGATTTGCATTCTATTGATGTTCCAGTTTTCAGCCGGTTCATTTCAAATATCATGAATTCCGTTCTTGGTGTCAACAGCAATATTAAAGCTCTTGAAATCATCATGCGGGTGGGTCTGATTGCTTTCGGGCAGCGATCCTATCCCCCATCCTAGCAGAGGACTCAGTTATAATTTATTTTCTCATTCAACTTTATATTTTAAAATATTTATTTGTTTAATTTTAATTGTCGTGATATATTTTTTCATCAAACATCTTATTTTCTAATATTTATTTGTTTAAGTAGTGTTTATCAATATTTTCATTTAGTTGATACATTTTGTATTTTAGTTTTAAATTTCATCATAATGTTAAAATTTTAATTCATGGCCTTGTAACCCGATTTAATTTGAACTCGAATACTGTTGGTGCTTTGCTCTCAGTATTATTTTGGTGGCGTATATTATACCTGGGCTCTTGGTGGTGGAGATGTACGAAAAATTACAAGCTGTACACTTAACCTTTGGTATTATATTTGGTTATTTTCTTAAGTTCCCTTTTGAAGATGGATGGACTGTTAGCATAGGCCATCTAAAAATCTAATGGAGGATATACATGTTTAGCTTCCATTTGTATATTCACTAGTATCTGCCAAAAACTCTGAGGAAGGAGTTTGCTATTTTCAACAGTTCTGAACTATTGGGAAACTCAGAGTGCTTTTTCATTTCATTTGGAAATGTGAAATATATTAAATTTTCTCCATACCAAAACATATCCAATTATATCTGCAATGTAACAGATGTCTAGAAAATGTGTGAAATTTTAAGTATATAGCGGCAAGTGAGAATAATTCTGAGGCTGGCTGCTGTCAGCTTACATCTTGTCTTATTGTTTAGCACAAAAGCAGAAATTTGGCATAATTATTTTCAAAATTACAAAGGATGAGAAGGATTTCAAATCCAGTCCTTGATTGGATCATGTTTATGAGTGCACAGTATTCCTTATTTTCTACTTTTCTGCTAATAACTTTGGTGGCTAGCTTTACTGTCTAACCATAGGTATGTATAAGATAAAAATGCAAGCTCATTTTGAATTTGATGTAATACAAGGGGCTTTTGACATGCATTATTGAATATTTGAGAAGAGTGTCTTAATCGCCAAATTCATTGGCTTTTAGCAGGATACAGGTCAGCCTAGTTGCAATGGTTGCAATGCAGCATCAAAGTTTTCCATGTTGAAACACGCACTGAAGCTTTCTGTGCTATGTCATAGCATGTAGCTTGATAGAGGAGTTGTATATTGGTATAAACAATGATCCAAATGTTGGCACACAATATTTATTTACAGTTCTAAATTCAAAGTCTGCCTTGGAAAGGCACACCATAAGTAGGAAAGAAAGTTTGAATGGGGTTTGACCGAGTGGCTGCAGTTTTTGCTGCAACTTTGAGTCATTTCTCAACATCATCATCTTCAGGATCTTCTGTTTCATCTTCTGCATTGCCACCATTGGGTTCTCCCTTCAGGTCTGCATGGACAGGCTATGGAAGGACAGGTAGCTTGCGACTTTCATCATCTCTCCAAGATTTCTCAACATACCGCAAGGTCAGTGCAGAGGAAACAGACATAGCCCTAGGAGTCAGTGCTGGTGTGCTTAAATGCACGAAACCTTCACAGCTGCAGTTGCAAAGGGAAGGGAATTTGGGGAGTAGTTTTTCAAAGGAGAAGGCCTTGCCTTCAACATCAGCAAGAATTCGAAAGTGGTTAAAGGCAGCAGTCGGGTTTTCACTTCTTTTAATGCTTTTTACTCTGATTTTTGTAGGTTTTGGACAATTGAGATCCTATTGGAGTACCGAGGCTTCACACTTTTCTATAGTTTTGGACTGCGGGAGTACTGGTACCCGAATTCATGTGTATGAGTGGGTTCAGAATGATGGTAAGGGTCATGAAAAGCTCCCCATGGTGTTGCATCCATTTCCCCAATTGGATGATAGCAAAACAGGCCAGCAGAATGGCCGTGCCTATCATCGCATGGAAACTGAGCCTGGTTTTGATAAATTACTACATAATGAATCAGGGTTGAGGGCTGCCATAAAACCGCTGCTTCAGTGGGCAGAGAAGCAAATACCAGCCCATGCTCATAGAAATACTCCTCTTTTCCTATTGGCTACAGCAGGGCTTCGCAGGCTGCCAATGTCTGATTCGAATGGATCCTGGACAAGGCATGGTCAATATTAGAAGAATCTTCGTTTATGTGTCGGAGGAGCTGGGTTAAAATAATTAGTGGGGTAGAAGAGGCTTATTATGGATGGGTTGCTCTTAATTATAAGTTGAATAGATTGGGAAATTTCCCGATGCAAGAAACATTTGGTGCACTCGATTTAGGGGGCTCATCATTACAAGTCACATTTGAATCAAAAGAGTCTACACAAGGCGAATATAGTTTGAATCTGAGCATTGGAGCAATGGACCACCATCTTAATGCATATTCTCTTTCTGGTTATGGCCTGAATGATGCTTTTGAGAAGTCAGTTGTCCTGCTTAGAAAATTGTCAAATGGTCACGGCCGGAAACTTTCTGATGGTCAACTGCAGCTCAACCACCCTTGCTTACATGTTGGTTATACACTAAAATATTCATGCTCTCAGTGTTCTTTCCTGCCTCACGATGGAAGTCCCTTAGTCGGTGGAAAGGACATGAATGGAAAATCTCAAGTGGTCATTGATTTAATTGGTAGGCCCAATTGGGAAGAATGCGAAGCACTAGCAAAGTCCACTGTTAATGCTTCTGAATGGTCACAATCAGTTGCAGGGATAGATTGCAAGCAACACCCTTGTGCTCTCAGTATGCATCAGCCACAACCTCAGGGCAATTTTATGCAATGTCAGGATTCTTTGTTGTGTACAAGTTTTTAATCTATCTTCTGATGCGACACTTGATGAAATTCTAGAGAAAGGTAGGTTGTTCTGCATGAAAACATGGCATGATGTTGAACAAAGTGTAGTTCCACAGCCTTTTATTGAACAATATTGTTTTCGTGCACCATATGTGGTATCACTCCTAAGAGATGGTTTACATTTGAGGGATCAACAAGTAGTTGTTGGGTCTGGCAGTATTACTTGGACTTTAGGTGCTGCATTGCTAGAAGCTGGAGCATTGTTCTCAGGAAAGTTGAGAATGAGAAGCCAAGCCAGGCTTGACATTTTTAAGAAAGGGCATTTCTTTCTGGATCCAACTACTCTAACAGCAGTGTTCTTTATTCTTCTTATAATTATCATATTTGCCGTGTCTTGTATCCGCAAATGGATTTTGAGGCTATGGCGTAAACCTCATTTGCCTCTTTTTGGACAGCGCAATTCAAGCAGCAGTCCCGTCCCCAAGATTCCATCACCTTTTCGCTTCCAATCACGCAGTCCTTCCAGCAATGGAATTTGTGCAGGACGTTCTGGTAAGCTCATCATCTATGATTGTTCATCTTCTTCTATATTAAATATTTTGTACTATTTGACATCTGAAAACAGAGAAATCTTTTGGGGATATGTTTATTGCAAATGTTTTATTTTTCAAATTTTGTTTTTTTCCACAGGGACTGCCTTGTTTGGGTGTTTTTTTATTAGTTCACTTAACTAGCTGATTATGTATCCCTGGATATATATTGCATTTCAATTTCCTTCAATTTAGAAGTTTTATTAATATACTTGTGGCTTTGTTGGTTTGAGTTCTGAAAATCTTTTGACAAGTTGGATGCATAAGCTAGCATATATTACATATTGTGCACCAGTGTGTATTGAATTTATGATGTTATTTTTCATTTATGTTTGTGACTCCATCCTTGGTTATGCCTATCTTTGTAAATATTTTTGAAAGGTAGTAGTAACATCAGTTTAGACAAATGCTCTTAAAGCTGTAGCTTGAGCATTTATAATTCCCAACACGCGAAACATATATCCAAGCTCAAACCACAGATCTATTTCCTGCAGAAGGAGGAATCTGTACATGTAAACCATATAATTCAATCCTTCAATCAGGATAAATGAAATAATAAGATGGGCTTACTGCACATCCCAATGTGGATATTTCTATTCAGTTTCTCACGCTTCTTCATCTTGAGAGTTCTAACCTCATCTACATTAGGTTAACAAGGACTAACACTTCAGAATTAGCAGAGCACAACCATCATGGTCTCCATCCTACAAAGGTTCCATTTAAAATGTTTTGACAACTGCTAATTTTTATTTTCTTAGGTATTATGATGTCGAGTGCAGAATGAGGTTTTAGACTTCTAGTATCTGTGAAACCTTTTCTATTTTGCATGATTGTAATCTTAAAGAGGATATTTTTTGTCTAAGAAAGTATAAGTGTGCAACTGCACCTTATAGCTTTGTCAGTTCAGATCTGCTGGATGCAAGATGAGCTAAGGTGCTTTGCTTGCGGAACGCTGTCCTGAAAAGAAGAAAGACTGACTGAAATGCATCCTTTAGGCCTTGTCAAGTACTTTGCATATTGTATCTCAGTATAGAAATGATGATAGAGTATATATTGAAGTTTTATGCCTTTCCAGTGAAGTGTAGGCTGTATATTCACTTTCTTTGGACACGAACAAACTCTTCAACATCTGCTATCTGCATATGATCTGTATATATGCCTTTCCATTGTGTTCTAAACCCATTTTACTTAGGCATATTAAGGAAGAACCATATGGAGGATGCCAACTATGTTATAGAAACTAGATTAAGGACTGACTTAGTTCACCACTTGTGCATATTTTTCTTAAGATTTAGCAGTGATTGTAAGATAGATACATATTAGATCTAGCAGGATCTTCTTTTATCATGGAGTTCATTTTTTCAGAATGAAACGTTATTCCCTGTATACAATTAAACTGAAAGTTTCATAATCTATATGATGAAAGAAGGGACAATATAACCTATATAGTGAAATAAGGGACAATATAATCTATATAATAAAGAAGGGACAATACAAGTCTCGCTACACCATTCAAATATACCCATCTTTACAATGCTCAAAAGGCACAGATAGATGGTAGGGTTAGCGAGGGCATAAATAGAGAGTAGGGTTAGTGAAGTGTAAAATGAGAGTAGGGTTAGAGGTGGGGTGTACAACTTAATGGTGAAAGTCTATAGAAGATGTAGCTCCTCTTGATGTGCTGGTCGTCTTCAGTAACCTGCAGAAGGTTATGGAAAAGCATGCAAATATATGTAAGTGCAAGGAAATAATCTTGCTAACAAGGCCTATATCTAAACAGAGTTTTGCGATGTTGGCCTCTCCCTAAGGTGGCTAGGTCAGATCAACTCCTGAGAGTAAGCGGCGGAAGGAAATCTCTAGGTGTATAAGTATTCCTAGTAAGAAGGGATGTGTGGAGTCTTGGTTGTGTCGTAATAAGAACTATCCTGCAGATCTGGACCTAATGCGACAAAGTTGTTTTATTGCACCTTAAGGGTTTAATTGTAAGTGCTAAGAGTGTAAGCACATTATTTGTGACTGCTAGATAGAGGTGTTATCAATTGCCAATTTTGAAGGGTTAGTAGTTTCCCACTTGTACCTTTCCAATCACCCAAAAGGCGTATTAAGTTACCATTTTGGTGTTGCTGAACTCGTCGGGTTGGCCAAGGACAAGATAGAGATAAGGCGACTTGTTTGAGCGAGGCTGAAATGCTACCTTAAGAAAAGGGATAAGGTATCAACTAGGAGGAGGCAAGTAAGAATATGTAATAGGGGATTGCATGGAGAGACATGGGGAACATAGTCATAGGTAGGACCTTTAAGGTGATCTAAGGCACCTGAAGCACTATATGGCTTAATGTCATCAAGAAGTGATCTTGGTTTGGCCAAGCCCCACACCAATCTGTGATATGTCATGGGAGGACAGTGTGCTAAAACTCTCATGCAAAGAAGTCAGTACCCATTTTTGGTATATACATTTCTTATTCCGAAATCCAAAACTTACAAGAGCAAAGATAATATCAGTTTATCTCAACAAAACCAAAATTCAAATGTTGATCAGGCGCTGTGGTTTACCCCTGTTTTTCCTACTATTAATGTTCATCAGCCATGCCTCCTGATCTGTTTTTGGAATTCGCTTGAGTCTTCATGTTAGGTATATTGAGTTGTTTGCACCCTCTTTGGCCTGATTCCATTCGACTACCCTAAGTCATATACAATTTTTTTTTCAGGTATGAAGGAGAATCGTTTAACTCCAAAGAATTCACTTTGTTAATATCATAAGAAGGTTCATTGTTTTAGCATCCTTTCCCATCTTTCTTCCTCCCTTTTGCCAGGCTTTGATGTATTTGATATCCAACTTGGATCTTTTCTTTCTTTTCCTGGTACCCTTTTCTAACCTTTATATTTTCATTGCATACTTGGCTAATGTCCCTCTTCTCGGAGGTGTTCAATTTTTTTGGGATAAGAAGCTATCAATTGCTCCAAATCATGGCAATTCTTCATCTGAAAATCGAGAGCTACAGTAATAAAATCTAAATTCAGTCCCATGTGAACTATTGTTATGACCCTAACCTATACCATTTATAAGGCTATGTGTGGGCTGACCTATGGCTTATATAACATTTATATTTATATTCATTAGTTAGTTGCTTATTAAGTGTAAACTAATAATGAAGGGGTATGACCCTTTGTAATCATACCTATATATATGGGTGAGTAAATCTCTCCCATATGTGTGAAGTGTGTGAGTTATTGTCTTATTGGAAGACTTAGGAGTTTGCCCCTCAAAGTGGCTTAATAATATATTATATAGTCTAACATATTTGCATTTATATTCGAGTAATCCCATTACAAGTGGTATCCGAGCATCGATTCTAGCAACAATTGTTTTCCCCACCATATCTCACACAAATATATGAATCTTCTGGAGATTTTTCAGAGTTGTTTTTAAACGTGATATAAAAGCTTCACTCCAAATTTGAGTCGCTTTTAATATGGTTTTCTCGAGTTATTGCAATTTTAGTATTTTTACAAATCCGCTCTACAAGCTGCAAATTGAGGAAATTTTTAGACTATCTTCATTTTCAGAAAGCTTATCACAATTGAGTTAGGGTCCATTCTTTGCATTTTCATTTTTGAGGCTTTCTAAATTTATAAATTTGCTGGTCAAAGTTGCCAGTTAACTTCTAGCTTGTTTGGCCTCAACATGTTAGAGTTGCAAAGAGGATGGGAAACAAATTCATACACACCATGGAAAACTTCTTATAAAGATAAAATACAATCTAATTTAGAACTAGGAGGGAATTCCACCATGAGGGACCTGTGAGCTACTCTAACCAAAACAAATCAACGATTAGATGAGCTTGAGCAAATACTCAATCACATTTTTCATTTTCAAAAGAATTCAATCATTCCTCCACATGTATCTAATAGCCAAGGTGACAAACCTATGGTTTTGAAGAACCATGTATTGTGGTAATTGAAGACAACATGGAATATGCCATGACATGGCTTTCTTATTATGACTCATATTTGACAAGACTAGGCATTCAGAAGTTTGAACTATATATGGATGAAGAACATCAAAAATATTTGACGAGACCAAACGTTCAAAAGGTTGAACCACATATGGATGAAGAACGTCAAAAAACTGTTTGGGATGGATCTATGGAATACAATACACTTAACTTGGAATCCTGTGACAAGGGTTTGGTAAATGAGGATATGGTAATTAATGTTGATCCTAGGTTGGATGTTAAAAACTATTTTTATGTACAAAAGATACAACCAAAACTTCAAGAAGTCAAGAAACACTATGTGAGATTTGTTTTGGGCCAATGCAATGTCAACTTTATAGGGAAAATGCCTAATAATGGAAGATTTGATTACACCCAATCAAAGTTGAATGAGAAACATAGTGTACATCCTAGATATCTAAATCTTCGATATAGTGGTTATGAAAGTGACTTAATAGTATATTATATATTCTGACATATTTGCATTTATATTCAAGTAATCCCATTACAACTATCTATATCTAAAATTAGTTCAAACTCATCTTAATCTGGGTCTGACTCATATCGATAAGAAAACTCTGTGGTCACTGAGGTATGCAGATATGAGTACGGGTACCATTTTAAATAAAAAGAATACCAGGGTATGTCTACACACTACAATTATATTTTTTTGTAAATTGTAAAATCTAAAATTATAACAGGATTCATATGTGATAAACAATGCAATTATAAATATGCCAAGAAAATGGAGTTAATTTTGTATAGGCAGCAGTGTCAACATAGAAGAGAGTACATATTGATCGTCCAAGGATTACAATGAATCAAGTTTGGCTCCCTCATTGGCTTAAAGTGCCTCCTCTATGTCCTCTATCAAGAAATTCTTTGAGTACTCATCACTCTCGAGCTTTGGCCCATCCATTGATATTGTGATATGAGGTAAATTATTCAGGCTGTTCGGTTCATTCTCATGCGCACCCATGCACAAGATATCTTCTTCATCATTGAATTGGTCCCATTTCTTTTACTTTCTTTGGTCCAAGTTGGTTGCTATTTCATGAGTGAATAATAAATGTTATGGCAAGATCAATATATTTGCTGTTGATGTAAAAACATGCCTACAAGAGGATTTGTGACAGTGCGTAGTTTCTTATGAGATGATTCCTCTGAGAAACTGGATGCACACGCCTTCTAGAAAGACTTGGGGGATTGTGACAGTGTGTTGTTTCTTATGAGATGATTCCTCCAAGGAATCGGAAGCACACGCTTTCTAGAGAGGCTTTTTCAATTTGTGTCCCTGGTTCATGTGGTTTTACAGCTGGATTTGAATGTCAACCTAAAGCATGAGAGATTGAATGGGGTACATTCCCTTTAGCTCTTTCTTGCTTCCACACAGCATGCAATTGGCTTTGCTCATCATCGTTTCACGTTTCCACTCCTTTACCTAGGATTTTGTCAAATGAGCCTTTACCCTTGTGTAAGTGACACTATTATTTTTCCCACAAAGTTTGCAGATGACCTTTGCGATCCCCTGGACTCATTTGGTCCTGGGGCTTGTTTTCACTACTTCCTTAGCAAGTAAAGGGCGTCTTTACCTCCCCCACACATTCTGAGCATTCTGAAAATGTAAGTTCATAAATTCTGAAATTAAATTGAGTATTGAATCAGCCTGCAGCTGCAACTTTCGTAGCAGCTGTTTAGAGATGGTCTAGGCCCCAATTAAAAATAAAAAACTTATTGCAGGCTGCAGGCAAATGCCACAATGTCTTAAAGCTGCAGGTGACGGCTACAACTTTTTCAAACTGCAATTGACTGCTACAGCTTTTTAAAGCTGCAGTTGACTGCTGCAGCTGCTAAAATGTCCTCAAGTCCAAACTGAGAAATTGCAGATTTGAAAATTTTTGTCGTCTTCCTTCCAATTGTCAAGGTTTTAAAGAAAATTTAAGTGGGAATACAATTCTCAGCTCTGACATCTTAGAATTGAAAGTCAAAATTTTAAAATTAATAAATATGAAAACTTGAGTTGAAGCTCACTTCATAAATCTGAAAAACATCCATGCTTTCTCTAAAAATATAAAAGAGCACTCAATATAGTTTTCAATGGGAATGAACATGCAATACTGGTTTAACGCTGCAACAAATGCAGTTGTATAACACAAGTCTCCAACGGGATACAAACAACCATGAAAAATTAAGACACATCGCCAAGAAGAGGATAATGCTGATGGAATCCATGCCTGGAGGCAAAGGATGTTCATAATCTGTATCAGAATGCGGTGGATGACTAACATTCTTGTCATCCACTGTAAAAAGACAATACAAAATCTGATAATATGTATAGGAGAATGGCCTGGACTCTGGATGCTGGATGACCCTGGGGGTGCAAAGAATGCCTCCCAGAAACTTTCATAACATCCGTGACTGAAGGTCCTCCAGCAGTAGAGAGGAAGCTGGTAAAATGCATTTGACTAGATCTCTTGAAATGTGAATGGGGGGGGGTAGTGGATCCTCTAGGCTGAGGATTTGATCCACAGTGTCTATTACTAGAAAAGGAGGAAGATGGAGGAACCCCGATAGTCACTTGCAGAGTGGGATGCTATCTAGTCAATCTATCAGCATTTGCGTGCAACTGTAGCATCCAAGGGACGTTTAACACCTCCAACAATTGGAATAGGTTGGAAGGAGTTAATTAATCTGGTAGTCCTTGGAGTCTCCTATAAAGCCTGATGTTTTAAGGTGATCGCTTCTTGTAGGTAAAGAACCAAGGACATACGGGCATGAGAAGCCACTCAAACAGCAGTGCAAGAACAAATTTTGGGAGCTTGAACAGCTTGTTCTGTTTTTCAGAGATATTTTGCTGACTCAAATGCAGTTCTATTTTTCTGAGTTTGCTGTTCTGTAGCAGATCAAAAACAGTTTTTGGGGTTTTGAGAGAGGAAAGGTCCAAAGAACAGTCATACAAGCTGTCTGATATAGAGGCATTTCTGAAGGAACAGAGGTAACATTTTTTTTTTCCTTCTATTTACTCTTTTCAGCAACAGTGCTAATTTTCCAATTTTATCAGCAAACTGTTTTTATATCAGGAAATTCTTTGTCAGAAATTTTCCTAAAGTAAAATTGTTATGTTTTTTCAAGTGATAACCCTAGAAAAGATGCCAAATCTGAACAACCTATTTATTGCCAAGTTTCAAATGTTTATTGGTCAATAGTTCAACTTATGGAAATGTAGGATGACTGCAATAGTAGAATATAGAGATTTTTATTGATGTTATAGAAAGACAGTTCGCTGAAGGGGAGGGTGAGGTAGATGGTTTTGAAAAATTTTGAGATCTCTGAAGAAAAAATAGAGAGCCCTTAATGCAATTGAAACCTCAGTCACTGATGAAATGTTGCTTGAAGTCATAGGGTCAAAAATAGCATCAATAATCTGGAGTAGGTTGAAAGAAAAAGACCTTACCTGGGATAAAGGGGGGTCTTCTTTTGAAGAACATGCTATTCTCTTTCAAATTGGAAGAGGGAGATTTGCTTCAGCAACACCTGCCAAACATAAAAGATATCCGGGTACAATTGGCCACCATCGATAGAAAGGTAGAAGAGGAGGATTTGATTGTGATCACTCGTAGAAGCTTGCCTCTGAAATTTTGTTGGAACTTTTAATCAGACTTTTAAAGATGCTAACTTCACCTGTTCTTGTTTGCATTTCACACTGCTAAAGAAGGATAGGTGGATGCAACATTTCGGAAAGAATAGTGAATTTTCGGAAGGTGCCTTTTCTGCCATGGTCAAAGGGAAAGAGTTGATGCAATCACTACATACGAAAAGAAAAATGATTGGCTGAGGCATCTACCACGGAATTTTACCTACAAAAATGTAAAGGGAAAGAGATGACACAGTCTCTACATAAGAAAGAAAAATGATCGACTGAGGTATCTGCCACAGGTAATTCTACCTACAAAAATGTAAGTTGTTACTTTTGTAATAAGATGGGTTACCTAAAGAAAGATTGTAGGAAGAGAATATGGCTAGAAAAGAAGAAACAATTCAAGTCCAATTATAACTATAAGCCATATTGTTTAATGAGGATAAAGGTCATGAATATGCCTTAGCCGTTTCTAAGAATTTGAATGATTATAGTATTTTGATTGTGGCTGTGAGTAAACTACATTACTGGTTGGAAGGACGAGTTTGTATCATTTGTCGCAGATAATATCGGTCCGAAAATGTGATTCTCTGGATGTCAGAACAGTTGTGTAAAGGGCTGTGGAAATGTTAAGATCAAATTGGCAGGAGTTAAGAAAAATGCATTGGCGGGGTTAAGAAAAACAGTGTTTTGTGAAGGATAAGAGGTATACTAAAGGTTATAGCCTCCAGTTTTAGAGAACATGATAGTTACCATTTTCAAGATGCCAACCCTTCACAAATACATGACCTGGGTGCTGTCAACACCTGCATGCTTTGTCAC
The DNA here is from genome assembly GCA_018340775.1 of Taxus wallichiana var. yunnanensis. Lineage (NCBI taxonomy): Eukaryota > Viridiplantae > Streptophyta > Pinopsida > Cupressales > Taxaceae > Taxus > Taxus wallichiana. Next base: position 242,047,660 of record CM031236.1, on the reverse strand, counting down.
CAACAGTATTGGTTATTTGAATTTATGATATCTTTCTACTTTGAAGAAAACCTAGGATGGTAAAACGATTATCTCACATACAGAATAACAAAGAGGTTTGTGCAGTATGCTTGGCAAAGAAACAATGTTGAAAGCATAGTTACCAGGTTCGGCCGGATTTGTATGAAATCCGGTTCGAACCGTATTTTTTGAAGCAACCGAATAAATGCGGTTCGGTTCGGCCATTTTTTTCGCAGAAAAAAAAAATTTCCTTTTTGGAAAAAAAAAAATTGGAATTTTTTCACAAGGAGAGAAAAAAATTTGCCATTTTTGGAAAGGGTCCGGGAAGATGTAGCAGCAAAAACTTGCATGTGCCATAACTTTCATTCTGTGGCTCCATTTCAGGTGTCGTCTTCTCTAAAAGTGTATATTTTCTCGAGCTCTATGCATTGATGGCAATATTTTTCTTATTTTCATAAAATCCATTTTTGCACCTTTTTGGACCAAGCAACTTCTTGCAATCTTTTGAAAGAATCATTATGATGATGATGATTATGGTAGATGGATGCTTTTTTGTATGATTTGTCTATATATAATGATATAAGTATACAATAATATAAATTTATAATAATATAAGTATATATATTCCGAACTGGATTTTTCCGTATTTTTTCGAATTTTTTTGAGAACTCCGTATTTTCGGATTTTTTTGCCCTTCGAAATTAATCGGTTTCCGAACCTGTAACTATGGTTGAAAGCCTTTTGAGGAAGGGGAGGCTTGAAGAGCAAAACATTAGCTGGAGTTAGTGCGTGGTGATATATGAAAACCTGCAAAGATAACCTCTCTTTTTGAGGCCACATTTTTATTGCGTGTTGATGCTTACAGTAGGAAAATGTGGGTATATGTCTTTAGAAAGAAGTCCAATGCTTTTAAAGCCTTCAAAACTTTTTTAGGCTGTTGAAAATTAAAACAGTGAGAGGATAAAGACTTTCCAAAGTGATTGTTGGGGCGATTTTTCCTCATGGAAGTTTGCAGACTTTTGAAAACATGAGAGGATGCATAGTCAATTCATAACCCAATTTGCACCTTATAAAAATATTGCAGTGGAGAGATGGTATCAGTCTATCAGACAATTATGAACATGGTGAGGACCATGTTGAAAGGAAACAAAATTGCAAATTAGTTCTGAGTGGAAACAATTCATATTGCTATCTATCTGCTCTATAAAATCCCTTGTAAGGCACTTGAAGGCATTACATGCAAGGAGGCACAGACAGGGAGAAAACCAAAGATAAGTTATATAGAATCTTTTGTTTAACTGATTGTGTCCTTGTTGAACAATAAAAGTGAAGTTCAATTCTCCATGTAAGAAATTGATGTTTGCTGGTTATAGTGATCATTTTAAGGCATATAGGCTGATTGGTGTCTCTACCAATAACATGACAACTAGTAGGGATGTTGGTGTGGATGAAAATAAAAGTATTTTTCGGTCTGCTTATTCTCAAATTAGTTAAAATCCTCCATGCCTGATTAATACTAATAGATCAGCAAATGAGGAGGTTCGAGTTAATATGCAGGCTGTTTAGGTACCATATGATGAGTATAGGACAAAAATTCCTCAAATTCAGGTTGCCGAGACTGAATTGTCTCTGATTGAGCTTGCTGGAAGCATAGTGTTGATACTCAGGTTTGGTGAATATTTGGCCAGTTTTATTATGACTCAAACTCAGACTTGGTGAAAATACCCAGCTAAAACTCCACAATTTAAAAAGAACATATTATATAAAAAACTTTGTAAAAATTTGAACTGTTTTCTATATTTTTTTGGCGGACTCGGCCGAGTCTGATAGTTGTGATTTGTGAGTCCCTTGAAACTCACGAATTGTAGAAGACTCACGAGCCACAACTTTTAAACTAGACCAAGTCTGCGATTCAAGTTTGCAATCTTGTTGAGGCTGACTCAGACCCAAATCCACTGGTACTCACGGACTGTCAACCCTCTGGTTGGAAGGTCTGACCGGTAGGTTGTTCCTACAATACTATTCTACATAGTTACTAGGAGATGGGTACCGTTACCGGTTCCAGTACGAGGAGTCGGGGACGGGTAGACTATTTTTCAGGAAAATAGGAGATGGGTACTTGCACATAGTAAAAATATATATGTAAATTTTAGAGAAAACAATATTATACAACCTACAATAACCTAAGAAAAATAGTACTAACTTTTAAAATTCAAAATATTAGATGTTGACAAAAGATAAAAGTAGTTATATTGATATCTCATCATCTCTTAAGGTCAGGAGTACAAAATATATATTCTTTATAGAACATTGAACTGCAAATTTCTGAGATGAGTACGAACAAGTACTAGTCTCCGATCCAGTACCAATCTCCAAGATGCATTTTTTGGTAGGAGACGAGTCTCCGTGTAACACTGCTATTTTAGTACAAAAGTAGTCGAACGAGTAGAGCTCTCTCAAGGCACGTCATGTGGAAGGCCTAAGCAATAGAGTAAGTGTTTAATTCACTGAATTTTGGCGTTAATTAAATATTTTCTAACTTTTCTTTGATGGCTAACATTGCTTGCAATCCTAAATCTAATGATGAATCGAAGGCTAAATACAGATGGGAAAAGGCTATGTGGGTGGAGAATGATGCCCTGGCAGAAAAAAGCTGGGTTGTTGGCTTATTGCTAAATCACCATCACGAAAGAAGCCCATTGGGTGTAAATGGATATATAAGACATGGCTGATGGATTTTTGAGCAAGTACAAGGGGAGGTTGGTGGCAAAGGGGTTTTCCATTCATGGGGTTATAGATTATAAGGATTCCTTAGCTCTAACAACAATGATGTTGACAATCAAGTTGATTCTAGCCACTGCATCACAATTTGGTTGGAAACTCTACTAGTTGGATGTTAAGAATGACTTCCTCAATGGTGATCTGGAGGAGGAAATATATGGCTCAGCTGCAAGGGTTCTAAACTCATGTAAAGAAAATATTATCAGTTAGTCAATGCTCTTTACGGTTTAAAGCAGGCTCCATAAGCTTGGCATATCAAAATCGATCTCCATTTGACTAGCTCTGGATTCAGAAGAATCCCTTCTATCCAAATCCACATGTCAAGAGTTTAGGTGATGGTATGGTTATTCACACTGTATATGTATATAACATAATCATCCAATAGAACCTGACTAACACAGTTCAGCATGTAAAATCAGATTTGTGCTCTACTGTTGACATGACAGATTTAGCTGTCTTGTGTTATTGTATAAGAGTAGAGTTTTGACAGACTTATGATTGATTTTTCATTTCTCGAATGAAGTATGCCAAAAAGCATCTACGTGATAACTCACAAAAATCCTATCGGTTACTTTTTCAGAAGTCAATGGCAACTTGATATATCTTACAGCCATGAGGTCTGATCTCAATTTTTCTGAGAGCTACCTTTCTTGGTTCATGAGTGAATCAAAGATGGATCATTGGACAACAACAAAGCAAATTCTGATATATGTACAAACTACAACAGAGTTTGGTATTATTGTTGATCATTTTCAGCTTGTTGGTTTCATTGATGCTGGATCTATTTAACAGATGATAGGAAATTTGATGCAAAGCATCCGGCTTCACTTGCAATCTTGCATGACTGAAAACATTTTATATAGGAAAATAAGTTGAAGTCTAGCATTGCTTAAGTTTTAACCACGCCAGGTCATTGTTTGTAAGTTTTGCACAAGTCTAGTGTTGAGCCTATGTTCGTAATAAGTGCACAGCCTGTGAGCATGCAAGAGTCTTGTAGTGTTTTGCACCATCAACAAGTGCACAAATAATGTAATGTTGTTTCCTACTTTGTAGTACTTCTATATGTTTGTAATATTCCCGCAGTCTATAGACGTGCATAAGTGACATTTAATAGTTCAGAAGTTGTCTTATATTGTGGCATGTTTTGGGGAGTTGAAAAATGGGAAGAAATGGAGGAGAGGGCAAACAATTATGCCACAAACCAAAACAAGACTTAATCTTCCCTTTTCACACAATGCACAACAAATCTGGAACCTGCAAAGGAGAAAAGGCATGCACAACACACCACAACAACAATAGAGAGGCAAGATTGCAAATAAAACCAAGTTAGGGTAGAGAAATAACCACAAAACCAGATTTTATTGCTTGAAACATGCACAAACCATTACAATGGAGTGGAAGTAGGCACAAGGCACCTTGTAGATCCCAAATCTGAGGCCTGCAACTCACAAATACTTCTGCAAACACTTTGACATGGTGCACTGTATTCTGAGAAAGTCCAACCTTTACAAATGTGCACAAATTGCCAATATATAGAAAATGGGAGAGAGAGAGAAGGGAAAAGAGAGGGAAACTCGGATTTCTAGCTTCAACCACCAACAACATGCATTAATTCACTGAAAAAAAAAAAGCATGGGAACCCATACAAGATCATTCACCCATGTCACTTTGTTTGCGGAGGAAGTATGGGAACCCACATTAATTCGGTAGTTGAGCTACCTTGAACTACACTTTTATTATTGCTAGGCTCCAATGCCAACACCGCCCAAAGCATTGCCTAGTCGGCTATGTCGAAGAAGTGGTGAATGACTTGAACCCCAGGAACATTCCCTTGGTGCCCATAATGACCGAATTTGCCGACCTAGTGCATTGTGGCTTGGGCAGGGAAATTGACAACATTTTGGCGACTTTCGGGGCATATCTGCACTGTTAGATAGGAGATCGGTGGCGTTACGAGCATACATTGGGTATGGAGTCAAACTTGAAAATTTGACAAACCGATCCAAAGTTTTGAAAATTGACCCCTGAACCTTCATGAAGCATTGCATGGACTTAGCATTGACCTGTTCTACTTGAATTGATTGTTGTCATCATGAGAGTTGTTCTAAATTGAACTTTAATGAGAGTGGAAAACTGCCTTGAAACTGATTTTCCACCACATTTTCCTGAGGAATCCATGAATAAAGTTGTTAGCAATGCCTCTCTCAATATCTTAAATGCTTGCAAGCTGGTCTGAACTCTGTTATGCTGCTTCTTGCAACTCATCCTTTTCACTTTCCAACTCTACTTGAAACATATCTTCTTCGGAGTCCTCCATGAACCACTCTGCAACGACAAATGCCACTTGGAGACAATAAGAACACATGCAAAGCACTTAGGGAAAGAAAACTACACTACCAACAAGACAATGTGTTGAAGAGCACTTGGAGGAATTAAAAACTAATCTAATATGTACAAGGTGAAACAAACAACTTAATGGGAATGCTTAAGATAAATCCCATTGACTAGGATCTGCAATGCATTTCCATCAAGGTTGGACAACTCGAAAGAGTTAGCCTCTTTGTAAGCAATGATGATGTATGACCCACTCCACAAAGTGCATCAAACTTAGAGTACCTCCTTGGTTTGGCTTTGTCTGCATCCCATTTCAGGACTAGATCTCCCACTTTGAAGGTCTGAGCCTTAGCTTTCTTGTCAAACCATTGTTTGGTTGCCCTCGATGCTCTTCTAATATGATCATGACAGACTCCCTCAACTCTTCAAGTTCAACCAATTCTACTATTTTGATTTCTCTTTGATCTGCATCCTCCAATTCCAATTGCGGGGCCAGCTCTAGTGTAGGCAACTCTAAGACAAGGGAAGCTTGTCTTCTCTACCATATACAAGTTTGAAAGGAGAATTGCCAATTTCTTTTTTTGTGTGATTCTATCAGCCCAAAGAGCATTTCTTACCTTCGTATGCCACTTCCTTTGGTTGATATCCATTGTTCTCTTCATAATTCTGATCAAGTTCTTATTAGTAGACTCTGCCAAACCATTACCTTGAGGGTAATAATTAGAAGAGGTCTTCAAGTAAATTCCAAGTTTGAGAGCCCAATCATAAATTTTAGAGCCTAGGAAGGCTTTTGTATTATCAGAAATAGTAGTTTGAGGAACCCCAAACCTTGCTACAATGTCTTCAAAAAAGTCAAGGATAACTGATTCAATAGCTTCTTTGAGTGCCATAACTTCTTCCATCTGGTAAAGTAATCAGTTGTTGTCAAGACCCATTTGTGACCAACACTTGGAGGATTAATCATGCCAATGAAGTCAAGACCCCATTGGGAGAATGGATGATTTGCTTGGATTGGGTGAAGTGGAAGGGAACCAACCTCTTTTTACCAGTGAAGAAAAGCACATTCTTTACATTTTCTAACCCATTGATGAGCATCTGCAAACAATGTGGGCCAGAAGTATCCTCTTTACAATTTTCATAGACTGACCTTGGCAGAGAAAGTGTCCACCAGAGAAACCATCATGGAATTCCACCAATACCTTGTTCACCTGATCACCTTCAATACATCTTAACAACACTCCATCAAGATTCCTTTTGAAGAGAATCCCACCAATCAATGCATAGGGAATTGATTACAATCTCAAATGCCTTCTTTTTGCTTTGCTTAGGTTAGGAGGATATGCACCAGTGGATAAGAATGTGGTCATGTCATCAATCAGTTGTGGCCACTAAGTGAATTTCCTTTATCTTGTAGAATTTCAGTTGTGTGGAAGTCCCTCATCCATGAAGAAAGAGGTTTCTTGATCATCTTGAGCATCCAAAGCCAACTGCTCACAAAGTTCTCTTCCTCTTACCAGTTTTGTGGCTTTAATAGTCATGTCATATTCCATAATCTTGGTCACCCATCCAACTCTTTTCTCATTGATTTCTACTCCCATAATGAAATCTCTCACACTTTGGAATGCGAGACTAAAACTTTAATGTGATTAGTGGCAAGCATACTCTTGAATTTCTTGAGAGCTCTCATGATGGCAAAGACCTGTTTCTCTATGTGGTTGTATTTTAATTCATAATCCTTTAGTGTTTGATAAAGAATGTCAGTGGTTTCTCTAAACCTTGATCATTTTGTTGTGTTAAAACAACAATATTGGATTCAACTCCATATGCATATAGGATAAAAGAGTAGTCAGGGTTGATAAGTGTGGGAGCTTGAGCAATTTCTGTTTGATCTTGGCAAATATTTCTTTTCCTTCTGTTGTCCATTTAAAAATTGAATCTTTCTTGAGCATTAGGGTGATAGGCCTAACCAATCCTGCAAAATTAGGAATAAACTTCCTAACAAAGTTAATCTTTCCAAGGAATGATTGCAGAGCCTTCTTGTGAGTTGGCAAGGAGAGAGACAAGATGGCTGAGATTCTTTTTGGATCAATGGCAATGCCATTTTTGAAACAATATGCCCCAAGAGCTTGCCCTTAGGAACTGAAAATTACATTTCTTGGGGTTAAGAGACACCCCAAACTCTCTACATCTCTCAAAACCTTCTCAAGATGATTAATATGGTCTTTACTTTCCTTTGAGAAAATGGTGATATCATCCAAGTAGATAAGGATGAAATCATTGATATACCCTTTAAAAGCAATGTCCATTGCTCTTTGGAATGTGGCACCTGCATTTGATAAACCAAAGGGCATCTTCTGATATGCATATGTTCCCCACTTGGTTGTAAATGCAGTTTTAAATTGATCTTTTTCTTTAACCTTGATTTGATTGAAACTTGAGTAGCCATCAAGCATGGAAAATCTCTCAACTCTTGCTACAGGTTTGTAAAATTTGTTCCATAGAAGGTAGAGGATAATGATCTTTTAGGGAAGCTTTGTTCAAATCTCTGAAGTCCACACAAAGTCTGATTTCTCCATTCTTTTTCCTCACCGGAACTAGATTTGCCACCCAAGTAGAGTATTTGATAGGAAATATTATTTTTTTTCAATCAACTTGGATAATTCCTTCCTCATGAGGGGCTCTATCTTGGGATTGACATGCCTTTGCTTTTGTTTGGTTGGCTTGGCGTTAGGATCAAGATTTATGGTGTGTTGACAATGTTGGGATCAAAACCCCTAAGATCTTCATAATTCCATGAGAAGACATCATTATATTTTTGACATAAGGAGATAAAAGCTTGCTTTTCATCTTCATCACATACCTTTCCAAGCAATAACTCCTTGCCTTGTGCAATAGTGATTGGTTGGACAGTCCTCTTGCCTTGTTATATTCTTCTCTTCTCCTCTGAATTCATCATCAGGACTGAAAATGTGTTCAAGAGTGACCAATCCTTTAGGCAACTTGTTTGTCCTTAGCTGAATAATTTGATCACCATAGCTATCATGCAAATCAAATTGCATTTTTGAGGAGAATTCAACTTCATTTTGGATAAATTGAACAATTTGTTCATCACTATCAAATATTTGTCAGCTGACTTCATTATTTGGAATTGATGGCCTAACAATCAACTTAACATGTTGTTGATTGCCTTGGATGAGGTTCTCAACTGGTGAAAATTATGATCTAAGGGTTGTCACATGGTCTACTTCTTTGTTTAATTTCCTTGGCACCACTTGCAGATTAACAACATCAAAGCTCTCTAAGAGATCCCAAACTCTATGCTTATAAGCTTTTAGAAGCTTATTCTTGGTGGCACATTTCCCTCTCACTTGATGGATGACCAATTTTGTATCCCCAAAATATGCAATGCTTTGATTTGTCTCTTTTTTTCAATAAGCGAGGCCATGAACCAATGCCTCATACTCTGCTACATTGTTTGAACATGCAAACTGTAATCTATGAGAAAAGAAGAATTTCTCATTCATTGGGGAAATTAATACAACACCTGCCCCAACTCCATTTCTACTTTTGGAACCATTAAAGAACAATTTCCATAATCCAGAAGTCATGATATTCTTGTTTAAGTGGTGTGGGGTGATGAATTCTTCTTCATGAATGTAGTAAGTTCCAAGCCCAGTTTCTACATAGCTGTGTGTCATAAGGGTCAAATTCATAATGTTCTTTGGCCCATTCATCTAATAGGAGATCAGAATTGAACAAGGAGGGGTAAGCTACTCTATTGAAACCGACTCATGCTCTTGGTCTTCATGTATAAGACAATTAGATTGGAGGAGTAGGGTCATAAGACTCAACATGATAGGAGAAGATTGGCTCAACTTGGATGGTAAATCTAGTACCATATCTAGTTCTTAGGAGCATATGAGACCAATTTGAGGACAAATAACCACCCACCTTAGCAGTGAAATCTTTTGATAGGCAAATGGAAAATAAAGGAGGTAAGTCAATGACTGAGACATATTGAGTTATGGTTAGGCTTGGACAAGCATGAAGGGTTAACTCAAGATCTTTGATCACTCCTAAGATGTTGATAGTTGAACCATCAAGTTGCAAAAACACCTTTAGAAACAAGATTGTACTTAAGACCTAGGATATCAACAATTTTCTTAGGCATTACAGAAGTACTAGCACTTGTGTGTCAATCATACAATTATGAACCAAGTGTTTTCCTACAATTAAAGACATATAAAAGGGTGGGGTCTTCTTAACTTTGCTTACTCGCTCTTCATTTACTTGGCACAATTGACTATAGGATGCGCTTTTTGAATAGTTGGATGAGATTGAGGAAGTTGCTTGAGAGATTCATGTAGGAGATCTCTTTGTGATGGAATAGCTAGGGCATCCCACATTGTCACATTCACGTTTGTCTTCTTCATCTCTTCAACAATGTTGAAAGGAATGCCATTTGATAGATTTGTGCATTAAGACCTAGGATATCAACAATTTTCTTAGGCATTACGAAATGTGTTCTTCTCATATGGTACTAACACTTGAGTCAATCATACATTTTGATATCCTAGGTCTTAAGATTGTACTTAAGACCTAGGATATCAACAATTTTCTTAGGCATTACAGAGGTACTAGCACTCGAGTCAATCATACAATTATGAACCAAGTGTTTGCCTATAATTAAAGACATATAAAAGGGTGGGGTCTTCTTAACTTTGCTTACTTGCTCTTCATTTACTTGGCACAATTGTCTATAGGATGTGCTTTTTGAATAGTTGGATGAGATTGAGGAAGTTGCTTGAGAGATTCATGTAGGAGATCTCTTTGTGATGGAATAGCTAGGGCATCCCACATTGTCACATTCACGTTTGTCTTCTTCATCTGCTCAACAATGTTGAAAGGAATGCCAGTAGATTTGTGCATTAAAGGTGTGATGTTCTCTTTTCTTGATTGTTCTAATGTTGGGACAAGTACCTTTGGTTGGGGAACAACCTCCTTTACCGGGCTAGGTCTGCTTCTACGAACATCGGGCGTCATTTTCTTACTTAAATCTGCCCCAAAATCCTTCTCATTGTGAAGAGAATTGTCTTGATTAGAAGAAGATGAAGGTTGAGTATCCAACACTCTCTTCTTAGACCTTGTATTATCAACAACATGAGTATGAGGTCTATTGGAACTGCCCATGCTTGATTCATTGCACAAAACTCATCAGCCCCAAAAAACATGAGATTGGTCTCGGGGTTGACTTCCTGAGCTCCTTCCATATTAGGATTGACTGTTTCTATCAATGGTTCTTGCTGATTGGAAGAATTTTGAACCATATAAGGCTGAACTTGTAATCCATTTGCATAATTATATTGGTTATGTGGCTGATTGCATGTAAAAAACACCACTCTGTTTCTTATATCACATTATTTTGCATTGGAACCAATGCTTTACTTGAACTAGCAATAGGAAGTGGCTAGGCAGGAGCAACTGTTTGAAGAGGAAGATGTGGATTTTGACCTTGCAATCTATCATTCTACTTGATTTTGCCCATATCTTTGATTTGGATATTGGTTTCTATAGGTTGATAACCTTGATTGAATCCTTGGTTTGAAGATTGTCCTTGGTTAGGACCCATGTAATTTCTATAAGATTGGGCTTGTTGTTTCTCCAGGATATAACTTTATTTGATAAATTTCTGATCAAGGCCTTCATTTCATCATCATCCTTTTGTTTTTGGGAAGAATAGGATGTGGAGGCAGCAAATTGGGAGTTTTGCTCAGGAATGGGAGCAATGGAAGGTTGTGAGAAGCTTGAGGCAATTCAGAAACAAGGGCATAGGTAATTTAAGAGTTATTTTTCCAGCTTGTATCAAACAATTCTCATCCCTAATGGCTATTGGATAAGCATCATGTAATTGGACAACACCCATAGATTGAATCATAACAACAATATCATAATTCAGAGCTCTTAAGAAGTAAAGAAAGCACCTTGTGGAGTTGGTCTTAAAAGGACTAGAATTATGTCCCATGTCTTTTGAAATCTAAAATTGAAATCAGCCATAAGCTCATTGGGGCCCTCTTGATAGATGTTAGCTTCTTTAATAGGGAAATGTTGTTTGGTTTCTCTTCAAACTGTTGGAAGAGAGTGTGCTTAAGCTCATCTCAATTGTGAATGGAAGCAGGTCTCAAACTTCTATACCATTGAAGTGCTTTACCTTTAAGTGAAGAAGCAAGAAGCGTAATTGCGACATCATTTTCCATAATGAACTAAACACACATTAGCAATATCTTGAATATGATTAGCTGGGGTAGTGAGATTTTCACCAGTGAAGAAAGGAATACTTTTAAGGGTAGACATTGGTATATCATGTTGGGCATTTAGAGCTAAGGGACTGCCACCATTAAAGCTGACAAAGGGTAAATTTCTTTGATGTGCCATGAAAGAAATGGGTCTTAAAACCCTAGAGGACAACAAGAAAGGCCTACCAGGAGGAGTAGAAAGAGTTTTATTTGGAGGAGATGGCGATTTGTGAGTTGCTTTGCCTCTTCTTCTTCTCCTCGGTGATAACTTGCAAATATTCAAAAGGTTCACTACTTGCTGTACTTTGCCTTGTCTGTACTCTTCTCATGAAAATGGGCACTTACTACTGCTTAATCAGTAGATTTGAACTTGGGAGTCACTAGATGTGTTGAAAGATGCCTCCAAAGGCAAGAAATCTACTAAGACACAACAATCTCTAGTAAAATGCTATAAAGTTCATCAAATGTCCCCACCAAGTGCATGCCAAAATCATTGTCACCAAAAATTGCACCCTCTGATTGGTCAAGGAAGACCAACGTAATTTTTGGGCAACATGGGATGATCTCTACAATGTGGGTTTTGCAAATTGAGATCAACCTCCAGAGAAGGTTGGTTCCTCTACCTATCCTAATGCTAAAACTACTCCTACAACTTGAAATACAACTATCTAATCCTAATCTAAGCATTCACAGGGACCAGGGAGAGAGGGAGATGCATGAAAATTGAAATCCTAAGCTAAACAAAGGTGATAAGCACCAAGAAAAAGGGAAAAACACTCTCAATGAGGGAAAATGGGAAGAAATGAAGGAGGAGAGGGCAAACAACTATGCCACAGACCAAAACAACACTTAATCTTCCCTTTTCACACAATGCACAACAAATCTAGAACTCATGCAAAGGAGAAAAGACATGCACAACACACCATAACAACAATAGAGAGGCAAGATTGCAAATAAAACCAAGTTAGGGTAGAGAAATAATCACAAAACTAGATTTTATTGCTTGAAACATGCACAAACCATTACAATGGAGTGGAAGTAGGCACAAGGCACCTTGTAAATCCCAAATTTGAGGCCTGCAACTCACTTATACTTCTACAAACACTTTGACATGGTGCACCTAGTATTATGAGAAAGTCCAACCTTTACAAATGTGCACAAATTGCCAATATATAGAAAATGGGAGAGAGCGAGGAGGGAAACTTGGATTTCTAGCTTCAACCACCAACATGCATTAATTCAACAAATAAAGCACGAGCACCCTTACAAGATCGTTCCCCCACGTCACTTTGCTTGCAGGAGGAAGTATGGGCACCATTCACCATTAATTCTGGTAGTTGAGCTACCTGGAACTGCACTTTTATTATTGCTGGGCCTGTTTTTTCCTTTTTCACCCCCTAAACTCCATCAATTTCCTTGATTTTTGATGCCCATTGGAGTGCACAGCGACACGGTTCCAATGAGATCAAGTTTGTCAAATTTGGAAGTCTCAGTAGAGGAAGTTATGGTTGGGCGGATTCGAAAGGAAATGGAGGAACTTGACGATTCTTTGTGGGTCATGACAAACTATTTTAATGTGTTTGCAATGGGGCGAGATAATCGAGATAAGTGTTGGAACGTAAAACGTTCCATGTGGGTTAATGGGCCTTGCCTTACTCGCAGTGGTGATTTGCCTTTCCCGCCTCCCTTTAGCTCGATTGATCGGTAAATGGCTGAAATTGTGAAATGCTTGATTCGGCGGTGCCCATGTATCTTGACATCCTGCAATGCCGATTGCCCCACCCCCTATGCATTGGCGAAAGTGCCTATTCGGCGAATCGACGAAAGGTTGGAATGTTCCATCAGCTCCTATGGTGCCCGCAACCACTGCCAACACCGCCCAAAGCACTGTCTTGTCGGCTATGTTAGAGAAGCGGCGAACGACTTGAACCGGAACATTTCCTTGGTGCCCATAATGACCGAATTTGCCGACCTAGTGCATTGTGGCTTGGACAAGGAAGTTGGCAACAATGACATATTCTACCATTCACCAAACATGGTTGTGAGAATTGGCCTCACAACACTTATACGAACATGGACACACTCGATTGCCCATAACACCACAATATCCGAATAGGGACACAATCAACTATTCGCCTAAAAACAATTGTGAGACTAAGCTTAAGCTTCACTACATTTCCTTAGTGGGGTTTGGTCTCATTGGACAACAACATTAGTATTAGGATTGGGCCTCACCTCAATTGATTCTCGGGTTGGATTGAGCCTCACCTCAACTACTTCTCAAGTTGGAATGGGCCACACTTCTATGGGAATATACTTCCCCGTCAATCAAAAATGTTATTAGGGTGTCAAGTTCTACAAGCAATGCACCCATATACAAAAAAACCAAGGGGTTTAGACTAATGAATTTTAATGGATTTTGGGGAAAACAATTAAATATAAAAACCTATAGATGCTGGAGCAAAATTCTCTGCGTAGATGTTTGACAAAGAAATTTTGTTTCTATTGGTAACATTTATGCATAAAACTCTTCCCGGCCAAAATATACGGAATTAATAGATCCTACATAGACATAAATAAAAGTTTATTTTTTTCAAGTTTAATATATATATATATATATATATATATATATATATATCCATGATATTTTTTTCTTTTTTAGTACAAGGTCCGATCCCCTGTCTACCTAGAAGGTGCCTAACTTAATGCAATTATGGTTGGGAAGGTTGCAGTAGCAAAAGCCATTGGAACCCGTATTTTATACATCAGAAAAATCAGTTTGTTTCTTAATAAAACAAAAGAATGAATAACTAATCAAAAAATAGATTAGTCCTTCATAAGAATCAACTTCAATGACCAGAGTGAAACGTGGATATATAGCTCAAAAACGTCGAAAAAAGATTCTTGCATTTGTATCAGGCTCCCGGGGGGCCCATTCAAAACTTTTTCGAATTGCTAACCAACAGAAAATGAGAGCCTTAGTTTTCGCTCACCGAGATAGAATTAAAAACGAGAGAACGTTCCCATCATTATCACTTGCACACCCCAAGAGTTGTGGGAGGACCCCCTTTTCAGACTTAATGAGGCAGAAGGTCCTCGTGCCCATCGGCCTCCAGGGGGAGTTTATATATCAGTGTCAATTGAATAATAATTGGTGGGGTGAGTGCAACTGCTTCGGTTGGGCTTTCATGATGGTTTAAGAAAACATCGATTGATATATATATAATGATCATCGAGGGCTAACCAGGTGGTTGTGATTAGTAGATTACACTGACCCAGGACCCCTGTACAGGATATCTCAATCCTCTCCTCATTGGCTCTTTAGACAAAAGGCGGACATACGAGAATGCTATAATCCTCCACTCCATAGCTTCTCCACCCTAGAGATCTAGTGGGACGAATCCCGTAACTTATCTCTGGAAACCCTGTATAGAGAACTATTTGGTGCTCGCCCACAGATATAGAGAATAGAGAGGTATACACCAAAGAAGAGATGGGGCTTATCTCGGGGTGGGAGTTATATATATAACTTAAATAAAAACTTAAGAACCCTACAAAATTATAAAGTTCAACAAACTTTATAATTAAACAAAAAACTATATACCAAAAACACATATGCAACACACCCACATTTTTGCTCTTTGTATAAGAGCTGCATCTCAGTGCGCCATTGTTGTATGATGCTATTCTGCTCATGGGCACCTCTCCTTGTTTCTTTGCTGCAGTCCCACTGCTTTCCTTCTGTGATGTGCTGATGCTAACTTAAAAAAAAGGCTTAACTTCTAATCTGTCACACTCCTTAGGATGCCACACTCCTTAGGATGCCACACTACAAACTTCAACAGAAGAAACACACTTTTCTCTTGCTTAAACATGCTACACATGAGGAAACACCTCTCCTCCAATGATATTTTGTTTTCTCCTCCCATGCCACCTGCTATGGAAAACATCAGGCTCTTAAGTATGTTTTGTTCTCTCTTCTCACACCTTTCAATGCTTCAAACGTATGCTACCACTTTCATGTTTCTCCACACCCTCCAAAAGAGCTTCTGCAGATCTGTTGTATGGATCTGACAAATACAAATCAAAGAGATTGCTGATGCTCTCTTATTTCCAGTTAAGCAACAAAACAAAATTAAAAAACAGCAATTGGTCCCCTTTGATGCCTTTTCTTTATTTTTTTAATTAGTTTATTTTCCAATGTTCTCTTGGAACACCACTAACAACAAATTTTCTTCCAAGCATAGGCAGCAAATCTGTGTGCTTTACACCAATCTACAAACTACAGGACGGCAGTGGCTCGTTTTTATTGTTTTATGGTATTCTTAGATTCTATAATTGCTAGTACTTGGCTTCTAATACTTCTATATCATACAGAAAACCAATCTCTAAAACTTCCTAGGGTTACAAACAATTTAAATAAGCCGGAAATCATCAACTGGGGCAACCAAATAAATGAAATTGGCCCTTGACAATGATCAGAGAACCAATTTTCCTTCCATCTTGCACAGGTTCAGAAATGCTCTGATACCAAATGTGAGATTTGGTCAGAGATTAAATAATTCAATACACAATATTTGCACATAGAAATACTTCGACCAAATTTTATTCATTGTACGGATGAGTATATATTCATAAATTATGTCCTAGAGTTCAGGACATAATCTTTATCACATTCACTTATCTCTCGAACAAACATATTCTATGTGATTGTTATAGCCATAGTTGGAATACTTGCACTTGTCAAATACTCGACAGAGCCCCAAAAAAAAACTTGGGAAAAACTCGGCAATTTCCGGCCAATACTCGGAATACTCGGCAACTTAAAAAATAGTCAAATTTCTTTAAAAAACATAAATTTTAAGCAACACATAGCTACAAATGTATCAAATGAGCCCAGAAAATGTTGGAGAAGTGTTTTCTATTAGATTTGAATACAAATACAATACAAAATCGCATCATCATGCGAGTACAACAACCGGCTAATAAGTAATATGAATTTATGATGATTGACATTGAAAAATATCATCATAAATTTCATATCTATGCAAGTTACAATATACAATAAATTGCATTTTCCTCTTCCCCAATCTAGAGAAATATTGGGGAGAGGGTCTAGTGCCTCTACTAGTCCCCACACTCGGCTGTGTCTCCACGCTCCTCCTAGAAGGCTGCAACTTTGGCTTGATCTTGGAACTAAATGGTGGTGCTGGTGGCTCCTCTGTTGCATGTTGGAGATCACCTCCAAAGATGTCATCCAATCCAATATCTCCTTGTAGTCCTGCTAGTGCTTCTCCCTCCATAGCCTCCCTCTCAAAAGAAGCAATTTCGTCTGTTGTGAATGCATGGTTTTCCTCTTCGTGCCGATCCACTCATTTGTATGGATCTATCTCCATCCAAATCAATGAGCTCCTCTGATGTGGCCTCAACTTTTCTTGTGCGAAGCCGGAGATTGTATTGCACAAAACCAAGTCGTTGAGCCTTTTTTGAGTCAACTTGTTGTGCTTCTTCGTGTGAATGGCCTCAAACAAACTCCAGTTGTGTTCACATCTAGAAGCGCTACAAGGTTGAGATAGAATTTTGAGGGCTAACTTTTGAAGATGCGGGGTATTCCCTCCCCAATCCTCCCACCAAGAACCTACAAACAAAATAATCAAAAATTTATAATTAATTAATAAAATCAAATCTATAACTAATAAGTAACTTGGTAAACATTCTAATTTGTATTCTGGTGACTGCGTAGATCTCCCTCGAATAGCTAGCACCAAAGAAAAGAGTCTCCCCCTAGCATGTTTGTAACTCTGCAGCTCTAAAATTACGAGCTCCCTCGTCTCAACATCTGGTATAATCCTCATGCATACATGTTGAAAGGCCCTCCATAACCTCTCCGTTCACATCTCGTGAAAGCCGTCGAGATACAAATACTTGGGGTTGAGGTAGTACCTTGCTGCATGAATAGGTTGGTGGAGTTGATTGTTCCACCTCCAATCAATAATCTCCCAAAAGGGACCATATCTGACGATATCCCAACTGTAATAGTTTTGGATAGACTCTTTGGCCCTATCCATGGCCTCATATATAAACCCCATGGGGTTTTGCTCCCCATCAACCAAACTCAAAACCCTCACCAACGGCTCTGACACCTACACACAAATTAAAATGTAAGATTGCAAACTTACAATACATATTACAAATAAAGTAAAAAAGTGAAAAGTAAAACAATATATTTATAATTTAACAAATTAAAATAAAGGAATGAAATATAAATCGAAGTTTGAAATTACCTTGATGATCTCTATAGCTCTCTTTGCAAAGATATCATCAAAAACTATCTTTGCAACCCTCTCTCCGTCAACTTTCTTTGAATATTGTGAGTCTAGCCATGCTTGACTCACAAACATTTGTTTCAAAGGTGTCAACAAACTAGAAATACTTTGCAACGTCAAGAAGTTAGTTGCAAACCTTGTGACACTGGATCGAACAAGCTCTTTCCCCTTTGTGTGTTCTCTCATCAAGCTCAGAACCCAAGGGTGATTATATATGTACTTCGTTATGGATCTTGCATCTTCTACAACCGGCCTCACCCAATCAATTTTGCCTATGTCCTCCAAAAGAAGGTCAAGGCAATGAGTTGCACAAGGAGTCCAAAAGAGTGATGGATGTCTCTCCTGTAGTAGTCTCCCAGCCGCCACATATGCTTTGTTGCATTGTCTGTGACAACTTGCACAACATTCTGTACACCAACCTCTAATACAATCGTCTCTAACATAACACTCAAATTCTCTACATTTTTTATTATGTTAGAGGCATCAATAGACTTTAAAAACACCATCTCACCGTTTGAAGCTGCTAAAAATTAACAAGGGTGCGGTTCTTTCCATTCGTCCACCCATCTGAAAAAATGGTGCATCCGAATTTTTTCCATTGTTTCTTGTGCTCTTCTAGCATGGTAGTGGCATCTGCAATTGCACCCTCAAGCAATTTCCCACTCAAATCTTTTGGAGAGGGTGCCTTGTACCCTTTCCTTGCAACTGTCAACGTTGTCACCAAGTACTCCCAGTATGGGCTCTTTGCCACATTGAATAGCAAGTTGTTGTAGTACTAGAAATTTGCACAAGCTTTATCCGCTTCTTCGTGCATATCTTTGTTCTAGGCTGTACCTTCCAATGAAGGTTGTGCTCAGTGTGTTCCTTGCCACAAAAAAGCTCGGTATACCTTTTCTCGAACTCGATGAAGATGCGCCTCTTCCGGCTCTTCCGCTTTGTATGCGTGGACCATGAGTAGAGCCCACAATTGTTGCCGCATCATCCTCTAAATCCTCTGCCATTGCAGCCCCAGGTCTAATAGCTTGTGCTATGGCTGCCTTCAGCCTTGCCTTCTCTAGTTTCTTCTCCTCTAACTCTGCCAGCTCTACTTTCATCTCTTGCTTTGCCTCTTCCGACACGTTGGGGCAAACCGTAACATCTCGACAAACAATACATGAAAGGTGATATTTCAAATGATTGATGCCTCCATTCATTTTTCTGCTACAAAAATTGCAAAAAACTTCATTGTCACTAGCTCCACGTACACCATACTTCCATGCTTTGGAACGGGCATTCGAAGGAACGGTCCTGCTAGTGATGTTGACCTAGATGCCGAGCTTGATGCCATTGTTAAGCTCTAATCTGCAACACAATGCACATTTAAAAAATTAGAAAATGTAAGCTTAATTTAATTTAAAAAAAACGTGCTTGAATAACAAATTTGCGTAAATAAAAAAAAAAAAAATACATTACAAGCATTCAATTTTACATTACATGTATTTAGAATTACAAAATGAATCGATTACAATACACATACATAAAATTTAACTAGTTTACAATGAATTTGCGTAAAAAAAAATACATACCTCTGGCTGCAAATGAGTATAAAAAATTACAAGCATTCGATTTTACATTACATGTATTTAGAATTACAAAACAAATCGATTACAATACACATACATAAAATTTAACTAGTTTACAATGAATTTGTGTAAAAAAATACATACCTCTGACTACAAACGAGTATAAAAAAATTACAAGCATTCGATTTTACATTACATGTATTTAGAATCACAATATGAATCTATAAAACCTAAATAATATACACAAAATTTGAAAAAACTTCAAAGAATTAAAAAAAAAAACCTACCTCCAAATGCAATTCTCCAAATTCTCTCTTCGAATTCGCTCCAAAATCCACTCAACACAAGCAATGCAAGCTCAAATGGTTGTGTGAGTGAAAATGAGGGAGTGGAGGGCCTTAAAAAGATTCAGAACCATGTAAAAACAACGTTTTTTGAGTGTGAAAACCGTGTATATGTGTAAAAGCAGCGTGGGCGAGTATTTAGCACGAACTTACCGAGTATACTCGCCAAAACTCGACGAGTTCATTTTTGGCGATTTACTCGTTTGCATAAATGTTTGGCGATTACTGGAGGACTCGGTGATTACTCGGCGATTATTCCAACTATGGTTATAACAATCACCGACAACCCAACTAACTATAATTGACAACCCAACTAACTATAATATGTTTAATAAATTAAACCTATCTACAATAATTAACCAAACTAGAATACTCCGTGCATTATAATTATGGCTATAATAAACAAATTCCTAACACTTACTGACTTGTGAAGCGGTTTGGTGAGAAGATTACTTGCTGATTTGCAAGTTATTCAATGGGACAATAAAGGTGCATTGTGAGAGTCACGGTGCAAGTAAAATGACGAGAATCCAATCTTTTATGCACACGAAAACTATATTGAGGTGCATTTTCATCATATTCAACATCTCATTGACAGAGAGAGTCGCATATTGTGTGACAAAAAAACCAAACAAGTGAGATTTTCACAAAACCATTTGGACCAAACAAGTTTTTCAAGTTTATATATAGATTTACATTGCACTCTGTATGATCATTAAAGGAGGCTATTATAATATATCTAATGGTTGTAATAGTTGTGGGTTGGTTGGTAGTTATAAGTTGGTTGACAACCAAGAGGTAGTTGACAATTTGACAATTAGTTGATGATAAACATTTTAAATTTAATGTAGACTTGAACATCAATGAATGAAACATTGTTACACTCCCAATTTTCTATTTTTGTAAGTTTATTAAGGTTATGAAGTAACTGCTTGTGCACGCAAAACTTTTTTTTTTCTTTTGTTAGTTTAGTTTCTAGATGTTGCTTAATTTATTTAGGCTGGCTTAATTAGGACCTTGGGGTCATCCCTACCTAATTAGGTGTGTAAATAGGGGCAAACATTCTCTTTTAAATGGTTGTAAGTCAAATTGTCTATTTCATTGATAGTTACCTAAGGCTTAGGGATAGGGTACAAAGAGATGGGTTTTGGGGACGTCAAAACATTTCCCAGATTTTGGGGGTGGTAGGGGATGACTATTAAAATAATATTTAAATGTTTGAATTTTATTTAATGGCATTTAGGGGTTTAAATTGTATTCAATTTTTTAGGGTACTTTCAAGCTTTGTCACAAGGTTCGACGATTTTTTGCTTCAATAATTGAGATTTGCCAAATTTTTAAGGTGATGAAAAGATTAGGACATGTTTAGCTTGAAAAAATTGTGCCCAAAAGACGTGCGGTAATAAATAGAGAAAAACCCTCCAATCCTTTGTATAAAGGCATAAAAACAGGATTCAACTTTGAGTGGAGGCTCAAACGGTGGAAATAAGGAGGCAAATGTGAACAAAGTAGGATATGTTGAGCGGAGTTGGGTGTGAGTGCTCGTTGTGGGCGAGATGTTTTGGAGAGGAGTCGATGATCGTGATCTGCTTGGGAGCAGGAGCAACAACAAACATGTTTTGCCTATCAACCTAAGGTAGTACATGACCCTTTTTAGTGTTTTTTTGTATGTTGTTTATTCGTTTCTATGTTTTCTAATGTTTTTGGGATTATTTTAATATTTTTTGATTGTGTTTTTTAAATTATTATTATTATTATTTTTGTCTAATTTTTATATTTTCATTATATTTTGTGGTTTTTTAAATTAAATTTTTATTTTTAATTAATATTTATATTTCAAACTTAATGGCGATTTTTTCGAACTTTATCCATCGGGTGAATTTCAACGAATTTTATCCTCATCGAACTTGAACCTTCGACTTAGCTTTTGAGATTAGAATGAAATGGTTTTGGTAAAAATAACAACTTGTTAAAAGTCAAAGCATCGTTTAGTTTTTTTGGAAAAATTAGGCACGTCCTCGCCAAAACTTGAAGTCTCGAATTGTTTAGGGCGTCGAGACACCAAAATCTATGGGATGCATCATTTCGGTGATTTAATTTTCATTTCATTGTTGTTTTACATTATGGATGTTTCCCTCTTGTAGTGGCTAGTATTTCTGTTCTAGTTATATCAATTCATTTGGCCTTGCTGCATCACTATAATTGGATTTGTTCTTATTTTTGCATTGAAGTGGATTTGCATTGCTATTCGAGTTTAAATTTTGCTTTGCATCTAAAAATATCATTACAAATGGTATCAAAATTGAGATTCGGTCGTCGAATTTTATAGCATGAGGACGAAAGGTAAGCCATCATCAAAGAGTGGTGATTTGATTAGAAAATTTTTTTAGTGCGAGGAAAAAGGACATTATCAAAGGTGAGTATCTTTTTGTTAATTTTTGGCCATTTTTCTTTTTCTTTGTGTTGTATGCAGCTCTATTCGAATTCGGGAAATGAATTAGGATTTTTGTGGTAACGTTTTAGCTAACTATAATAGAAAATGCAACCTTTAATATATTCAAAACAGGTGGATTTCAAAGGGTATGATTAGAGCAGAGACTTGAGTAGTCTTTTTGGGTTTTGAGTGCTTGCAAGAGATAGGCAAGTCGTTGGATTTGTCTCGTCGAGACGAATGCAAGGGTACCGCCTTTTGAGTCACTTTGCGATCCTTGTTGGAGCCGTACACCATTGGGTTCAAATTTTTGTGAGAGACGAACAAATGAATATTTTATTGATTAAGAAAAATATTACAAAGCTGGGATATTTATACAATATATCAACTAACATTAGCTCCTAGAAAATAGGAGATCAAACTAATAATCCACCCATGATGTCTCTTTGGGGGTTGTTTCTACAACAAACTCATTACAATAGAATACCTACGATTCCAACTACCTAAAACAAACGGATTTAACAATACCCCCAATAACAAACTATATTCTTGTGAGAGGTTTACTCATAAATTATTTCTACTATGGTTAATTAGTCACCCATTATTTAAATATTCTAACAGCCCCCCCCTTAATTCATCATAGTCAAGTGAATAAGAAAGAGATTCATGAAATGCCTCAAATTTTTCTTGTGCAAGTGACTTGGCGAAGACATCCGGACATTGATATTTTGTTGGGCGAATGGAGCTGAACGTTGTGTTGTTGAACATGTTCACGTATGAAATGAACTTGTACCTCGATGTGCTTCGTGCGCTCATGAAACATTGGATTGCAAACAAGTTTAATAACACCATCATTGTCACAATAGGACAATTTGTTGCTTCGTGGTACTTCCAGTCTTGCAAGTATGCGATGTAACCATATTGCTTTGCAAACAACTCCTACTTTGGCACAATATTCTCATTATAGTGGAAGATCGAGAAACAAAGTTTTGTTTCTTGCTCCCCCATGATATAGGACTAGATCCCAAAAAGAACACATCCAAAAACGGATTTCCTTTCATCAATACTTGCATGATCTAAGTCTCGAATATCTTGTCAAGAAGAACCAATCATTCTTCTTATATTCTAGGCCATAGTTCATAGTTCCTTGTATGTATCTCAATATCCACTTCGCTTCTTTCTAATGACATATCTTTAGCTCCCGCATGAACCGTGAAAGATTGTTGACAACATAACCGATGTCTCCCCTAGTATAAGTCAAGTAAACGAGATTCCCAATCAGTTGTTGATAGAGAGTTTCATTTATCAGCTGCGATGAATTCAAACGAAACAACTAAATCTTTGCCTCCATGGGTGTTGTAATAGGCTTACAATCCATCATCCAAAATTTCTCAATCATTGTCTTGGCATACTTCATCTGAGACACAAAAATGTGGTGCTCCTTTTTCCATACTTCTGAATCAAGACACTAGTGCAATAGCCGGGATTTGTTATGTCAAATGATTGCTTAAGATTGTTTTTGTTGCATCAATCATCTTGATTGAGCTTCCGGTGATATGACTAGATTGTCAACATATACAACAATAATCACAACTTCCCCTTGCTGCTGTATGAGGTAGAAATTTGGATCATAACGACTCCTCGTAAATTTGTGTTGAACGAGATGCTCATCAATCTTTTTGTACCAAGCTTGAGGATCTTGTGTTATACCATACAATGATTTGACGAGTCTACACACCTTTTCTTCTTGATCATGTGGGACAAAACCTTTTGGTTGAGTCATGTAGACTTCCTCATTTAGACTTCCTTTTGTAGATCTCCATTTAGGAAGGCACTTTTCACATCCATTTGGTGGACTTCCTTTGCAAAATGTGCAACCAAAGAAAATATCATTGTGATTGTTTTCATCTTGGTCATGGGAGCAAACGTCTCCTCGTAGTCAATGCCTTCTTTTGAGCATAACCCTTTATTACAAGCCTTGCTTTGTACATGTCAACACAACCAACCGCTTTGTTCTTTGTCTCGAATATGCATTTGCAACAGATATGTTTCTTCCCCGGTGGAAGATCTACACGTGCCATGCATTATTTTTTTATCAATGATCGATATTCTACATTCATGGCATCCTTCCAAGGTTTTTACTCTAGGGCTTCTTGAACTTTAGAGGGCTTAAATGATTATAAAATTGTGTTCATTAGGTCTAAATTGACCTTTTCTTGAGCCATACTATGAGTTCTTGGTCCAGTAGTGGAAGTGTTTAGGACTCCATCCAATTTTGCATTTCGTATCATACTTGTATACCATTTAGGCATACATTCAACAGTTCTTGTGGATTGTGGAGCTGGAGGACCTGATTGATCATCACCATTATCTCCATCATCACTATCACCATCAATGATTTTATCATCTTTTGATATGTCGACATGACCAATTTTTGAATCAAGTGAGTGTGTGGAGGGTGGATTGGACTCACCCTTCTCATCAAACTCAACATCCTTGCTTACATATATTTTCCTAGTTTTTGGATCCATGAGTTGGTAAGCCATTGAATCTTCACTATACCCTAAAAAGATGTATGTCATAGATTTTTATCCAATTTCTTACATTTCTCTTTAGTAACATGCATGTTTGCCTTACATCCAAAAACATGAAGATGAGCTAGTAAGGGTTTATGCCTTGTCCATGCTTCTTGTGGAGTCACTCCATCAAGACCTACAATAGGTGACATGTTCAATAGGCCAATATGTTGTTCCTAACGTGAATCTTCAATTATATAACACGCCATTTCCATGATAGTGCAGTTCTGTTTTTTTCGCAACGCCATTCTGTTGTGGGGTATAGGGTGTAGTCAACTTTTGACGAATGCCATCTTTCAAAAACATCAAGAACTTGTTACTGATGTATGCCCCCTCGATCTGAGTGGAGAATTTTAACTTTACAACCGTTCTCTGTTTCCACAAAGGCTTTGAATTCTTTGAAACCTCAAAAGGATTGATCTTTTGTCTTTAAACAATATAGCCACATTTTATGTGAGGAGTCATCAACAAAGAACTGAAAATACTGAAACCCATGGTGACTAGGACTCATGGCTCTACATATATTGGTACTTTTCTTGAAGCTCTAAAGGTACTTGTGCCAAATTGTGCTCTATGTTTTTTCTTGCTAGACAACTTGGGCAAATATTTGTATTCTTCAGTTGGGGTAGTTCTCACACCATATTATAAGGGCTTACTGTAACCAAGAATCCAAAATCCACGTGCCCATATCTTCGATGTCACAAATTTGCAGTCTGAATCCTTTGCAAGAAGTATCTATTTGTTCTTCTAATCAAAATCAAGTTGGAACATCTTCCTAACTCCAAAAGCTCCTACAACTATCCTTGATTTTTTTGACTTATCTTTGATGAGACACATCTTTTTTACCACCTTTGCAATCACAACAAACCTTAAGGTTGTGTTCCAGTAGTTGATTGATAGAGATTTTTTGGCAAGTCCTGGACAACACTTAGGTGATTTTATAGTCATGATTTCCAAGTGGTAATGAGATGTCACCAGTGCGTTGATATGATAGGATGCATCATCACCCAGAGAGACATAGTTTCTATTAGGTGTATCATTCAAACTTTAGAACCAATCTTTTCTTCCGATCATGTGCTGAGTTGCACTCGAGTCAATATACTTGATAGAAATTTGTGAGTTAATTCCGCTTGAGATTGTGTAACATATAGAAAGTCATCATTTGAGGTTTTTTCTTCCTATTCGACAATGTTTCCTTACTGCTGCGGTTTCTTATTCCAATTTCCCTTTTTGTCCTTGTGACTTATATTGTCCATGTTATGACTTTCGTGTTCTGGATTCTTGTTGGTAGATGAGCCTTGTTGGAATGCATTGTACCAACAATATTTCAATTCATGGCCTTTCCTTCCACAAATATAGCAGACCTTCTACTGTTTGTTCCCTTGTTGATTCTATGGATTCCTCTGTATGGGGGATTGTTTTGAAGGCTTCATGAGCCTCTTCCCCTTTTGGTGTAAAGCAAGAGTATGTTCCTCTTCTTCCCCTTTCTTAGCATGCATGGACTCTTCCGAGTGCGACATACTAACCAACTTCTCAATTGTTGGTGTTTGACCTGTGACATTCAAAGTGGTCAAAGTAGTACTCTCAAGACTATTGGTATAAGGGAGTCATTTGTCACTTCCATTTCCAATGCATGGAATGAGGCCCACAGTGCTGCAACACGGCATAAAAAGGTTTCAACTTTTTCACCAGCCTTCAACTTGAGACAATGAAGTTGACTCTATAGGTGGAGGATTATATTCTGATTCTTGGCCTCATAGATGGTTTTTAGTTTTTCCCAACCATCTTTAACTGTTTAAGCATCATGAATATGGGGTTGTACCTCATCCGATACCCCAAACATGATTATCAACTTTGCCTTCTGGTTGGCTTTGTCAAACTTATGTTGTTGGTCAACGTTAGGAACATGTTGGGGTACGTGTCAACTATAGGCCATATCTCCTCAAATTCTAGGTGAGTTTTCACCTTTGGTTTTCCATGCAGAGTAATTGTTACCTCGAAGAAGCTGTGCCTTATAGAAAGAACTTTGGTCTAGTTAATGCCATTTGAAACAAGTCCGTGGCATATGGATTGGTTCCTTATCACTCAAAATAGGTTCTCCTTTATATATACCATTAGTCCGATATAATCAAACCTCTCTTTATACACGCCCTTCCTATATACTTGTTGATATGTGAAAGAAGCTTGTGCTTTCTATGTACTCAACAATATGTGAAAGAGACGTTAACACACATGATAGTAGTGGTACGTGGTACGTGGTACATAGATAGTACATGAAAGAGATTTTTCTTATTTTGACACTTGCTTATAAGGAAATTCTTGTATGTGGGTGCAACTTCCCTATATACTTGGATTTTCCAATTGATAGGATTTATGTCTTGCGATAGTGGTGAATGGGTAACAAAGGGATGGTTCGGTGAAATTATGAAATTTTGTCCTTATTTCTCCTTGAAAATTTCTAGGGATGATGCAGGAAGCTTGGCGTTGGGGCACCTATGGTGCTCCTTTGTAGACTGAATTTTCTGATTTTTAACTGATTCTCACTATATCATGTTTGTTCTTCAGTCCTTCAAGCATTGAGAATTGTCTTTGGAAAGCTTCCACAGAGAGCTGGGCACTTGGGCTTTGTAATGGCACTTTCTAAGATTTTCTTTGCATTCCCACACTTCTTTATATTCAAATTAGTGCTTATGCTCCTTTTGAACGCCCGGGCTGTTCTTTTCTCCTTCAAATAGTGCTCCAATACTTTGTTTTGATGCTGCCAATTTACTATGAGAGTAGGGTGCTCCCTTGAGCTGGGACACCTTTTTCTTTGCTTGTAAACACAACAATGAATTAATAGATAGCGCCTTGCTTGGTTAAATAAAAATCTTACTACTCTCAAACTCTCTCTTGTTTATGCATACTATTTTCTCGCGGCGAATTCGGGAGATTGAAAAGAAAAAATATGAGTACCGCTCTGGAGCTTTGCAGACTGAATGATAGTGGAGTGCCTAGCGCTCCTCTCAACTCTTTTTCTCTTTCTTCCAATCCATCTTTTCCTTCACTTCTCATCTTCCCAAGCTCTTTCAAAGTCTTGCTTTGATACCAAATGTGAGCCAAACAAATGAATATTTTATTGATTAAGCAAAATATTGCAAAGCCGCGATATTTATACAAATATGTCAACCAACATTAGCTCCTATAAACTAGGTGATCAACTAATAATCCACCCACCTATTTATTCTTAAGCTATGAGAGTTGTTTATACGACAAACTCATAATAATAAAACACCTACGGTTCCAACAACCTAAAACAAAGGGATTTAACAATACCACCAATAACAAACTATATTCTACGTGAGAGTCTTACTCACAAATTATTTCTACCATGGTGAATTAATCACCTATCATTCAAATATTCTAACATTTTTCATTTTGAGCAATTCAGTATAGGTCCCCAATAATGCTCAGTTTTTCATCCTAACCCTAAATCTCTGCATGGTTTTCTCTTTCCACCCATAGGCTTGTAAAAATCTAGAGTCAAGAGGCCAACCCATAAATAAACCCCGCCTTCCTCATCTCCAAATGTAGTATCATCAACTCAATCCGTAAGACTGAACCCTTCGTCCACTGTCATTGCAAGTAGTAGAGAACATCATGATTAATGCATACTGCTGCGAATAATTGAACCAATTTCCTCAACATGTGAAGAGGTGGTAATTTTTATTTACAAGAAGATGCTTGCGCCTTCTGCAATCTCACTAAAATTTGCATCGGAAAATGTTGGGTTTTCTTTCATTGTCCAGTCCAAAAGCATCTAGTTCAGCTATTCCAACTCCATCCTTGGGTAACCAGAATCTCACTAACAATGGTTTCTTAATTTGTCTACGTATGATAGGAAGAATGTGATTACCCAATCTCAACAACATGGGAACCAATACAAGGGGTTACTCAAAACTTTGGATTCCCCATCATCTAGCAGCACTACACAGCAGTTGCTGGCTTCAACTCCCTTGGTGAAAGTCAGGGTTACGACCAAAACTTTTGAATTAGGAATGGGTCATTTTTCTCAAGAAAAAGGTTCAATCTTCCAAAAGTTGAGCCGCAAAAGTTTGTGGGATGGATGTTATTTTTGGCTACGCCTCATGGAACAATATTTTCAGCTACATAATATACACATGATAAAATGGTTGACTTTGCTTCATTATTTTTGGAATGTAAACCCTATCAATGGTACCAGTGTATTAGGAAGGAAAGAAATGGACAATTTCTGCATTGTCACATCTTTTAAAATAATTATCTACCCACTATGAGAAGATATGTAATGGAGATTACTTTGGACAATTGACAAATCTAAGGCAGATTCGAGTTCTAGCAAAATATAGTGCAGTGCATCTAAGATATTCTACAAGGACAAGTGAGTTGACAGACCATCATTGACCTGAAATCTATATCAATGGGCTTAATGATTGGGTTAAGCATGTTCTTTGAGTACTAGAGCCTTTCATAATTAAGGATGCCATGTGGAAAACCTTAAGCATAGAGAAGGAATGTCGCTACTAGGTGACTCACACAATGTCAACCCTCAAGATGGAGTGAAAAGAATTTGCTCGATACTTTCAATCAAGACAAATCTCCGTGTGCTCTCCTCAACAAGAGGCGAGACAAGAGAGGAATGACTATGTTGGAATTGTGATAGCAAGTGGTCTACAAGTTACTACAAATGATTTGTTTGCAACTATGCTCACATTGTTGCAACTTTGATACCTTTGCTGAAGAAGGATTCATTTGCATGGTTAGAAGCTATGTCACAAGGTCCGCGAATTTTTGCTTGAAGTTTGGAATTCGCCGAACATTTAATGTGGCATAAAAAATTCGGAAAAATTCGTTTTGTTCGAATAGGGAAAAATGCAGTATTACATGTGACAATAAAATAATACCCGTGACAGTAAAGAGCGGGAAAAAATGCAGGAAAATTTGTCAGGTCCGATAAACCCTGGTTTTTGAAGGAGGAAGCCTTCGAACGGACACAAAGAACAAGAGGAAATAGAGTCGCTGCAGTTGGCATGGTTGTGGCCCGTGGGCATTGGCGTGGCCATGGCACCATCACAGGGAGAGGTCGTTGCCGCATGGAGGAGGTCTGCATAGTCGTCGCCGCATGGAGGTCTACACAGTCGTCGCCGCATGAAGGAAGTCGAGAGTTTGTTTGGCCGTCTAAAGTTAAAACTTTTAATTCTTTTATATATTTTTTTATTTCTTACATTGGATTTTCTAAACATTTCGTTTTGAATTCTTTTATAAAAAATTTAATAAATAAAATAACATGTCAACCATTATAAAACATTTTAGGGTTTTATAATGTTTGACGTTTTAATGTGTTTTTTAATTTATTAATTCCAAATGTTACGTTTATAACCAAAAAAGTTTTTAACCTAATTTTTTTATCAATTAAATATTTATATTATACTTATTTTTAAATTAAATTAAATTTTTATAATGTTTTATAATTTATTTATTTATAATGTTTTTATAATTTAATTTTTATCAATTTAATTGTTATACTTAGAACTTAGTATGAAGTTTAATAACTTGGACATAATTTTATATATTTTAAGTTTTTTTACTTTTCAAACTTAATGGCGAGTTTTTTCGAACTTTATCCTGACGACGGACTTGAGCGAATTTCATCCTCGTCGAACTCGAACTCGAACTCAAACCTTGTGACTTAGGTCGAAGCAGCCGCCCAAGCATTCCAACAACTTGAAGAGTCTATTACTTCCACTTCAATTTTAGCGACCTTAGATTTCTCTAAGACATTTTGGGTAGAATGCAATGTTTCTGGACAGGACTTTGGCACAATATTGGTGCAAGGAGGCTGCCCCTTAGCTTTTGAGAGTAGACAACTCAAAGACGAAAACTTGGTTGGGCCCCACATATGAGAAGAAAATGTTAGCTATCATTCATGTGGTCAAATAGTGGCATTTGTACCTCACGGACAGGCTCTTCAAAGTCAAGACAAATCATGAGTCTCAAGTATTTTTTGAAGTAATGATTGTCATATGAAGAGCAACCAAAATGGGTAACCAAAATGCTAGGGTATGAATTTTTAATAATTTACAAAAAGGGCAAGGAAAATTAGCAGAAGATGCTCTTTCTCGACAAGATATGGAGGAAGTAGGAATTTCTTCACTTCAGCCAAAATGGGTAGAAGTGGGACAGTTAGAGTGCCAACAAGACATTATGACAAGGAGACCCATTCAACGACTTTGGCAGGACCTTTCATCTTCAGATAAAATTCTTGATAGGAAATTCCTTATGGTCTAAAGATGAGACTTTTTAAATGCAAAAATTCTCAAGTGAAAACCAATGTTCAATTTGAAATGTAA
The DNA here is from genome assembly GCA_018340775.1 of Taxus wallichiana var. yunnanensis. Lineage (NCBI taxonomy): Eukaryota > Viridiplantae > Streptophyta > Pinopsida > Cupressales > Taxaceae > Taxus > Taxus wallichiana. The sequence continues at coordinate 242,016,645 of CM031236.1, read as the reverse complement.
GAATCATCAATAGGACATATGGGTTTTTAAAGACCTACTATACAAAGAAAGGTTTCTTTTGTGATGGTCTCAAGGGGGCATACAAAAATTTGCAGTAGATGTTTGGTATGACAATCAGAATAAAGGAAACAAGGTCAAAACTCTGCGTCTCTTGCAAATGCAATGTTGGGAGGAAATATCAATGGATTTCATTATAGGGTTGCCAAAATCAGAAAACATGGATGTGATATTGGTGGTAGACTGGTAGTGGATAGCCACTAAGAATGCACATATTTGAGGACTTTCTCACCCATTTCAAGCTTGTACGGACATAAATTTATTCATGGAAAAAGTACATAATCTACAGGGCACTCTCAAAATCAATGATATTGAGAGAGGCCAACATTTTCTGGAAGGACCTATTTGCTGCACAGGGCACAAAACTAATACACAACTCTTCTCATCATATGAAATTAGGAAAAACCAAATTCGTGAATAAATGTGTTGGAGTGTGCTTGTTCACACTGGCTGGTGGTTCAGGCTATTTCTGAACCAGCCATGTTCGCACTCACAAAGGGGTTAAGCTTGATTTGGGGGTTTGTTTGTTTGTTAATTGGAGGGTTGTTGTGTGAAGATTATTTGCACGTAAGTGAAAACATTCCTTCCCAACTATATTTGTTTCCCGCAACCAATTCTTGTTGCATGGAATGAACTATTCCCGCCTATTTATTGAAGACACTCCCGCTTGTAAATTAACACGCATTGAGCAATATACAAGAGACTCATATTGTGCATTATTTGCTCCGTCTATGTGTGTGTGCAATGTCTAATTGCTGTAGTTTTGGTATGCTGGAGAGATTAAAGAATGAAGCATTGATCACTCCTACATGATATCAGAGCTTCCTTCTGCAGCCATTACTCAGCCAAATTCATTGATCAAATCAGAGTTGTAGAAACAAGGTGGAACATTGCATTGATTTGCAAAAATAATAATAATTGCATTGAGGAGTTGCAGCCTGCAGGCATTTAGACTGTATTTGCAGTCCTTGTATTGGAAAAAAATACATTGAAAAAGATTGCAGATCTCTACATTGCACTGTATTGTGTAAGGAGTGCATTTTGTGGCTTCATTACAACAGCCTCAGCATTCCCCATTCATTTGCATTGCCAGCCCTTTGTTGATTGGGATTCCTTCGGTTAAAATCGTTGCAAATAACCTTATTCAATTAGTTGTTATTACATTCTGATAAAGGATCTCAACAAATACAAGACCTTTGATTTCTTATCACTGACATGACATTGATTACTCCATGGCAGAGTGGTCTGGATCGGCTTTGATTTTGAAACCCTGCAGCGTCAAGTCTTCCACATCTCGATGGATCTCAGTCTAGCTCGACCTACTCCACTCTCTCATGTTAGAAAAAACAAAACTTACAACTTGTCTTCCTTACTGCAACTCGGTAAAGCGATAAAACCCTAACTCACCTAAGTCGTTAGAAGTAACCCTAACACGGACACGACAAATTGAATTTGGTTTTACAAACTTTGCTCAAAGGTAAACATTAGAACTTCATTTTTGTGAATATATACTTGAACCAAATGATAGCTTGATTGGTTGTGTTTATCTTGGGAGAGCATTTGAGTTTGTAGAGGTCACATGGTTGAAACCCTTTAGTACTATTTCTTGCTAAATTATTTATGTGAAATCCCTTTTTCTGAAATTTTTAAGGGAGAGATTCTTTAAAGAATGTTTTGGAGGAAAGTTTAAAACAAAGGGAGATTTTACGAGAGAAAATTGTTAGGCGAGAAACTATTTTTGTTTTGAAAAGTTAGTAGTTTGCAAAAAGCGGGGACTTATTATTTGAAACAATATTTGTATCAAAAAGGGGAGAAATTTTGTTCGTAATGGAGGGATTATTTTTGTTTTGTAAGGGTATTTTTCCGGCCATTTCAAATGCTTGACCAAGTTGAAAACTGTGCTTGGCTGCCCCTAGATTCTTGCTCCTCGGCTTCTTGTTCAGTATATCCGAGGTTATTATTTCAGTGGGTGCTTTTCCTACTTGGTAGCACTTTCACGTGTTGACATTAGACCCCCTCACAGGTAAACAATTATCTGCTTCCCTCTATTTGCATTTCTATCATGGCTTCTTGCCTTGACATCTTTGCTTTGTAATATGAGAATGGGGTGCTTTTCTCCAAAGTTTGTGTACTTTATGATGACACGATTGAATTTGTGGAAGATAACAAAATCAAATGGTAAAACTCCCTTCTACACTTCCTCATTCATGGTAAGGATGCCCTAATATTCTCCCCCGTAGAAGAAACTTGCTAGCCCTCACCATTGGTTTACTATTATGGATCTACATACCCCCGCTTGTAGTCCACATCTAGCCATTGCTCCCCCATCTACTAACCTTGATTTGTTAGTATTTGAGCCTACTCTTGCCCTTGATGCTCCTATTGCAGCTTCTGCTCTCGTGCTCGTTGTTTTTATTGCTCACCTTCTCGCTCTTGAATCTATGCCTATTGTAGTTACACATTATGCGTATCCCGCTTGGATCGACTTGATTATGTGCGTGGCTCTTTTGAGAAGCTTACTACTTTGCTTTTGGTTCTCGCATGCTTCGCTCCATGGGTTTTTCTTGGTGGAGCTATTAGCGAGACATTCACAAGGTATAGCTTCCCCTATCCAACTTGTTCATGGAATTCTCGCACAACATTCGCTTTCGATGCAGGTATTTCATTGAGATTACTTAATGACAGAGCTCAAGTTTTGGTTCACCCCACTTTTCGTGAGGATCTTGAGCAACACATGAGTTTTGCTGCACCTCCACTCAAGCCCGAGAACCTTGAGATTCAAATTGTCGACATGATCAAGTTGGCACACATTCAGATGTTTCCTCACATGGTCCAATGTCGCACTTCACATTGAATCATATGCAAACATCTTCTTCTACCATCCAAATTCATAATTTGGATGGATCTCTGATCACTTGTGGCGACAACGTAAGCATTCATTGAGAGGGCGCTATAGGCATGGCTCCGCCGCTACACAACTTCTTAGTCCACTCACTACTCCCGCCATTTGTAGGCCCCTTTGTTGATTGAGTTCTATTTTTGACAAACAGAGAAACTCTTGTTTCAAATGGTGTCCTTTAGAGATTGACAACATTCTATTGTTCCTATGTGTCACTTAGTGAGATTATTTAATGTATGAGACTATTTTGTAGTCGCATTGAATCGAAAGAGCCATGAAGTTTCTCTTCATGTGGGTGTGCTTCATTTTGATCACTTCCCTCTCTACTCTAGTTGCATGACTATCCCATCACCACTAGGGCCTTCTTCTTGAGAGGTATAGTTCATTTGTATCTTCAACGTTTTTTAGGGTTCCTGATAGTCTCCTTCAGTATTGAATTGGAGATAGTTAACCTTCTCAAGTGTACCAAGTCTGGTGAATCCCAGTGTTAGCTTGTTAGTGTTTAAGTAGTTGGCTTAGACCACTCATAAAGATTTGTAGCGTCACTCTACCCATTCAATAGTATGGGGGGTATGGTGCCGATCCTACTTTTGGTGTTGTGTTCATAGCCTTGGTGATTGTTTTGGGTATTTGACGCACCACATCTTCTGGTAGTAGTTCAAATTGAGTTTGGTGAACTCTTGCATTGTAGTAGATCTAGACCATGAGTGCAAAATGAGTTTAAGTGAACGCATGTCTACCAAACATTTCTTCTGGTTAGCAAAATTTTAGCTCTCGGGTAGAGCAATGAATTCAAACTTCGTAGTGTTTGGAAGAATGTCATCCCTAGCACCTGTCAACTCTTCAGTAGTTTCAGACCTCATGTTCTCATTAGGTCTTTGAGACTTTTGAGTCCATCATCTTTAGCATTGTGTATGATTTTGAGCCGTGCCTATTGGGACGCCTCACAACATGACATAGCTCTCTCTACTTTCATTGTTAATTCATTGGTTTTTTGGGTACCTTGTGGCGAAACATTTCATCCATGGTAACTTTAATTTCCCTTGTACAGAGTACCAGTTCCTATCTGACTTTGTGGTTACAATGACTCAACATCCATGTATTCCGGTAAGATGAATTGGTTACCACAAGGACACTTAGTATTTCATCATGTATTTGTACATGGGTACCTAATCAGGCCTAGTTGTGGGGACCCATTAGTCTCCATGCTTTCCTTTTTCTCACTCCCCATTCTGTGTTCAAGGGAGGGTTTTGGAGTGTGTTTTCACACTGGCCGGTAGTTTAGGGTATTCGTTGTGTAAAGAATATTTGCATGTAAGTGCAAACATTTTGTCCTAACTATATTTGTTTCCTGCAACCAGTTCTTGTTGCACGGAACAAACTATTCCCAACTATTTATTGGAGACACGCCCGCTTGCAAATTAACACGCATTGAGCAATATACAATAGACTTATATTGTGCATTATTTGCCATGTTGTATGTGTGCAATGTCTGATTACTGTAATTATGGTATGGACATTATGAAGAATGAGAGCATTGATCACTACTCCAAAATGTTTGGAGGGATATCTTTGTTGCTCGTCTTCTGACAAGCAATCACAATGGTCTAAATGGATTTCAATGGCAAATGTGTGGCCCTTTTGCTAACCCTACCAACCCTCTATCTCCTTCAAAGCAAAGTCAAATTGTTCCCGTATATTGCAGAGTTTGATACAAACTGACATTGTCTGTAATTAAGGGGCTGTATTTCTTAATTGTCCAATTCCTAGGAAAGTTTGATGACAAACAAGAATTAATGTAGAAAATGCTGTGCTAGAAGTAATTATTGAAGATAATTATGGAAGTTTAATGCTAGTTATTTGAATGATTTTTCTTGGTAGGGGGTGCTGCAATCTTTGACTTTTCTCCAGTTTGCTTCTTTGTATTTTCCCCCTTTTCTTTGTTGCAACTTTATTCCTAGATGGCAGTCTGCTGGGGAAGCTTCTTCCTTTTGATGATAGCATGTTCATTGCGTGGTATCAAAGTTCAGTTGGTGATATAGAAATTGGTTTGGTAACTAATATGGTTTCCTGTTTTAATAATTGCATAGTGGATAAGATTTTTTCTTTTGATATATTTATCTTATTGCAGTTTGTCATACTTCTGGGGAATACATCAGAATCACTTCATAACTGTAGCAATTGTTGTAGATTATCGTATGCTCATGATTGATGAGTGTAATTCAATTTCCATTAACTTGCCATCTGCGAAAAAGTAGTATCAGTTGGACACCCCTTCTGTAAACATTCAGAACAGGAAAAATAAAATTTCAAACTCGCCTGCATTGGCTTACTAATGGTCAAATTTAATGTGAAGATTACTAAACCACAATGATATTGTTTGTGCCATATTTTGCAACCATGATATTGTCTGTGTCATGTTTGATTTCTTTTCTAATGCTGTTTAGGAAGTTTTGATGCAGTGAAATGTGTATGATGTCGGTTTTTGCAAGCATTTTTCTTCTGATGTAAAACATTGCATCTTCTGTTGTAACCATTGTTCTTATCTTTGTTGCACTCAGCGGATGGAAGAATAAAGATACCTCTTAGCCCTTCAACTACTTCATTCCAGCAGCCATTTGGCTTGGGACAGACCCTTGCAGGTGGAAGTGTCGAGCAAGTTGATTCTGGAATACATCAGTCACCAGCATCCATTGGACTGGGTTTCCCAAGCAGTATTTTGGGACAGATACAAAATGATTGTGGAACTATGTGGACACCCTCATAGAAGTCAAACACGGCTGCAGAGTCGGCGGTCACAGTCAAGAGAAGATCTCGTATCATCAGTTTTAGAGAGCCACATTATCAAGTTGTAATGATTACAGGCTATACGAGATTTTGAAGGAGGGATGTGCATTTCTCAAAGCTGTAAAATACAGAGGAACTGTACTTTGAAATATCTCAATTTCAAGCCCATTTTATATTTTTGGATTCTCCCTAGGATGGTAGCTTCTGCATATCAGAGGGATATTTGTGCAGTGCAACTTATGTTTATACTAAATTATTTTCAATAATATCTTTGGTTTTTTCTGGCACATTTGCGAATGGTTGAATCTCGACATCTATCTATAAAGCAGCTATGATTATTCCTTGCTTTAAACTTGGGCTTGAATTTCTTGGTATCAATTGAAGTACAGATATTTTATGATAGAATAATAAAATAATGGGATACAGTGTATTACAACTGTAGTCTAAACAATTCTTGTTTTGGTAATATAAGTATGAATTGATTTTAAGTTAATGATTATAGATGAATGTTTTTAGAAAGAAGTTGAAAGAACTCGCTTAGAACACATTATTTTCTTTTGCCTAAACCTCTGTTTAAAAATTGCCATTTATTGCCCATAAATCACGAAGTAGACCCTAAATGATTTATTTTTCAGAAAATTGTGATTTTTGTTATGCCAGTAAATTGCTGATTAATTTCACCAAAAATTGCCCAATAAATTATTGAAAATCTCCAAAGATTGCCATGAAAGTGTATAAGACATCCAAAATGAAAAAATGGTCATTTTATAACATTTTTCTGTGATTTCTCTCTCTGCAACTTGCCTAGGCGAATTTGGTGGCTGCCTTCTTGGGTTTCAAGGATCACATTTTGCCTTCAAGGAATATAGTGGCACAGCCTGCAGGAGTAATAGGTTACATACCCACAATCGTTTTAATTTATTTTCATTGCTGGTAAAACATCTAAGTGCTTGGAAAGTCAGCATTGCTCCATAACCTTGTTTTGTTGAAGAGTTTGAGCTCCTTGAGGAGCACCATGATAAGTTGATAACCTTATTTGATACTAATAAATTAATAATGTATAATAAACAAGCTTTGGGAAAAATTGCTTGGAGAAGAGAATAGAATCAATGTTTCGAAGTTCAAACAACACTTTCTTATCCATCATCATTGGATATTAGCAGTGCTGCAGCCTATAGCTTCCAAACAAATTTCATAACATTGTGATAACCTTATTTGAACCTCTTCCTGTATCTCCCAAACAATTTTCATCTTGTTTAGGGACAAAACAAATATACCTTTGCTGTACTTTTTCTTCAATATAGCGACTCTTTTACTGTATGCATTTGTAAGATTTTTGCCTGGTGTAAAGTGGGTGGAAGTGGATTCTAAATATGAGAAATATTGAGTTATATTTGTTGGGAGTTAGAAGTGATCTTTTCAGTTTACTTGTAAATAGCAAACCCTTCAATTGAACAGTAAAGAAAAAACAGTCTCAATATACTTCGGCATTCTATATATTCACTTCTCATATCATTTAACAATGGTTTACATTTAATTTATTTTATGAATTTAAATGTGCTTTTAAAGTAGTGATAAAACTATCGATTAATGTCAAGAATTCGTAATTCCTGATTTCTGAGTCAATTTTTGGCCTGCTTATTAATTGCTGATAACAATTTTTCGAACTACAGCTTAAGCATTTAAAATTTGTTTTAATTTACATATCAGCTTCTAAGAAGTAAAGTTGGTTGATGCATGGATCCTTCAATGTTTTTCCATGAGACGCAACAAAATTACGATACATAATTGAACTTTTGCAATGTATTACTTACACTCGTTAGTGACTAGTTTGTTTGATACTGTGAAAACCTTATTCTAAAACTCTGTGTATGCCGCAAGCATGAGTCTTCTAAACCAATAAAATTTGCCCATTCAATCTCATTTGTTCCGACCTGTAAAATCTGTAACCATTTGATTTTTAAAGGTAATTCCAGATGTCCATAACCTATGTATGGATCCAAATATCAACACCCCAGTATGCATGAAAAAGAAAAAGATGTGGCGAGTTGATATGTATCATATGTAGAATTTTGATCATAGATTTTGTTTGCACGTGGATAAGGATTATAGATACCACTATGACCAACGATAAATAAGCTAAAACACCATTCTGTAGTTCTGTTTCTGCACTTATGTGAGTGTTGGATACCAAAAACGAAGAAGATTTTAGTTGAAACAATGAATCGATTTTTTAAAGTTTATGTTGAAGTCGTCTACGTGAACCTGACAAACCTATTATTCTTGAATTCATCATCTAGATGCAATTGGTGCGAGGTTCATTAATCCAGATACAAACACATGGAATGACAATTTGCAAAACAATGAACACATGCATTGAGGATGCAATTACATGATCACAAATTATGAACCAAAAAAACTACAAATTGACAAAGATACAGAACCACATAAGGTTGCATGAGAAAGAAATTGTGCAACAATCAATCTATTCAAAGTTAACACAATGCCTATTATATAAGAATGATGAACAATCAAACATAGCAACAATTAAGTGTAACTTTAAGAGCATCTTACAAGTTGGTTTTTTCAAATGCCTTAAGTTGAAGTTGGTTTTCTCAAATGCCTCAAGTTGTTGCATTTCAACCATGTACCAAGTATGATAATGTCCATGGTGTGACCTTTGTTGTGCTCTATTTATGTACTATGTGACTAGAATGTTAATATCAAACCTAGGAAGACTAAAACTTATGAGAGTAGTCTCTTTTGTTGCATTTCAACATAAGAGACTAGTCTTATGTACCAAGTATGTTATGTACTATGTCACTAGAATGTCAACATCGAACCTAGGAAGACTTAAAACTTATGAGACTTGGTGCAATATGCGCACACATATTGACTCTAAATTCTATCATCAAGAATAAGTTGATTCCATATGCAATAAAAATAGCGAATTCAATAGTAGAATTGAAGCTTCCAAAGTTGGAAGTGTAGAAATAAAAGTATGAAATTAGGGGTGAGGGGGTCTCGGGTAGTTGGTCCTAACAAAGGAGGAATTTTAACCTTTCCACCTAAGTTGAAACCCCTCCAAGCACAAAAAGCTCTTGCCACAACTCATTGAATTCTAATGGAAGTCACAAGTTCTTCCATTGGTTGGTAGTGTGGTGGTACACAATAAGCAAAGATACATATGAAAATGAGAGATTATGGACCAATGCCATGATGATTTCCCCATCCTTCTAACACCCCGAAAGTGAGTGACTCCAATTTTTTGGGCATTTATAACATCCTTATTTTTTTGTTGAACTTGTTTCTTAGGCAACTAAATGTTTGCACGGGTGAGGTGCACAAAATTCTTAGGCTTAGATGCCAAGGTCTGAGGGCTATCCATTCTCGCGCATTCGCCTGGGGCACGATCCCAACCTCATCCCTTATTACGGTATCTTCGGGCCTTTGCCTCAAAAAGAATTGAACCCTGGTGGGCTCTTTGTGAGCCAAGTAACTTCACCAATGGGCCAACGACCATTCGATTAACATCTTTATTTTCAATTACTTGAGTTAGAGAATGTTTCCTATGAGTGGTTGTAGCCTAAAATGGCCCCATGGTTTTTTTTAAGATGAGGTGAAAAATGTTTGCTTTTGAAGGGACCAAAAAATCCTATACAAAAAGAAGTCGGGAGAAGGCCCACCAAAAATGAAAAGGGTGCCAGGTCAAACATGCTTGACAAAAGGGCAACCCCAGAGTAAGGCACGACCATAGAAAGGCCTACATATTGATATAATATTTTTTTATAGTAATACAAAAACATAAGCCATAGCTAAGATAGTATGATAAACCAACACAATACACTACCAAAAGGGTAGCCAAAGGTTCACCTTCATTTCGCTTTCTTTGTGAGGAACTCTGCTCCGGTCCCGGTGCTTGGGCCACGCTATCCTTAACACTAACAACTTTAATAACTTTTTTTGGAGTCTTCTCAATGTTGTCTTTGGCTTTAGTGTCCATGGACTCTTCATCCTTCGAGCTACTCATGACAAGCTTCATATTCTCCTTACCACCCCTAGCTTTGACCTTGGTTATTTGGTCTTGCAGAATGACAATCCTTTGTTCTTGCATTACAATTTCCATGCAAAGCCCTTCAATCCTTTTATTCCGCACCTCAATTTTATGTTGGCACTCCCTGACTTTTTGGACAAGGGTTTTCTTGACAAGAAGGATGGTATATGCCGTGTATTCAACCCTCAACAATCTAGTCTCCCACTCAACCAAAATTTGATCTCTATCTTTACTTGGCAGAGCATTCCCCCATTCTTGATCACCTGTTTGAGATTGCAAAGAACATCAACAATGCCATCCGTATTGTCCTGCACCCCGCCTTTTTTGAAATGTTTCATGGCCATGACAAGGGTTTTGTTGTTAGAGTCCACCTCACTAGGGTCCGAGGGTTGGTGGGAATTAAGGGTTTACCATTTTGGAACAATAACATGATTAAACCCTAATGCAGGGGCACATCCAATTTTTCATTTTTGAAATTAGAGATAGAAGCGGTTAGGGATCTCAATAGAAAATAGGGTAAGCTCATGGCTTGATTTCTTCTCAGATAGTTGAGAATAGAGAGGTGGTAGGAGAATATTTTCCTAAACTTGCCTTCTAGGGTAAGGTATTTCATTACCACCATACAAACATCCATCAATCGATCTGAAGACCGCAATGCCATTGTCATACATCATAATTCTCTCATTAGGGCAAAAAAAGTGGTGATTTCATGTTATACTGGTTTTATCCTTGAAGAGTTTGAGGCCCTCCAAGGATAAGCTCGTGGCCTCAACAATGGCATCCTTAGTGATACAAATCTCCACCCCCCTCAAATTAAAACTCCCATCCTCCCGGCATTACCAAAATCAATTGCAAGTTGTGGATCATTACCTTTAAGGTGTTGGATGTAGTTCAAAAACCCCATCTTCGCAAAAGCCTCCATAGGGTGGCATCATTCTTGATATGTAGGTAAGTGGTCAATTCCGTTCTAACTCTATCACCGCCCATTCTCGAGCTAAGCATGCTGCAAATTGTTTGGATAGGGAAAAGTGAAGCCACACCCATAACACAAAAAAACTAAGCACAAAAATGGTTGTTTCATTTCCCTTCCCGAGAGATAAAAGGCCTTCCCATGGTACGAGACACATGAAACACCGGGAACCATCATTTCAAAGCCTACAACGTCTTGTCATCATTAATCAATTTTAAAATGTTCGGCCACGGTTTAAGATCACCCTGCCACGTCACCTTTTCTAACATGTTATTCCCATAATTGACTAAACCATATGCGGGTTTATTTCGCAACTATAAATGTGATAAATTTCCACTTTCTCAAATGATGTTAGCAAAATTTTTCTTCCATAATGATGTTATTTAATCTCTAGCCAATGGTCCCTATATTTTTAAGGGCTTTGACAATGCATAGAGAATCACCTTCTATGACAAGAGATTTGATATTCATTGATATACATTGTTCAATACCCCATAACATAGCCATTGCCTCGGCGTAATTATTTGAATGATTTCCCAAAGGCCCCGCATAGGCCCTTATACATTCCCCTAAATGATCTTGAATTAGACCTCCTCCCCCCTAAGAAGCCCCTCCATTGGTTTTGCAGATCCATCAAAGTTTAATTTGAAGCTTTTCCTTTGCCTAGCGTTCCCACTTAGTACAATTTTTATTAATACTCATATTTTTGTTTTTATCCCTACTTGTGGGATTGAGATTCAAGCCATTCAGAATGGATCTTTCCAAGGCCGAACATAGCTTTGAGGATTTTTTTAATGATATGCGAATTTTCCTTTAGAATTGGGCAATTCTCCCAACAAATTTTTAAATACTAGATGATTGATTACTGAAAAATTCGGTTGTTTCTCTCCAACCAAATGCCCTAGAGAATATGAGGTAGAGCACATTTCCATACCTCTTTTGTGAAGTCATGATGAAAATTGAAAAACCATTGTTCCGGAAGCTAAGAGACATCCCCAGGAAGGACCAATTGAATCTGAAAAGATCAAAGAAATAGAAAAGACCTGAAAAGAAAAAGTACATTCTAGGAAGAGATGATTGGTAGTTTCATCATGTTGTTTGCACAAGTTGCATCTATTTATAATAATCATACCTTTCTTTATGAGTTTATCCACTGTCAATATCTTTTTTGAACCACTTCCCGAAGAATTTGATTTTGGGGATAAGGTTTTTGTTCTAGATCTTCTTCCAGTAGCTATTAGATTCTATGTGCTCAAAATTCAAAAGGTAACCAAATTTAACCTCATAATTTCCTGAGTCCATGTCCTCCATATCAATTCATCTTGAGATATTCTGTGAGGTATATGACATTCCTTAAGATCCTGATTTAGATATTCAAAAGGATGTCAATGCCTGTATAGTTTGGGGGTGGTAAAATCTGAACCCAACTTCTCTCCTCATTCTAGTAGTTACACACCATCTCACCATATTCAAGGATGTAGAAATGACTTAAGTAGCTCCATGGCTCATCCATTTTGAGGGATTTATCCTTGATCCAAGGATCATCCCAAATTTGATCTTTGTGCCATCCCCTAGATTCCATTTAGACCCCTTAACCAACAACTTCCTAGCTTAATTGAGGTTGTTCCAAAAATCGAGCCTTTTGGGAGCTCCTGATTAGAGAAAAAACCCAAAGTGCTGCCAACATTTCACAAATATTTTGCCTTCAATATATCTATCAAAGTACCTTCTTCTTTATGCATTCTCCATCCAAATTTTGTAATTAAGGCCTGATTCATGAACTGTAGGTTCTTCAATCTAAGACCCCCCTGTCCTTAGGTCTAGTGACCTTATCCCAAGCAATCAATGGTATTCTTGTCTTGTCCTCTAAACCCGACCATAAGAATCTCTTTTGAATACTCTCAATGGATTTCCTGACTTTTGTAGGAATGATGAATATAGACATTATGTAGACAAAAACTCCCTACAAAGAGCTTTGAAGGAGTTGTGATTTTCCAGCTTGTGACAACAAGGATCCTTTCCAAGATGCTAATTTTTTGTGGAACCTCTCAATAAGTTTATTCCATCCCCCCTCTTCCATTTTTCTCCCACAAAGTGGCATACCCAGGTAGTTGTCCAAAAGATATTTAATATTACACCCCATGATATTAGCCAACCTAGTTTGTTGATCACCCTTAACATTGATGAAGAAACAAAAACTCTTATGAAATTCACTTGTTGGCTTGAGACTTCTTCATACTATCTAGTGATGTTCTTAAAAGACCGAGCCTCCTGAACCACCGCCTACCCAAGAAGCACCATATCATCCAAAATTGTTGAAGGCTCTAGTTAGCCACACCATTAACAACCCTTACTCCTTCAAGTCTACCTTCATTTTGAGATTTTGAACACAACCTTCTCAAGGACTCTGCACAAAGATGTATAGAAAAGGGGAAAGAGGGTCCCCTTTCCTTAAACCCCTTTTTGAATTGAAGAAACCTTCAGGACTTACCATTAATAATGACCAAAAATATGGGAGAAGAGGTACAAGCTTGGATCATTTTGATAAAGTGTGGATGAAAACCTAGTTTGTGCAAGAGGAGGATCATAAAATTCCATGAGACATGATCATAGGATTTTTGCATATCTAGTTTTACAATCATAGCCTCTTTGTTAGATTGCTCCACCGAATGGATCGTTTCATGGATGGAAATGATGTTGTCAAGAATCTGTCTTCCCGGAACAAAGGCACCTTGATTTGGGGAGATAAAATTGCTTAGAACCTCCCTCATCCTGAAAGCCATTATTTTTGAAATAATTTTATACATAGTATTACAAATACTTATTGGTCTGAAATCTCCCAAATCTTTGGCACCTGGTTTCTTCAGAATGAGGGCTATAAAAGTATGGTTAACTTGCTTAAGCAGACTGTCGAGATCGGAAGAAGTCTTGAACAACTACAACCACCTCTTTCTTTACAATATCCCAATAAAGATGGAAGAAAAAAGTAGGGAATCCATCCGGTCTAGGGTTTTATCCCCTTCCATTTCAAAGACAATGGATTTGATTTCTTCCTCTGAAGGGATGGCAATCAACTCTTTATTTTCCTCATAGCTGATGACAAGATGAAAAAGGTTTAGAGTTTCAGTGATTGAGTTCCTAGGTGGAGGTTGACCTTTAGCAAACAAATTTTTGAAGAAGGAAATGATGGCATTCGAGATATTTGTAAACTCTTCACCATGTCACCATATTGTTTTCTTATTTCTTTATTTGCTTTAATATTAGCTGAAATGTGAAAGAATTTTGTATTTCAGTCACCCTCTTTAAGCCAATTTATTTTGGACTTTTTCTTCTAGTAAATTTCTTCCTTGCATAGAATAGTGTGAAATTCAGATAAGAGAACTTTTTTCTTTTCTTTGTCTTCACTAGTCCAAACTCATTCTTCCATTATATCTTCAACTCACGAGTTTCTCGAAATTTTAATTTTCTGTAAGAAAATATTGCAAAAGTGTCTTTGTTCCATTTTTTGATCTTTGATTTGATATTCTTTAATCTAGTTGTCACTTGGAACATACTATTTCCTCTAGTTTCGTATTCCATAATTGCTCGATCATTTTTTCTAGATCTAGATGGATAATCCACACATTTTCAAACCTAAAGGGTCTACATTTCGTTTTCGCCATTTCACCATAGTTAAGAATGATTGGGTTATGATTAAACCCTATACGAGCCAAAGAGGAAAGAGAGTACTTGTTTCTCCTGTATCCATTTATAATTTACCAAGAAACAATCCAATCTGATTTGGATAAGATCATCCCCACTTCATCTATTGGTCCAGGTATATTTAGGTCCACTGAGCACAAGATCCAATAGCCCATAACAACTGATGAAGTTGGCTAAATATTCCATACTCTCTGTATAAGAATTAACACCACCTTTCTTTTCGGAGGGAACCAGGGGTTTATTGAAATCACCACCTATAATCCAGCTTGGCTCTTTAAACATCTTTAAAAATCCTGTCATTTCCTCCCAAAGCACATGTTTTCCTATGGCTGAGTTGGGGGCATAGACACTAGAGAGGATAAACTGTTTACTAGAACTAATAATGGTGAAAAAAATGGCTATATGATGCTACCTATTAAATAGAGGACACCCCTCCAACACATTCATATTCCACATACAAAGCAGTCCTCCCTAAGCTCCAACTGAATTCTAATAGTGGAAGCGAGCCTCTTTCCAAAAAAATTCACGAAAATCTTCCATCCTATCCTGATTCATTTTGGTTTCCTATAACACTAGTATATCTGGTGTTTTGGTATCCCTAATATTTGCAAGAATCCTATGTTTACCGAGGTTATTTAAACCTCGTATATTCCAAGACAAAAAAATTACCGATATTGATTTTTGCTTATCGCCAAGGGTCTTTGTTGTCCTTCCATGATTTCCTTCCTAGAGGATCTTTCACGTCTTTCTTTTTCTGATGGTCTACCTGGAGAGGCTTTGTTAGCCCCCACATCAACATTGTTTATAGATCCTCTTGGTCTAGGAGTTGCTTTCCATTTCGGGGACAATCTTGGGATTTTCTTTGCTTCCACTATAGTTGGAACATGGGAGTTCGACCCTTTAAGTACTTCATCCTCCCCTTCCTTAGTGCTTACTAACAAGTTAACAGATTCAACATCCTTAGAAAGGTTATCACTAGTTTGAGATAAAGGATCACTTGGGTGTGAGATTTCCATCCCGTTATCAAATTTATTAGTCTTCGTGATTCACCGTAAGTCCTCCTTGATTGTAGGAATATCCTCAAGGTGGATATCCAACAAGTTAAACTTGTTACTAGTCTCTAGGGCTCCTTCCTCGGGTCTTTGTGAAAAGAAGCTAGCATCCATGGTGTTCGAAACTATGGATCCAATGATACTGTCTTCTTGTAATGGGGAAACCTCCACTATATCATCAAATTTTTCTCGGTTCTAGCTCGACTACCTTTTTTGCAGCCCTTTTCTTGAAATTCAACTAGTGCAACTTCCTCCATTAATGGGACTAATGTTATAAGATTTTCCCCTTAAAAAAGATGGTTTGTTAATTTGCATCCATGTGGGAACTATATTAGAGGGTCCACTCACATCTTGATTCATGATTCCTTTACCCTTCGACTCCTCCCTAGGGTTCCCTTTGTTCTTTTGAGTTGTGCCTTAAGTGACGCCTCTTCTTTGGTTTTTGGGCACGTTTTGACATTGTGACCCGATTTGAAACAAGAAAAACACATGAAAGATGTAATCTCATAATCAATTTTATGGACATGTAACCCGAGAGTCTAATATAGATCGAGTATTCCTTGATAGTACATTCAAGTGGGTTGAAACCCGATTGCCACCTTTGAACCAACACCACGACCCACCCCATGAACCATGGGCCACTAACAAGGATATTAGTTAGGTCTTCTTCTAGAGACAAGGTGACCATGAAAAATAATTTTCATAGGCAACTATATCCATGGATCCTTTAGGCATCCTCTTCCAGCATGCCCATTTCTGAAACTCATATATATTAGGGCATCTTCCTAGGATTTTAGCTAGGATGGTGTTATTCATTGAAGAAAAAACACGCTTTGCTATCTGATCCGGAATATCCAGAGAAAACCCATTTAAATTGCAAAAAGGTTGTAGGTTGTAGGAAGACACCTGCCTTGGTTTCTTTCCAGAAACCATCTTAGGCCACATGATTGTGGGCCCCTTAAGTAAATCCTCCTTGTTTCTTTCCACCGTAAAATACACATCTTTCCTCCTAATACGAAAATTCATGCCCATCCCTTGGAACCTACTCTGCGACATTTTCCCGCTTATTCCCAAATTCAAATTCCTCACTCTCCCGTATCTCATTCTTCAACCATATGGTTTTTATTTAGTGTCAATTTATGTATATTTTGCACATTTATCTAAATCTAACTAATTTGGATAAACTATGGTGATATTGAAACCCTTCTTCCACTTCTACTACCTATAGTCTTCGTTTGACCTTTTTCTATCTCTCGGGCTTGTTGCCAAAACATTTTGTATGGCCCCATCCACCCTTTTCTCGCTTACCTATTTTTAGTTGTAGGAAGTTGGCATATACACCAATATTACCAAATTTGAATTCAAAGTCACCTACAAATAAGTACTCCAATTGATCATGGATTACACATCTAACATTAAGCGTATTCTTGATACATGAAGAGCATGTTTTGTTCTTCTAAGGTTTCCAATGATTTTATTGTTCTATTACAAGGTTTGGCTACTAGAGAGGTAGTAAGTGGACATCGACCACCTAATCATTAATGGAGGACCCAAACCTTTGTTTCCTTGACACTTTAGGTTAGAAAGATTTATCTTATTGCAAGAACATAATAGACATCATTTAAATTGAAAGGGGGCACAACACACAAATTGGGTACAAGGTAACGAAAAGCAAAAGTATGTGAACAACCCTAGAAAAAACTATTTCAATGAGCAAACATTTGATTAGGAGGGAACTTTATGCTCTTGGCATCCTCTCTCCTCCTTCAAACAAGTCTTCACATCCTAAATGTCATAGTTAGTTGATAGCATGAGAATGCATTTATAACTAAAAACAAGAAGCAAAGCATAAATGTAAAAACATAATATTCCTCATGATTCATTCCTTAACCGTTAAGATCCTCTTGATGCTTAATAGTTTGGGAAACCATAAATTTTTTTGAGAAAAATAAAACATGTAAATTTTCTGTAAGGATACCTTAAAATTTGCTCAAATATCCTCCTTTTAAGAGTACCATTTATGACTGCTCTCACCAACGAGTCTTAGTACTCCATTATCTTCGACACTTACATGCTACACTAGTTACCCATTGCAGCCTAACCACTTTATTAAATGCTCACCATGTCACGTCCAGGTTCCCTTTCTCACTATAAAACTCCTGTGAAATTTTTGGTGAGAACCACATTAACAAGACATCACCTATCAAGTACGGGCCATCATTTCTGGAGATGGCAACACGAGGTGACCTTTTGCATTTTGAGATTTGTTTAAAAATGATGGAAAACATAAATGAAACATTGGAAAACTATTTTGTTTCCATTTTATATTTTTAGGTCCACTATTGATGGTTCTGTAGGGTGGTTGTTGGTACTAAAATGGCTCAAAAGTTTGTAAAGTGTTTGTGCTGTTGTTGTTATTAAAACATCTCAAGTTTCTGAAAATTTTTCATCCAGCTCTTAAGGTATGCAAAAATGGTTGAAATTTGAGCTACCATCATTTGATGTTGTGAAAAATGGTTTCAATGGAAAAATGCTAGCACATAGATTTTTATAAAAGAAATGTTGGTCCCTTTTATGGGTTTTCTAGGAATACTATGTTTTGGTTAATGGATATATTTTTTTTTGGTTTTCCCTTCTCCCCTACTGCCGACATATGTTCTATTGTTTCTTTTCTCCATCCATACAAATACCACATAAAATGTAGCATGAATGTCATGAAAACTTACCTTTATGGTGTTAGTGCAATTGTTTAATTACCTATTAGTGCTTGAATTTACTTAGGTAGTAACACTATTCTCTAAGTTTCTTATTTTTAAAGTGTAAATTTGGAATGTGCACCTTGCACTTCTAAAAACTCCAAGTTGCACACCCACCTCACAAGTGTTATTTGACACATGGATGTGTTTAAGGTCAACATTAGTGGGTGTTGGTGAAGATGCTAACTTTTGTTTTTGCATGCCTCACTTGCAATGAGGAAACTATTGGATCATCCATCTAACTTGTGCGATCTAATGGTCACAATCGACCTTCAACTCTTTTCTTGCGTATATAAAGGCCTCTCCTCACCCATGTATCCATGGGAGATTGATGGAAGCTCATAATGTTAGAATTATGTAAAACCTTTATTTTGAAGATTTTAATAGTGAGAAGTATTGTTATTATGCCAAATTTGTAAAGTTGTGTGAGGTTTATACATGTGTGTGATCTTGGAAGTTGTGGAAGGGTTTATACACCCTAAAGAGTCATCCAAATTTTCTATTCCTCCAACATAGTAACGAAATTGTACTTCTGCATTCACTACCACATTCGTGATTCAAAGAAGAATTGGTATTTTCAACACCCTTGAGGTCTCTCTTTCTTTGAATCCCTTCCACTTTTATAACATCATTCTAGTTTTATTAATTGTTTCGGTTTCTAATTTTGAGGGATATTTTAATATTTGTGGGCCTTTTCATTATTTAAGACATGTTTTCGGTAGTTTTACAATCATTTTTTAGAAAGGAGATTGCTTTTTAAAAATTAGTTAATGTTTTTTTTTTTAATTTTGTTCAATACAAAAATGGAGAAGCGGGCGTAGTTTACCATCAATCTTTATTTTATTTTTAATTAAAAATTCATTTTTAATAATATTTTTAGATGCCCACATTTTTTCCCATTTTGTTTAAATTCAAATATTTAAAAAAGTTAAAATTTTAACACAATTCACTATTTTTAAATTATTTTTAAAAATGCATGCCCCTAGATTTGATATATATTTTTAATTTAAAAATTAAAAAAAGTCATGTGGGTTAATTTTTTTGAATTTTTTGGTTCATGAGAACGATACAAATAAGTTTTTTTGTGGCAATTTTAGCTTATTTGAAGACTGGTGGGTGGGACTGGTTTTATGGGTAGTTAGATTACTCCCCACAATAACACTTTTTTTTTTCTTGCAGTCTTTTTGCCTCATTAGCACACCCCGTCAAGATTATGAGCCTCCTTGCTTGCACATTATACGTCATGTTTCGAACCCCTTTCCAAAGGCGCTCTTGTTTTCAAGCTCTTGTCTTTCAACGACCATATCTTTCACATTGGGCACCGCTTTAGTGCCTTTTTTGAATGTTCACAATTTTTCGAGAGCTTTACAACGATATCAACAATTCAAAGATATATGTCTATTTACTACTATTTTTAATGACTTTTTCACGTATATGTTCAATTCTCATATCTCGAACTTTAATAGGTCATAACTTCTTAACCATGACTCAAAATTTGATGTCGTTTTCTTGTATCAATGCTTTGTTTTTCTATGCAATATAAATATTTAACATCATATCTTCTTTTTTTAATTAAGGATAAATAGTTTTGAAGGGACTATAACTTGAGTACAAAAAGGCTCAAGTAGCCAGATACCAGAAGGAGAAAACCCAACTAAGAAAGGATAAACGCCTTAAACATGTAGGCTCAAAAGCCAGATATATCAGTAAAGTGAGTACAAAAAGATCTATCCAAACTGAGATCCGAAGAAGAACAAAAGGACTAAAATACTTCAAAGAGGGATCCAAAACAGGGCATCCTAGCAAGAAAACAACAAAAAACCAAAAATAGCAACTTCACAAAGAATTAAACAACACTGGCACTGCACTATTTGATTGCCACGACAATCTTGACCTTAATTTTCTGAAGAGAGGTGAATAGTGCAATGGCCATGGCATGTGAAGGATCATTCATGTCTCTCCTGAGCAAGGGCAAGGTCACGAGTCTCATTAGAATCCCAGATGTCATCAGGAATGCCACTAAGGTTGCAAACACTTCTCATGTGCTGCTCCATAAAATTATAAACACCTTTCAGTGTAGAGATGATGCAGTCATGATGTCCCTTGGCATTGCCCAGCTTGGCATCAAGTGAAAGGAGCTTCTTAAAAATCTCAAAGATATCTTCTTAAATATTATACAAAAATAATTTTTTTCCCGATTCCCATTTTAAATCAAAATTTTAATCGAGGGATTTATGTTGTAAAATGCACAATTATAAGTAGTTTAGAGGGTCTCTTTTGTAGCTATGTTGATTATAAATTGCCTTAGGTTTCAAGCATTAATAACATTGCTTTGCAAATTGTGCCTTATTCCTCGTATGAGGACTTTTTGGCACAATTGTTGTTCGCACTCTATCTTCATGTTAAGACACTTCTTTGGAAGTACTTGAGTTTTGTGCCATGCTCATTTTTGGGGTATTTTGGTAAGTCTTGTTGGTTCCTTATCTCGTATTAAGGTCAATTATTTACATCTTTCACACTTTTTGTTTGAAGTTTCCTTTAATGACCCTTGTTTACACCTTACATAATTCTTTAGAGAATTCATCAATACCCATTTCTAAGCACCTTGTCATCCTTCTATTGTTTATAGTAATTTCATGTCTTGATTTTGAATCCTTCCCATAAAATATTAATAAGTTGCAAAAACCGAGATCGACACATGTTTTTATTTGAATTTTTTTCACTCTAAGAAGATATTGTCAAGTTTGTAAAGAAAGATATGACCCTCAAAATATAGAACACGCTCCTCATATTGATCATGAGTGAGGTGGGGAGTCCACCCCATAACAAAACATACATATTACAAGTCACTCATACACTCCTTGCAAGCCACCGTTACACTCTTACCACAACAATATGGTGAGTGGATCACACAACTATTGCACTTAGTCCAAAATTATTATCTATTTCTGAATTCTCTATGCATGCATTCAATATGATATTAAACTATGATTTGCTAAAAATTTAGTTGTCTTGTGCTCCTCATTCACACGTGGTTACCCATATTGCAACCCATTCTTTACTAAATCATTTTACACATGCTTGCCTCATTCGAGAAGCACACAACTAGCTTTAGTTTTCATATTATCCACAACATAGGATATTCGGGTGGAGGAATTTGATATCATGCACGAGGCATTACTCATCATGGCATTGGTGACTAAGCAAGTGCTTCTTCAAGGAGGACCTTATCTAGCACACATAAACCCATGTGACATCATTTTTAAAACTTCCTTTGACTTCGACTTAACAGACCCTGTGCCTTTCCATTTAACGTTGTATTTAAACACGCTAACCACGTCATCTCCAAGCCCCAACATTATCGCAACCCCTAGATTTGGAAAGACTCAAATTTTGCACATTGGAGGGGGAATTTTGAAGTCAAAAGATATTAAAGTTTAAAACTACTCTTCCCGCTCACATGACTCCATAAAATAAAAACTAATCCTGCACCCAACACGCATAACCGAGGAAGAGTTTATAAATTGAAGGGTCTATTACAATATTTTTAAATCATTATGTTTAATTGCACTCAACACGCATAATAGAGGACTTTAAATGTTTTTTTAAATCCTTGTCTTTTACTTTGCACCGAACACACATAACAAAGGAGTTCAAATGTTTTTAAAATCCTTGTCTTTTACTACACCCAACATGCATAATATAGGAGTTTAATGCCAAGACTTCAAAATAGTTTATTCCATTCATTCCAAACATTGAATCCTTGTGTGGGCATCATATAAGACCAACACTATCACTATCACCAACACCAACACTTCACCAAAAAAGAAAAGGTAATTTGTGGGTAAAATATGTTTTAAAAACCCATTTTGTTTTATATTACAATGTGTACATCTATGAATTTGGATCAGTAATTTGTGTCAGGAATTTGTATCAATAATTTGTATTAGTAATTACATTGTGGGGATTCAATATCAAGAATTTGTATAAACAATTGTTTAAAAAAGGTTACATCTATGTTGTTCATAGATGTCTACTTATAATTTTTTTAACTCCTTGTGTGGGTGTCATATAAGAGAAGGTTGAAAGATGGGAAAGGGAGTGAGAACAAGGGATACTATTTTTCATATAATCCCTCACTAGCACCAGCACCAACACTTCACCAAAAAAGCAAAGGTAATTTGTGGGTAAACTCTATTTTCAAAACCCCTCTTGTTTTAAATTACAATGTTAACATCTATGAATTTGTATTAGGAATTAAATAATGGGGATTCAATATTAGGAATTTGTATAGACAGTTGTTAAAAAAATTGTAGTTAACATCTATGTTGTTCATAGATGTCCACTTCTTCAAATTCCTATTTTTTAAAATTTCCACCGTTCTCATTGAAGAAAAAAACATTCTGCATCAAGATATATTATGAATATGTTTTTGTATGCAATATTATTTTAATATTTTGTAGATGGATGCTTGGAAACAACAAATGTGGTCACTATTACGCCGCATCCCAACCATGGAAGTCGATGAGTTGCACAATGTGTGCATTACACTGAAAAAATTTGTGAGTTTCTCACCACCCTTCTCAGTTGGACCTAATAGAGAAAAACAGTTGACATTGTAAATTTTTTTGTCATGAAGAAACATGGAAGTGGGAGATATGATTATTACGTCTCCGAGGTGGTTGTTGGATTCACGGACATCACACGTACAAATGTGGTTATAGGAAGATGGATTGAAAAAATCTCCTTACAATTCTATGGAGATACTACCTTGGAACGTACTATGAATTTACCTTTGTTGTACACCCACCTTCTCTATAGATGGTAGGTGGTCTCATTTTTCTGAATTTTTTTGCATGGTGGGACGATGTTGACTGCCAACTAGAAGAACTTGAAAAGTGGAGGTATGAAGAGTGGAAAACAACTCATCACGACTTTGATGAGTGTGACAATGATTGTAGTGGGGATGCCTGCACTAGCCTTTGTCACCTACCATGAGTCCATATATTTTGTGTACAAGTGGAAGACAATGCATTGGAAAATGTATTCCCACTTTTGATAGATATATTTTGTACAAGTGAATATCTTTATAATGTTAGTAGTAACAACTAATTCATCGTTATCATTCCTATGTATCTTGGCTTGTACCTACTAATGTTTTTGATAGAAGCAATGCAAATAGAAACAATGATTTCAATGGGTATATTATTTGTTGCATTCATGATTATAAGAGGATACAATGTACCATCATAGACTGTCAATTGACATGAAGGAAAATTAAATTTATAATTGCATTACATTGTTAATGGATAAGTGTGTCTGTTTAGCATGAATAGGATTTAGGCCTTGTTTAACATATGTGACAATGAGGTAAGATTGTTTTGTACAGAATAGGCAAATTTAGGGCGTCTAGAGTCAAATTAGGCCTACTTTTGGGTCTGTTTTGTAACAATAGGGGAAAAATGGATGAAATACACTTTGAAACCACTCCTCACACCTGGTAAATGCATTCAAATTTCATCCCTAGCAATCTCAGATCATGAAATATTGAATTCACCAAGAAAATGGATAAAATATAGTCATAAGACCTTGTTTAAACATGCATATTGAGGGCTTAGTGGTTTGGATACCTGCACATGTGATATGGACCTAAAACTTTGTACACTCTAAACTCTCCCTATGACCATCAAGATTCCAAAGTTTTGAGGAATTTGGCTGGATAGATCATATTTTAAACTTATGCCCTAGTTTGAGGCCGAGAACACACATTTGAAGCTAAAAACCACAAAATGCAATGTCAAACCTCCATTTAATTTTTTTTGGTCTTGTATTGATATCCTTCTAGTGTTCAAACCATCATAGTGATGGAAAAATCCTAATTTACCTCATCAAACTTTTAGCTTGCTTCCCTGCTTTTGGTTTTTTGATATACAACAATCACAATTTTCACAAAAACATGCAAAATACATTGGAAATTTACTTGAAAAACTTCACACACTTCTTCGATTCCATATCAAATCCTTATAAGAGTATTCATTACCTCGAATTATCATGCA
Organism: Taxus wallichiana var. yunnanensis; assembly: GCA_018340775.1. Classification (NCBI taxonomy): domain Eukaryota; kingdom Viridiplantae; phylum Streptophyta; class Pinopsida; order Cupressales; family Taxaceae; genus Taxus; species Taxus wallichiana. Next base: position 241,992,312 of record CM031236.1, on the reverse strand, counting down.
TAGATAGTTTTTCCTAAACTTGGACTCCTAAACCAACTCCTATAGTGACTCAACAACCTCCTAGGAAGACTCAACCATCAACTAAATATGGAATTTTGATAGATATCATTCTAACACCCCTATGAGCTCGTACATGACAACTCTCTCATGATGACATGACTCTAAGGCCCTTATTTATCCTATAATCCTTCTTTACCAACGCAAAATTACTCTTTACAACTCACTTACAAGCCCATTTACCTTCACCACTACCATTTACATACAATTTGAATTCAAACAAGCTACAAATGGAGGGAAAAAAATATTACATCACTCCTAGACCACATGACCACCTATCTAACTATATCTTACTTGATAAATGATGCTCCTGCATCGATGTCCATTTTTTTGTTGCTCTAAATTGAATTTATGATTAATGAGGTTGGCTTAATTGTGCGTGCTCTTTACGGTCAACCGTTAGTAGTAGTAAACTAATTCATCGTTATCATTCCTATGTATCTAAATTGAATTTATGATTAACGAGTGTAACTGATGTCACTTCTTATCATAATAGTTTCAACGTTTTTGTTGTTCATAGATGTCCATTTATTTGTTGCTCTAAATTGAATTTATGATTAATGAGGTTGTATTTATTGTGTGTGCTATTTATGGTCAATAGTAGCCACTAATTCATTGTTATCATTCCTATATATCTAAATTGAATTTATGAGTAATGACTATAACTGATGTTGCTTCTTATTAGAATAGTTGTAGCATTTTTTCTATTCATAGATGTCCATATTTTTGTTTCTCTAAATTAAATTTATGATTATTGAGGTTGGATTTATTACACCATATTTGATTACATTTTTTACTAATGTAATGATACTTTTTCTAGCAGGTATGAGTAAGCATGTGGGATACCATTCTACATCTCCCAATTGAGAACCCAACCAAGGGTTTATTTACATGCAATGATTTACATTGAAAAACTTTCTGACATCAACAAAGATGATATGTGGGTTGTGTGGATTGAGATTGATAGAGTGGAGGACTTCGTGAAAGGAGAATCAAATAGAAAATTATACCCAACCAAATTTTGTGTTTCACATCGGAAAAAAAGTTCATCACCTATTCCCGAAAGAAGACAAGAATCAATAACACTTTGGAATATGTGATGTGCGTAGGCTCTCATTTTAAATATTGTGTAAATGGATGCTTTTTTATTTTGTGTTTTAGTGTGAATGTGCTAATAAGTTTCATATTAATGTGTAGATATTGGTGTTCGTATGGGCCTGAGGACTTTTGAAAAATTGATGCCTTGCCACAAGACAAGTCCTTATTTCCAAAGAAGGGAAAAGGCAGATGACCAAACTGAAATCATATTAGATGTGGTTGTCAGTGTCATTTCAGCACTCGAGAGAATGGTCAATAGACTTGATCAAGTATTTCTCACCTACAATCATGTAGAACATGTTGATAGTGAAGGAAATCATTTCCATGATCAAGAATATGAATACAGTTCAAAGGGAAAAAATGTTTTTTCACCCTTTTTATTAGCCTGTAGCTTAATGAGTGGATTCATAGGTTGCTTTTGTTAGGAATGTATTTCAATGCTATCCACCTTAAGCACCGTGAGATGGTGCATGAGAAGCTCACATTGTTGAATGGTGAAATAGAACAGGATGATTTCCTAAGTAGAGATGACATATTTAATAGAGAACACCGAATTAAGGAGCTACAATATGTGTTTAACCCCAATGATGTAGAAAGTGTTTGGGAGTGGACTCTAGAAAATCCTGAGAAGTGGTTTTTCTATCAGGGATATAATAATGAAGGTACTAATGAGGATGGGAAAATCCCATTCATATTGGGCATCAAACTAGGGATAATTTTAGTGGCGAATATTTGTAATATGGTGAAAATTTCATTTTAGGAAAATTTGAAAAGGTGATTTTTTCGAGCGGGTCGGTGTCCTGTTCACCTAAAATTTATAGTATATATATATTTTTGGGTCAGCTTCACCTACATTTGAAAACATCTCCTATAAAAACCTAGGTGATTCGCCAGGTAGTATACTATGGTACTACCACTAGTACCTTACCAATACCGTGAACTCGCATACTCTAAGCACCAGAGATTGCTATTAGCTTGTTAGTAGTTTAGAGTTAGGTGAAAGACGATACTTGGTGATGCACGACCCATTGAATTTTCGACACGCGACAAAGGGGGTTAGGCTGTTGGCACGTGACAGGGGTATAGTTGATGCATGAAAAGGAGGTATTGTAGATGCGACACGGGAGTTAGTTGTTGACGCGCGCGACAGGATATAGTTGACACATGACAAGGAGGTATTACAGATGCCCAAAAAGAGGGTTTGTTATTGACACATGATAAGGAGGTATTACAGATGCGTGACAAGGGGGTTAGTTATTGACACATGACAGGGATATAGTTGACACACGATAAGGAGGTATTACAGACGCACGACGACAAGGGGGTTAGTTGTTGACGTGTGATAGGGATATAGTTGATGCATGATAAGGAGGTATTGTAGACATGCTATAAGAATTTTATCTCGATGTGCAACTTGGTTCTTTTTTGACATAAGACTCTGCTTCGAATAATGAAAGGTAGTCCCTAGAATGTGAAGGCCCAAAAATAACTAAGAAATATCATAAGTCCTTGTTAAAGTATTTTAGAAACTCTACTTGATATAGATATTGCATCAAAACCATATAGCCAGCCTCCGTAAAAAGAATCAGAATATTGACTGTGTGGAAGGTAATATTAAGGTGGACATGCATTCTGCACAATATCAAACAAATGACACCTACGATAATATGCTAGATCTTGAAGATATAACTGTTGAGATGCTAGATCCTGAAGATATTCTTCCTGTTGGGGTGTAACCAAGAGTGCATCAAGATATCACACATACAAATACTCAACAAAATGGAACACATAAATCAAATTCAAATTTTGGTTCACGAAAGAGGAAACCAGGTGATTGTGATATTGCTCAAAATTCTACTCAAAAAAGTAAAACATTGAAAATGAACAAGAATATGTGGACCATTGGGAGGACATACAAGTTTGATTGGGCTGCCAAATTTCCATTTATCAAACCTATACAATCATCTAATTTAGAAGATATCCCATCTGAATGTACATGTATAATATGTACGTGGAAATTGGGAAGCAAAAAAATGCAAATGAAGCTAGACACTATAGAAAAACATTGTGGAAAACAATATTTGATCTGTAACGAGGCGGATGGCCAGAAAATTAAAACACACAGGTGGAAAACTGAAAAATAATGCATGCATGTTAAATACACAATGGATTATGAAGCGAAAAAAAAATGTAGACATCTTGTGGAAAAGGGAGGAACGATCACATCACAAATTGGTAAGATGAATCAAACAAATCTACATGCAAAACTCATATAGTTCTCTACTTTATTTCACATACTAAAGAAAGGAAGACTGATTTCAGATTTCCTTGATTTTAAAGTTTTGTATCAATATAATGGAATGCTGAATGTACCTCAGTCTCATTGGTCTGAAAGTAGTGGATGGGAAATGGAAAAATGCCTTTTGATGATAGAGAAGGAATATTTGAAAGAGAATGTAAAAAAATCAAAGTTTATCTCTCTTTCAATTGATGAAGTGACAACAATCGACAACACTGCATGGGTATGTATCCACATCTATACTTTAGAAAATCATATAAGGACACCTCATCTGTTAGGTGTTATGAAAATGGTTGAAAATTGTAATGCCAAAAACCTACATAAAATAGTTGTTTCTCATTTGAAAGATATTCATTGGAATGATTGATTATGAAATTGCTATAAAGTTGGTATGCATCGAAGCAGATGGTGCATCTGTCATGCAAGGTCACCGAATAGGGTTGTGTGTTATATTACAAACAACAGTGGCCCCATATATGCTACGAATTCACTGTATGGCTCACATAATGAATTTAGCATATAAAATGGTAAGCAACTATGAAAATGTTGCTAAACTAGAAGACCTTATAAGAGAAATTCATGTCTATATGGCAAGCAACCTAAAGTGATTTCTTGAGTTCCAAAATTTGCAATTGGAATTACAGATGGCAAAAAAATTCTGAAAGATGTTGAGACGAGATGGATCTCTTTATATGAACCTGCATGTAGAGTTCGTGAGGAGTATCCTTCGTTGGTTGGTTTCATGCACAAATATCGTCATGAAGTTGATAGGGCGAGGGACTTGTTGTTCTGTTTAATTGATTTGGAGACATTGCTTACATTGGTTGGTATTCTTCCAATGTTGCAGGAGATCAATACATTGATGAAGCATGCACAGGGGAGATTAATCTATATTGTGGATTTTATATGGATGAGAAAAATGGTATGTCAAAGTCTTGATATCTTGTATTGTTCCCAAGATAGTTTTGATACACCTATTTTTGAGAATTGGAAAGATTTATTAGATCTTAAAATCCTAGTAACTATTTGAGATTTAATATCCACGATCACCTCTGCATCACTGTTAATGGGAGGGACATACCACTGCACATTTTGTAAAAATGTCAAGATATTACAAGATCAGAACGAGAAGATGTTCCCGTGACATGTAATCTCTTTGAGTCTATTATAGTTGAAACAAGAATAAATTTTAAAAAATATCGAATCCTTATCATCAGAAATTAGAGAACATTTCTCTAAAGATAAAATTCTTGAAGCAATGGGTGTGATGAATCCTAATTTTTGGAATACTAAAGGTGGTCGTGCAGACTTTGTAAGAAAGCATTTCCATAAATCCATGGGTACAATAATGGAACATTTCACAAAGACTTCAGAGTTCAAGGGTATTGAAATCAAAGGTATACTGAATGTTGATTTATTAAAGTTTCAATCAACAAATTTTGCAACAACAATGAGGAATCAATATAAAAATTTAGACAAACCTTCCAAGGTGGTGCTTTATTACAAGAATGGGGCGAGGAATCTATCAAAGTTCTATCTTACAAGATGACATTAGTGAATATTTCAGATTATATGAGTTATGCCAAACAATGATTTTGGGTTTTGTGGAGGACGAAAGGGTTTTTAATGCTTTATCATTTATAAAATCAAAACTGAGAAATAGGTTGGATAAAAATCTAGAAAGTTACATGAGGTGTTATGTATCTCGCTACTCCATGGAAACCTTTCCTTTCGATAGAGAAATTGCGCATTGGAATTCCCTTTGCGAAAGAAGAGGTGTGAATAATACAACTACAAGTACAACTGTTCCCAATGATGAGAGTGGAATTGGTGCATCGTCACACTCTATAGAAGAGAACATCGAGTTTGAAGAAGCTATTGATAATGGATTGTTTCAAATTTAAATAGGTATCTCCTTCACCTTACTTTTATTTTTGTTACCTTAAATTTTGTTTCAGCTCTTGTTATCATTAAAGATGTTACAGGTATATGTTTACATTTATTTAAATACAATTATTTCATCTTTTTTTTTGAAAATGTGGGTTGACATCCATCCGAGGAAGCTCGTACTTCTCGGGACTGACAATGTTAGGCAACTCACCCATCTATCTACTAATCCATTTCTCATGTTGAGTTTTCTTAAATCAAAGATCTAGCACACTACGAAGGATGATTTCACAGCCATCTAAAACACTAGAGGTAACTTAAACCCTATCATATGACATTTCTTTATTTTTTACAATTATGTTTAATTTATTTTTATATTTGTAAAATGCTTTGATATATTTTTAAAACTTTGTGGGATAAAATCACACAATCAAATTTTACAAAGAGAGGAAGATTTTTCCATATTATACAATTCATAATCCATGATCCATTATATAATTCATCATCCATGATCGTGCTTGAAGCTAAATCTACATCCACATAAATTTCATCATCATCCATATATATCATATCATTATCATATCATAATCCTGACACTCCAATTATTATTAAATTCATCATATCATTATCATAATCTTGACACTCCAATTATTATTAAAACAATTATTTATCTATTTTAAATGTGTAGAAACGTCTTTGTCCTAACACATTCCATTTTTTAAAAACAATTATCCATTATCATCATTCATCATCATCTATATCCATTCTAATGTCATCATATCATTACAAGTATAGAGAAGAAGATTTTGAGAATGTTTAAATGTCTTTGTCGTACTACATTCCAAATTTTCTTAAAACAATTATCCATTATCATCATCCAGATTCCATGATCATGCTTGAAGCTAAATCTACGTCCACATACAATTCATGATAATCCATATCTATGAGACTATGATTCTATTCTAATGTCATCATCCACATCTAATGCAATCATCATTACAAGTAGAGAAGAAACATAAACACCATATACAATCTAGAAATTCTATACATAATATATAGGAAGTTATAAAATTAAAGATGTATAGTATTTCAAATTTTCAAAGGCTATCACATTCAAGTTTCAAATTTCAAATCCAGATAATAAAATTCAAATTCCATGACCATCACATTCAATGTTTCAAAATTTCAAATATAGATTCTATTTTTTAAGTTTCCACACTCAATAATGAAATTTTCAACCCTCAATTTTCTGTACCCCTTTCCACTCCTATACTCCTTTCCCCAATGGCTTCTCCACCTGTACCCCTTTCCTCAATGGTAGAAATAATCCCAGAACTTATGAGATCTTCCACAACACTATCTAGATTATTTAAAATTCTTTCTTCTTGCTTTGTCGCATCTCCATGGGATAACAAATTTGGATCAACAACTGCCTTGGTTTTGAATAAAATTTCAGGGTCGAAGCCATGCTCTTTAATTATCCGCTTTAGTGTATTGTTTTGTTTGTTAACAAAAATAACATTTTCCTTCAAATTCTTCACTGCGGATAAATTGTTCTTCGTGGTTTCCAAGTGAAATTGGAAAACCTTTGCTTGACTCTTCAAATTTTCATATTTCAACTGCACAAAAAAAGTGATGTCAATTAAACATATTACTAAAATAATAAAACTTCAAATTAACAAAAAATATTGTTTGAAAGTGATAATAATTAGGAATGCTCTATCTCTCTCGGCATTTGCAACTACTACCAAATCCTTATCCTTATACCATTTGTTAAAATATGCCTAGGCCTCAGCACTAATATTTTCTAATTTGTTTAATGTCTTATCCAAAATGTCGTCTTTATAGTTGTTATACGTGATAGTCCCACTTCTTACTTGGGTAAGTAAGGAATCCATCTTCACAGGTTGATTCTGGACTGCAGCGTATAAACTATCCCTTTGCCAATAATTTTCATAACGACTTATTATCTCATTGATTAGTACTTTAGCCCTTCTCTCCCATTCTATGAGCTGACTGATATGAGGTAGAATAAACTCATCGACATGGGATTGACAATCATAACCAATTAAGTTCTCTAAAGGAAAAGGTAACAATTGTTCACCATCTGTATCTGAAGAAGATGATCTCATTGGAGAGGTATGGGGGATTTCAGGTTGATTTATTTGTATGGGGAGAGGTATGTGATTGAACTGAGTGAGTTGGGAAAGATGGTTGAATTTGAGAAGCACGCGTATGGTCCAAAGCCCCATGATGTCATCAACATACGATTGTATGTCAATTCAATATGGTAAAATTTAAATGGGAAAATGAAAATACAAATTTGGAATTTGTAAATAATACATGTAAGGGTATTACTTCTCTGGCATTTAATGAATTCAAATGGTTGGCGGTTTGGAGATGAGTGAACTTCCATTTCAGATTGTGAATCTCCCGATGCCTCAGCGTTATTGGCCTCTTCCTCTTGATGTCACCTTTTTTTTGGGGAAGGGCCTCCAAAAATATTCTCTGCAAATAGTAAATAGTTAATACCTATTGTCAGTCTAATGTCAAAATACAAACTTTATAGTTTATACCTGTTGTTCTTGAAATGGAATTGACAAATTCATCAACGCCTCATCCGTGTAAGTGGGAATTGGTTTGTCTTTTAAATTTAAAAGAGCCTTGTAATAAAGGCCAAGGAGATAGTTTGTGGTGTGAATGACTAGTTTTTCTGAAAGATTTGCATTTGTAATGTTAGTTCTTATTTTTTTGATAAAAAAGGTGCACCAATCAAATTTTTTCTTTGCGATAGTTGCAAGAATGTATGCAATGGCCCAGTTTGGTATATCTGTTTGCCAACCCTGCAAAACTATTCTGGCTTGAAAGAAGGAAATCATAGCAGCAAGAAAGTGGTGTGCAATTCCTTGTGTATCCACACCACATTTGGATTTATTGACATGAGTGTAAATGCCAAAAAACCTGTTGGAATTAATATAAATTTGAATTGTATCAAAATCAGAAATTGAATACAAAATGACGAATGAAAATAGTTTACACTTACAATCAACATGGAAACTAAAGTCGATTCGAGGTATTTCTTATCATCTTCGATGAGTGTTGCCTTCATTGTAACAATGGGTAAATTTTTGAATGGGAGGCCTGTAAACCGATGAATATCAGCTAGGTCGATACCGAATTGAAACATTCAACTGTTGTCCATAGTAACATTAAACATGCCGTCCTCTGTATTGTATGAGGAGAGAAGGTAGTTCAAAATATCATGGTCTATTTCAAAATGGGGCATCTTAATGAGCCCACCAAACTCACATGCATCAATCAAATCCTTGTATTCTGAATTCATTTGTAAAACAGTCTAGATGTGGGGGCACAAAGGGTTCCTATAGAGTATCTTGCCCGTGGATAGGGCTTGTGGGTTGATTGGATTTTCCTCTTGATTTTTGTCTTGAGCTTGGGATGCACTTGTAGTCACCATTGTAGTTGTCCTTGAGCTTGATTGTACTGACCTAGATAATGGATTCTGTATACAAGAAAATTTGAGATTCGGAAAGTGTAAACGTGAAAATGACCGGCAAGAGGGTATTTATAGGACAAAACCAGGGTTTCAAAGGCTCGTTGACGTGCGTCAACAAGGCTTATTGACGTGCGTCAACCAACCTTGTTGACATGCGTTAATGAGCCTTGTTGACGTGCATTAATGAGCCTTGTTGACATGCGTCAACGAGCCTTGTTGATGTCGTCCAACAAGCCTTGTTGACGCCAAGGCTTGTTGATGCATGTCAATTAGCCTTGTTAACGCGTGCATCAATGAGCCTTTTTGATGCACGTCAACGAGCCTTATTGACGCGTGTCAACCATGTGTCAATGTTTGCAACTCTGCAATCTCTCTAACTCAAAAAAGTGGGTAAAAATTTAGTTCTGAAAAATTAGTAAATTCACCTTTCAATGAAACCGGTTCCGGGGATATTCACCAGGTATTTTCCACCTCCAATTTCCAAGAGGTCTCTTAAAATGAACCCCGCATAGAACTCCCACTTCAGTTTGATTGGTTTTTGAGATATGACAATGATAGTTTAATAGCCATGGATTCAACGTTTGGAACAAATGAAATGAAGGTATGATTTGAATACTAGCAATACTACTAGTTGATACTTCATGTATCGAACATAGAAGTTGAATTTTGTAACATAGTTTTGTGTAATTTCAATTATACACATTCTGGTGTTTGATGACAAACACCAAAGGCTTCCTATGGCATGGGTAATTATGTCTAGGTCATGTGCTAGTGACATCACCTAGAGTACACTTGAAAATATTAAATGAAAAATAAACACCTTCATGGTAGATGACACCGTCACAAAGATCAAAGCAATAAGGTAGGTGTTGATTAAGTTACATACACCCAAGACAATCATATTGATTATGTTGTAAAGTCTTACTAGCTTGTCTTATGTAGGGAAAAATTTGACTGTGAGGTGTACTTATGTAGTTGACATGTATGATGTGCATGGTTGAAGAATTTGATAGCCAAAGTAAGAGAAGATGATGTGAGGTGAGAGATTTTTAGTGAACTTGGATACATTATGCACAAATGTATTGATGAAGAGATGGCTAATAGGGAGGCCATAAAGTTCATAGAGAAGTATCGTTGCACGTAGCCCAAATTTGTTAAATATTGGGAGGAGTGTTAGCTCCATAGGGTTATAATGTGGTCGAGGTGTTGTCATACCTATTAGGAAACTATGGTTTAGTGCTTATCATATGGTTTTATATTTATGCATTGTAAAATGTAAATGTTAGTGGTGAAATTAAATAGGGTGAAAAATGGGTGGTTAGTAAGTTAGAATAATAAAACAAATTAGTATTGTTTTATTATTACGGTTGTTTATTGTTAAAACTATTCAAGAGAATTGGTTTCATGAGGAAACAAAATTTGTTGAGATATTTGTTATTCCTCCACTCCTATATAATGGAGTCATATGCAATAGAAAGATTGAGTTGTATTTTGTAGCAATTATAATATATTTGTATGAAATTTGAGTTTTTAAATCTCTGTAATTACTATGAATTAATCTAAGTTAATAGATCAATTAATGGTGTTTTAATCACAAAATATAGAGCTTTGATTTCATTTGGTATCGAGCGGACGAGGCTTTGCAAAATGAATGGAATTTTGAAGATATGTGGATAAAGTTGAAGAGAAAATGAAGATATGGTGATTGGTATTTTCGCAAGCAAGAGGTTAGCACCAATTTATGAAAATTACAGATCGGTCACCACACATATTTTCCATTGTTGCCACCGATCTTGGTTTCGTAAAGGTCTTGGTCGCCATCGACCAAGCTAATCACCACCGATTGTTGCCGATCGCCGTTGACTCTTGCGAAAGACACTAACTCGATTAAATTCTATCAACCTTTATGTTAAATCGGTAAGTTAGTGTATGTGATTTTTTCAAATATTTGTTTGTTGAGTTAATGGAAACATATGTAGTCCCAGTAGATAAGTTCAATGGTGTCAATTTTCACACATGGAAAGTGAAAATTCAGATGCAACTTATGAATAAGAATTTATGGAGGATTGTAAATGGGAAAGAAAAAAACCATCAGATCCAGATAAAGAAGCAGAATGGGAAACAAGGGATGATAAAGCCAAAGCCATTATTGGCTTAGCTCTTTCAGATTCTGAATTGCACTATGTTGAACTTGATAAACCATCAAAGGAAATGTGGGACAATCTAAGTAAGTTATTTGGTGCAAAATCTATCAATGCAAAGTTTTCCTTAAAACTTCAGTTGTTTAGATTCAAAATGGATGACGGGGTCACCATGTCTAGTCACATTAATGATTTCAGATCACTCACTAGATAATTAGTAGAAGTTAATGCTCTTGTTGATGATGAGGATGCAAAATCCATATTATTGAATAGTTTTCCTCCCAAATATAACAATGTAGTTTTTACTCTTAGACAGATGCCTTCTAAAACTCTTGAAGACATGATTTCAACTCTCCTATTTGAAGAGAAGAGAACTAAAGAAGAAGAAAAATCCCTATATACGAAAAGGAAACATAGGAACTTTACTAAAAAGGAAAGTGAATTGGAATGTTTCTATTGTAAGAAAAAGGACATACTTCCAGATTATGCAAGGTAAAATCCAAAGATCTACTCATTGGGAAGATTACAGATGAAGCCAATGTAGCCATTGATGAAGACTCATCAGGAGAAGATGAACCTACACAAGAGGAATGTGGATATGTGTCTAATGATCTTCTCTTATAAATAATCATTGATTGGAGGTTAGAGGCAACAAAGGATGGACAAACAATGTCCTCTCACCAATAACCTATGATTGGGCCACATCACTAGTTTGGTGACGTGTGTGTGTGTGTGTGTGTGTGTGTGTGTGTGTGTGTGTGTGTGTGTTTCTTTTTTATTTTCAGCATAATGTGTTGATTTCAGATTTCTTTGTGTTGTGGAAACTTCATATTGTGGGGGGGAATTGACACATTGTTTTAGTTTTTTTGGGTGAATAATATGCACTATCATAGATTCTAATATGTAATCTCTTGAAGAGCAATAATGATGAGAGCCAAGCAATGTATTGCAACATCATGATATTGTGGTTGTTGGATCCACTAGAAAACCACATATAGTTGTGGTTGTTAGTAATCCACTGGGAAAACTATATTTGGTGTGGTTGTTGGTAAACCACTTGGAAAACCATCCAAAGGTTGTTGGTATTGTCCTAGAAACCATCCAAATCATGAGCAACATGGATGCGAAGTTACAAAGATACACAAGAGTGTTTTCCCCATGTTCGCACTAATGGAGGAATGTTAGGAAACTATGGTTTAGTGCTTATCATATGGTTTTATATTTATGCATTGTAAAATGTAAATGTTAGTGGTGAAAGTAAATAGGGTGAAAAATGGGTGGTTAGTAAGTTAGAATAATAAAACAAATTAGTATTGTTTTATTATTATGTTTGTTTATTTTTAAAACTATTTGGGAGAATTGGTTTCATGAGGAAACAAAATTTGTTGAGAGATTTGTTATTCCTCCACTCCTATATAATGGAGTCATATGTAATAGAGAATATTGAGTTGTATTTTGTAGCAATTATAATATATTTGTGTGGAGTTTGAGTTTGTTAAATCTCTATAATTCCTGTGAATTAATATGAGTTTGTAGATCCATTAATGGTGTTTTAATTACACAATATAGAGATTTGATTTCAATACCCAAAAAATGCCAAGAAAGAAACCAACATAGCCACGAGAATCATATCATTCACATCTAAAAATTATTTCTTGAGTACAATTCACACTTTGCTGCACATTGAAGGGTGGATTGGTTAGTACACCAACTAACCACAAGTGTTTACATATACTACTAGTGGATATAAATGAGCAAAGATATTGGTTTTTACAGAACTTTAAATTTGAAAAAATGAAAATATATCATGGGTTAAGGATTTGAAAATTCCATACTATCATGCCACTTTACACATGATGGACAATCGTATTGCATGGGTGCAAAGCCAAAAAGATGATACATTGCATTATCAGGTGTATAACGCAACACCACTGATGTCAATGTGTAGTTTTTTAGTCCAAGCCTACACATGTAAACATGTAATTAAGGTGGATGATGCGAGAGATACGAGGAGTTAATGACATTCATGAAACAAGGGATGGTGTTAGCTACTCCATCGACAATAATGATTCAGTTGTGAATGCATAGTTTTTTCATTCTTCAATTTTCTTCATGTTTTTTAATTCCCAATCTCAAGTGGTTGATTTGTTTTCAATACAGTATGTGCATAGTGGTCAGACAAATGAAAATGAAAGTGATGATCATATGGACAACAAAGGCTCACCAAAGGCTAATAATGTAAGGAAGAACTCTAGTCACAAGCAATTTCATTTATACTTTGATCATTGTTATTGTAATATGACATCCTTTATTTTAATAATGTAGGGCATGGAAAATGGACCGGAAAATGAAAATGAAAGCGAAGATTAAATGGATATTGGAGACTTGATGAATGTACATATAGATGATAATGTAAGTCATCATTCCACTTGTAATCATTTTCCATTTTACTTGTGAGGGAATTTGTAACATGATGTTTGTCTTGTATTAATAGATCATGCTTGATGGGATAGAGGATGAACTAGAAGTGTCTAGAAGGAGAGCTTGTGAGGTATTTGAGAATTGCCTCGCAAAAAAAAGCGGGACACTATATTTCTTGGAGAAGTGTATGGTAGATGTTTACAATAAGGTCAAGAGTAGGGAATTATCAAATACACTTGGGTTGTAACACCCAACAAATCAACCTTTCCAACAAGTGCAAGATGGCCATGGAAACACCCTTTATAGATAAATGGATGTTGGAAGCACAATGGAATGAGAGGGAGGCTAAACCAGTCCTTACAAAAATTTAAATCAGATTTCATATTGCTTATTCCAAATGCAAAATTACTTAACCATCCATTTATGTGTGCACACTATCAAATACCATACATGCAATGAAACATGAACAAGAGAATCAAAACAATACACAAGATATAAGTGGGAAAACCTCAAGGGGAAGAAAACCCACTGAAACACAATCTTTATATTGATATGTTTCAAATTTAGTGAGGTACCAACCCCACAAGGAGCACTAACCCCTAGTTTAGTAGAGCTATAACCCTACAAGGAGCACTAACCCCTAGTTTTGTGAAGCACTAACTCCAAAAGGAGGCTACAACCCCCAAGATACTCAAGAATCCACTCAACCACCTTATGAATAATATATATGATGTATTTATTATGCCACAACTGATAGAGATCAAAATTTCAGCTCACAACACTTTTAAACCCTTGTTCAAAACCCAAGTATTCAATCTCTCACCAACTAGCTCTTTCTTCATTTCTTAAAGCTTAAAACCCTTGCACGCACACATGCACGCACACACTTTTAGTAATTAATCAACTTGTTAAAACTTTATTATCTCTCAAATCATACTCACACACATGAAAATTAATCAACCTAGGTCACACTTCTTGCACACACACAACTAACTCACAAAAACACCCAAAACTATGATTTTATAAGCTCTCCTTTATTCAAATTTAAAAGAGGATGATTTCCCTCCTTTAAATCAAGCATTAAAAATTTAAAAATCCCATTAAATTTATCACAATAGTCACAAGTGACCCAAGTTGGCCGGCCTATCCAAAACTCTTCATCCATGCACCAAAAATCCTCAAAATCCCTTCATTGGAAAGAGAAAATCCCTTAACAAAAATATTTTTAGTCAAGATCTAAAAATCACCACACATGTGTAATATGAAATTTAAACATCATCAATGGTTGTAATTTTAATAAACCAATCAAATTATTTCATTTAATGGGCCCAAAGGGCTCATTGCCTTAATAAAACCCTTGTTTCCAACAACCTGAATATGCCTTTGGGAATCAAGACCCTCAACATGAACTCAACCATGTTATGTGACCAATAAATGGAAATATCAAAACCTATATAACACTTCTAAATACGTCATAGCTCATGAAACAATCACATGTTCAAACCACATCAACTTTTTCCTTCACCAAATCAAGTTTGCCCAAAATGTAGTTTTACAAATGCAATCGGTTAATACCCTTCCTAACATTTTCAATACCTAAGAGTGGATGAAAAATTCATCTGTCAATCACTTTCCGTGATATTACACATCGCCCAATCCATTTTATGCACTAGCCAACTCAATCTTTCAACAAAAGCAACATGTCCTAAAGTAATAAATATTTTTTCTCACAAATTGACCTAAAAACCACATAAAATAAGATAATAATAACACAAAACCTATACTACTATAAATATTTCCATAAAATATTGTAACTCCTTCAAAATCTAGGTGGAAGGCCTTCAACCAAGTTGATCTCTGCAAACTACCTTAAATTGCCCCAAAATTGCCCTTTGAGTAGCCAACATAAAAAAGCATACTTGACCATATATCACAATCACTATGACCTAAAAATATCATGGAAATCAAGAAAAAATCACATAGTTCACATAATAGTCATTTAATTTGCAACTCATTTGGACAACCTTGTCCCAAACTGAACTTCTTCGAAATTGACTTGTTTGAGTGGGGTCCACTCATCACCATAAGATATATCATACCTTTATGGAAATATTAAGGAGTTTTCTAAATGTTTAAATAATCATGGATTCACTAGAAAAAAATTATGCCCACTTAGGAAGAAAATCTCTCCTACCTCTTTTGAGCTAGGGTTTCAAACTCATAAAAACTATTTGCCTTCTTAACATTCGTTCATAAAAATGTGATGATGAAATGACATAATTATTTTTGTGAAACCTTATATACTCAATTTATAAACATCTCTGAAATCTACAAGGTCCCATGTAAAGCACACAATTCAGGTGAGCATCAAAAGACCCAATTCGAGTTGGAAATGACCTTGTTCTTGACCATGTTTTACCAAAACTAACATAACATGAAAAATAATCATCATGGAAACCTGAAAATTTTCCCAAAGTACCATGAAACAACCTACATACATATAAAATCATAATAATTTCTCAAATATCTCTCCATCTCTCCATCCTATCTCATTTACATAGCTAGCCCTTAGGGTTTTGCATTGTAAAGGCTAGGGTCAACTAAAACAACACTATAAATCATCATAGAAACACTACAAAAGGTCCTAACATACATGGTACATCATAAATAAAATTATTACATGAATCCATGAGCTCATATATCTCCAAAACTCAATCTCATTCATTCTAACAACCATACTTGGTCTAAATGAGCATCTAATGGTCACCAACCTGTATCTGCACCTTGAAACTCATGTGAGTGCCTAGAAACTCTAAAATAATTATATGCATCATGTTAACATGATTCTAAAGTAACTAAAAAGGTCATACCACCATGCACTTTCATCTAGGCTATCTAGGTCACCTGTATATGCTTGCTAGAACAAGTAATTCTCACTGAATCAACATATGCAAACAAGAACATACCTAAATCTCCATGTCATCATAACTTTAAGAATCATATTCCTCCACTCCATCATACAATTTGTTATTAATGTTTTTTTCATCAATTCCAACACCTAAACCACAACATGCCAACAATATCCCCTTTGTCATTGATGGAAAACCACCCGAATGACAACACCTAAACCAAAACATGCCAATAATCTCCCCTTTGTCATTGATGGAAAACCACCTGAAATTATCCCAATTTTTACATTAATGAAAAATTCATACATGTAACAACATTTTCTTCATCTTCCTCATCTTCATAGGATCATGATTTGGTTAGAAACATCAACCAAAGGTCTCATTTTAGCACAAAACTTGAAATTTCATCATAACCTAGTTTTTAGCCACTTTAAAGCATAAAAACAACATGAAACCCTAGGAATAGCATATATACGTCTTAATCATACCTAAAATAATGAAGACAACAATTTACCTCATTTTTGGGCTAAAGGACCATCATTCACCTTGTGAACATGCAAAAATTGCTATTTCACCTTAAAAATTAGTTTTTTACGTCCATGAAATTACTATAGAAATCATGTATCTCAAGCATAGATTTCAAGAACATTACAAAAATAATGTCCTTGAGCTCAACCGTGCTCCTTACCTTCATTCTTGAGTTAACTTCTGATTGAAAAGGCACAATCTTGTCATAACATTGGCTTCTCTTGATCTACTTATCACACTAGAACTAAGATCCCCGAAATAAGTCTTTAGTGAATTTTGAACCAGCCACACATCCCTAGAGACACAATCATCTTATGACACAAATTTCCATCACTCCCCCTGAGCTAATACCATCTTATAGTGGTGAAAGACAAACAAATGTGACTCTTAATCTTACTTGCAGGTCATGTAATGAATGAAAAACACTTAGGCACTTCCCTAAAACACATTCTCAATCCTTGACAATCATATATAGATGAGACAATGCATTCATGAACCATAATCAAATTGACCTTGGAGAAAACACCCACATCATACCTTGTATACCTAGGAATCATCAATCCACCTTCAAGAAGCACAAAATCATGCTCCCTCTATCAAATTAGGATCACACACATTGTATATAACTCTAGAAGCATTTTTAACACCATTTGTACCATGAATACCATCAAATAATAAAACTCTCCTCATATCTAGCTTCAAATTTGTTAAGGGACTTATCTTTCTAGGACATGAGTTCTCCAAGATCCCCTTCAAGAAGTGAAAACATGTACTACCCCTATAATGATTAACTTTTTACATATTTGAAGCTTCATTTCATCACCACTGCG
Source organism: Taxus wallichiana var. yunnanensis (assembly GCA_018340775.1). Classification (NCBI taxonomy): domain Eukaryota; kingdom Viridiplantae; phylum Streptophyta; class Pinopsida; order Cupressales; family Taxaceae; genus Taxus; species Taxus wallichiana. The sequence continues at coordinate 241,974,628 of CM031236.1, read as the reverse complement.
TAGCAAAATATTAGACCTTCGAGGTCCGAGACATCATTTTGGCCCAAGATAGACAAATATACCAAGTCAAGTGTTTCCTCATAGTGATACTCATCTCAATCAAATTTTGAGGGCAAATAAGACATAATGAAATCTTCAAGGAAGACTTTTTCCATTCAAAACCATCACCTACAGCCCGTAGGTTGTAATTTTGGAGCTAAATGACCATTCTCGGTCAAGAAGGAACACAATAGATTCTTAAGAGATAACTTCCACCTTCTATATAACATAGATACAACTGAGAGTAGTATATCATACCAAAAGTATATTTTTAGACAATTCTTACCTGTGGGGACTTGATACTCTGCCTTTCATACATACCCTTCACTTGTAGAGACCATCTTGTACATGAATCAAAAAATAAATCGAGACTAGACTTACCAAACCTGAGATCAATCTTCTTAAATAACTTCAAGACTCACAACACTTTTACATATGCATAAAACAACTTCTTGAATCTCGGACCCATCAAAATATTATGCAAACCAACTCTCAAACCTGTAGATGCACAATCTTAACCTCTGAGCACAAAATTCTCGGTATCATTGTAGTCATCCTCCTTTATTTGAATATATTGATTAAAAGAACCACACTTTCTTCACCAAAACACTATCCCACATCATGAATAGTCAAACATACTTACAAAAGTTCACCGAGAGCATAATAGAGAAAAAGACCACTTACATGCCCATTTTGAATTGTGCAAATTCTAACACTATACTTGATGCATAGTAAAAGTAAAAAAACTTACACCTTACCATAATCACCTTTTAGGATCAAACAAGGATTTCACAAGTATTTTCATGCGTTTGATAACTTGCTAAGTCTCTAAGATGACTTTTCAATCCATATCCATCGATTCAATAATGTTTACCCTAGTTACTAGTCCTACTAGCCATAGAATGATCAAAATCATATCTAGTTTTCAATGTATACACTTTCACAAGATATAATTACTAGATTAGGAAACCAAATTTTCCATATTGTTTCCTCCATAAGCCTTGAACTATGTTCGAGAAGAGAACTTACCCAATTTTCACTTACATGTTTTGACAATTAAGTCTTTTACACCCTTCACTACTAAAACTTAGAACTATCAAAAACCCCAAGAAACACTTACCATTTCAGGATACAAAACCTTTTGAATCAAAATGTACATTCAATATAGATGACTTATACTAGATTTTAGCATTGGGATCATCCATTTTCACCTTCGAGTTTCACCCTTTTCTTTCATATCTCTCAAAATTCATAGTTAGAACCCGTCAGGACCGAGAAGCTACAAGAATGTACTAAATTTGAATTCATGAGATTAAAATTGATCATCACAACTGAAATAAAATCACTTAAACTCCTGAAATAACATGTTTGAGAAGTAAAATAACCATTTACATACTAGGATTAACCTTAATTTGTACTTAAACACACTTGAGTTGACCATATCACTACCACAAACCAATTTTGAAGTGATGGTATGATTAGGTCATCATTTTTGATGACACATACCATATTTAACCTTCATTTCAGAGCATTAGTACATTTGGAATCATGATAGGAACTTCATACTAATAGATAACCATGAACCTTTGGACTTAGACATCCCTATGAGACCATGACAGACTTCCCAAGAAGAATGTATCCTTCTATGACTCTTGATCACCTCCACCATGCCTATGAGGAACTTTCATAGCTTCACACACATCATACATACTTAGTCAAACATTTATCATGCTCTTACAACTTATGAAAAACTCATAACACTTCATTTGACTCAGAATAGACTCCATGAAACACCACAAGCCATAGACACTTGACAACTGTACTAATCACCAACTCAGACCAAAATAAGACCTTATGAATTATTATCATGACACAACTAACCCCTTATGAGACACCATAACAATAATTTTACTATTAATGAGTCATCTAAGATATAAACATTTACCATGACACAATAAACTCAGACTTTACAAGCACATACGTACACATTAAGACCACAAGACAAAGATCTTGAAATTTACTACATAAACAACCATATTGAACCAAAAATATGCTTAAGAAATTGAATATGCATACCTTGACATCATAGAGGATACAAACACACATACCAAGATATACCCCCTTAATCCACTGCTTCATTTGAACTAACACACATATAAGAAGGATAATAGAGGCATATGAATACTATGGATACATAAAATAATGTCTTTAAGAGGTACTAAACCCTCATTGACACGTGAAGAAATCCTTCTATATTTTTATTTGAAATCTAAATTATGTCTTTTCTTTCATTAATAACTACTCTCGATGAAGCATCATGATCTCTTCTTGGTTCCCAAATCCTTCCTTGACTGTTATTATGCATTATTAACCTCTGGAAGTTTCTCTCATGCACTATATGACCTTGAACCCTCTGATTTTTTCTTAAGAATCCATGGTAGTAGTCCCTTTCCACATGACCAACCTCATTACAACTATAACACACCACTGTACTTTTCTTCTTGAAACCATCAACATGACTAGATGAATCCTTCAAGAAAACACTAGCAACATGGCCTACCTCATTGCACTTGTAGCATACAACATATTTAGCAAGCTCACTTCTATGGTCTCTCTATTGATGAGCATATTTCGAGGACCTTCTACACTCCTTAGCCCTATGACCAAATCCATTACATTTATAATAATAACCATGAAAATATCTTTCATACCTTGAGGCATTAGATTTCCTAATTGAATTAGTCTTTCCATTGTCCTTGCTGTAGGTATCCTTATTTCATTCCTTTGTGGTTGATTCACCTGCTTATTTTCTTGAAACTAGTCACTCTTGCTTCATTTCCTTGTCCTTAACCTCAACTTTGAAGCCTAAACCAACTTTTTCACCTCTAGATTTCTAATTGCTCAAGAGATCACTAAGAGCCTTGTAGATTACTTCAAATTTATGATAGGAAATTACCTTACTTTCTGCTTCTGATAGATCCTTCTTAAGAATGATCACTTCTTCTTCTTTATATTGTAGGATAAGAGTCATAGTGCACATTTGTATCTCTATTTTTCTTACAATTTCACCAAGCTTTTCAGTAATACACTAATGCTTTCCTTCAAGTTATTGAATCCTTGCTTCACATTCCTTGACCTGAGATTTCAATTTTTCATTTTCACTTTCAACATGCTTCAATTTTGATTGAATACAAACCAATTTATTCATGATATCATCTTCTTCTCCTTAAAACCTTGGCAAAAATCTATTACGAGATCACCCAACAAAGAAGAACCACCACTTGTGGATATCATAACTTATTTTGTCATGAATAATACCTCATCACCTAAATCTTTGTGATCATATTCAAACTTATAATCATATCCATTATCTTCACTACTTACATCAGAAGAAAAGGCTTCTTCTTTGGTATAAAAACTCTTCTTACCCTTATTCTTATAATCAAAATTCTTGAATCCTTTCTTATCTTTACCATACTTCTGATTTTTCTTCTCTTGATGACTTTCATGATCATGATTCTCTTTCTTTTCATGTCTATGAGGACATTTAGCAGAAAAATGATATACTTTACCATAATTAAAGAATTTGAAAGGAAGTTTACCCTTGTACTTACCGCCCAATAGTCACCCTCCTAGAAATCATGGAAAATAGTTCTTCATCACTTAGCTCATGAGCATCATCATCAAATTTGCTCTTCTTAAGCTTTTCCATCTTCTCAAATTTTAAAGCTATCTCTTTCTTGGGTTGTTTGGAGTCAATCAACCTCATCTCATAAGTATTTAAGGTACCATGTAATTCATCCATCTTCAAAGTAGTAAAATACTTTGCCTCTTCAATAGTATAGAATTTATAATCAAACTTAGGAGGTAATGACCTCAAAATCTTTTGAACAACTTCTTCTTCTTTCACATCTTCTCCTAATCCTTTCATGATATTGATAACCATGTCAACTCTAACAATATATGCAACAAAGGAATCATTATCATTCATCTTGAAACTCTCAAAATGATTTCTAAAAGTTTAAAGCTTAGTGATTTTTACCTTTCAGTCTCCTTCATATAACACTTGAAGTTTTTCCCATGCTTCTTTTGCTGAATTTAAATGCATCACTTTTCCCATCTCGTATACTCCAAGCCACATATGATAGCATTAAAGGCCTTTGAATTACTGCGCATAATCTTTCTTAGCTACAACAATAGTAGGAGGAGTGGTCGAGCATTATATCCATTTTCCATAGCCATCCAAATATAAAACCCTATATCCATGATACAAGTATTCATCCTTAGACTCTAAAAAAAAAATTTTGTTCCATCAAACAATGGAACCTTGCCAATAGAGGAACCACTCACATTTTTATGCTTTAAGGATCTCATTTCAAGTGATACAACTTCTCCAAAAGGACTTTCTATGAATGCTAATCGTTGGAAGCACAATGGGCTGAGGGGGGTGTGAATCAATCCTTACAAAAATTTAAATAATATTTTATATTGCTTATTCAAAACATAAAACCACTTAACCATCCTTCTTAAGGATGATCACTTCTTCTTCTTTATATTGTAGGATAAGAGTCATAGTGCACATTTGTATCTCTATTTTTCTTACAATTTCACCAAGCTTCTCAGTAATACACTAATGCTTGCCTTCAAGTTATTGAATACTTGCTTCACATTCCTTGACCTGAGATTTCAATTTTTCATTATCACTTTCAACATGCTTCAATTCGATTAAATACAAACCAATTTATTCATGATATCATCTTCTTCTCCTTAAAAACCTTGGCAAAAATCTATTATGAGATCACCCAACAAAGAAGAACCACCACTTGTGGATATCATAAATTATTTTGTCATGAATAAGACCTCATCACCTAAATATTTGTGATCATATTAAAACTTATAATTATATCCACTATCTTCACTACTTACATCAGAAGAAAAGGATTCTTCTTTGGTATAAAAACACTTCTAACCCTTATTCTTATAATCAAAATTCTTGAATCCTTTCTTATATTTACCATACTTCTAATTTTTCTTCTCTTGATCACTTTGATGATCATGATTCTCTTTATTTTCATGTCTATGAGGACATTTAGTAGAAAAATGACATACTTTACCATAAGTAAAGAATTTGAAAGGAAGTTTACCCTTGTACTTACTAGTTCCAATAGTCATCCTCCTAGAAACCATGGAAAATAGTTCTTCATCACTTAGCTCATGAGCATCATCATCAAATTTGGTCTTCTTAACCTTTTGCATATTCTCAAATTTTAAAGCTCTCTCTTTCTTGGATGGTTTGGAGTCAATCAACCTCATCTCAAAAGTATTTAAGGTACCATGTAATTCATCCATCTTCAAAGTAGTAAAATACTTTACCTCTTTAATAGTATAGAATTTATAATCAAACTTAGGAGTTAATGACCTCAAAATCTTTTGAACAACTTCTTCTTCTTTCACATCTTCTCCTAACCATTTCATGCTATTGATAACCGTACGTACCCAAAATTGTAGGGTAATGCACCTCCGGAACAATGTTACATGTGCCCCAATGATGATAAGGGTCTCCTCGCAAGGTGTTCAAAATCCAGAAAATCTCTCCAAGCATGCATTAACATCCTGCATGCCCCACTTAGCCCCTACATGCTTTTTTTTCTCTTCTACCCTCCTTTTATTTGTGTTTTGGTCTTCAAAGTGTTGAAACCACCACCCTACTGGCAGCGAGTCTCATGACCACCACCCATTCAGGGCGGCGGTCCTTCACGCATTTTCCAGAATGCTCTTTTAACGCGAATCGTGTAAATTTTCAATGTTTACCAGTTTTTCACCGCCTTTGCTTGTATTTATGATTCTGGTTCCATAGAATAGTGTTTTGGCATTGTTTATGGTTTAAGAGATCAATTTGGTTTTCACCTTTGGGTAAATGGGATTCTATAAATAGTTGGCTTGTGCTCAAGCAAATGGCCCCTCAAATTTGCCTATGAATTTCTCATTTCAATAGCTTAGCCTTTCAATTTTGCTTAGGATTCATAGTTTCATTTGTTGTATGCATGGTTAGTGTTGTTTAGTTGTTAGAAAGCCACATATTCTCCTTGTGCAAGTGCTGTTATTATTTCATCCAATCAATTGGGGTAGGATAGTTTGATTTTCAGTAGGAATCCATTAAAGTTGCAGGTTCTGCTCATCAAATAAGATAGTTTCAGGTTCTGGACGTTTTATGTTGCATGACTCGCAATAAATCCCGCTAGGAATTACATTGGAACAGAGAGGAAGAACCAAAGATCTTGAAATTAGGATCCTCATTAACTCTAGAAGAAATAGAAATACACACTCGAATCCTCAAAAAACATCATAAGGATTTCACATTTAATTATAAAGAAATGACAGGGGTTGCACCACACATCGTGGTACATAACCTCGTCACCAAATCAGATGTAAAGCTAGTTAAACAAAAATCAAGGCCAATGAAACCCAAGGTGGCTCTCATGGTGAAGGAAGAAGTAATGAAACTCCTCCAAGTGGGATTCATCAAGCCGACCAATTACTCTCAGTGGGTATCTAATATCGTTCCCGTTCTAAAAAGAATGGGAAGATATGCATCTACATAGACTTTCGAGACATTAACAAAGCATGTCCTAAGGATGACTTCCCGTTACCATCCATAGACGTCATCGTTGACGCAACAACTGGATTCGAGCTTTTGTCTCTCATGGATGGATTCTCAGGATACAATCAAATCAGAATATCCAAACAAGACCAAGCCAAAACCACGTTTATAACTCCTTGGGAACCTATTGCTACGCTTGTTATGCCATTCGGTCTCAAGAACGCTAGTGCTACATACCAGCGGGAAATGACATACATATTTCACGATCTTATTCACAAGATCATGGAATCCTATGTAGATGACTTGTTGGCCAAGGCCAGGAAGCATTGCGATCACCCGGAAGTACTCTACATCATTCTTTCACATCTAATAGAATACGGAGTCACACTAAACCCAGAAAAATGTGTTTTTGGTGTGACAGGAGGGAAGCTCCTCGGTTACATTATATCGTCATGAGGGATCGATGTAGACCCAGCCAAAATCTAGGCTATTCTTGAAATGATCCCACCGTCGGATGAATTAGGAATCAGGTCATTTCTTGGGAAACTCGGTGCAATCAAGATTCATCCCAGATTTAAGCTTTGTCATTCATCCAATCAACAATCTACTCAAGAAATATTATAGTATCGATTGGAATAATGACTGCAATGACACTTTCAAGCTAGTTAAGTGTTTCCTGTTGTCACCACCCACACTAATGCCACCTAAACTAGACCGCCCTTTAATCTTATATTCATGAGCTACCAATGTCTCGCTAGCCTGTATGCTGGCTCAAGAAGACAATGACAAGAGAGAACGTACGATCTATTTTATAAGCTGCACGTTACTTGATTATGAAACACGCTATACGCAAGCAGAATGAGAGTGCCTTGCCATAGTCTTCACAACCAAATGCTTAAGACATTACATGCTAAATCAAGAAACGAGGGTCATTGTAAAAACAGACCATTTACGAACCTTCCTCACGCAAGGGTCCTTGTCTAAGAAGGCTGGACGTTTTATAACCTTAATGGGTGAATTTGAATTAACTTTTGTAAATCAAAAGTCCATTAAGGGACAAATCATAGCAGATTGGTTAGCTGACAACCCATTAGACGGAGGTGATCTAGTCGATTTGGACTTTCCCGATGAATGCATATATTACGTCGAAACTAGACCTCCCATCTCTGAATGTCCTTGGTATACTGATATTGTTATTTATATCATGAACCATACATATCTAGAAGGTGCTACACCACAACAAAGAAGGTGGTTACGCATTATCATAGCTAAATACGTTATTATAGAACAAGTGCTCTATTATAAGGCTTTTGATGGAATGCTTCTAAGGTGTGTTGACACAGAAGAATCCAAGAAGATCCTCCATGAATCTCATAGTGGAATATGTGGAGGCAACTTCAGTGGTCATGCCACCACTCATAAAATACATCGGATGGGCTATTTCTAGCCCACTCTAGAACATGACGCAGTAGAGTTTGTACGCAAGTGTTATAAATGCCAAGAATTCTCCCATGAGATTCACATGCTGGCACAAGCTCTACAACTAATCACTACTCCATGGCCCTTTTCTACGTGGGACCTAGATTTGATAGGGAAGTTTTCTCCCTCATCTACAGATGGCCATAACTTCATAATCACGACCACCGAGTATTTTACCAAATGGGTAGAGGCTATGCCTCTCACCACTGTACTAGGTTCTGTGATCGCCAAGTTCATTCTGAACTAGATCATTTATAGGTATGGTGTCCCATAAATCATTATCACAGATAATGGGACTTCTTTTAAGAATGACGAGGTTTGTGAATTATGCAATAAATTTAAAATAAGCCATCATACTGACCTCCCCCTCAGTATTACCCTCAAGCCAATGGACAAGCTGAAGCAACAAACAAAACATTGAAAGACATTCTCCTTAAAACGGTGAAAGAAAACAAAAAATATTGGCATTTAAAGTTATACCCAGCCTTGTGGGCCCACCGAACCTCAATAAGAACACTAACAAGAGCAACTCCTTTCTCACTGGTATTCGGAGAGAAGGCAGTTCTCCCACTTGAGGTTGAAATACCCAGTCTCCGCATCTCATTACAAGGGATTTTGGATGAAGACGCTTATAGAGAAGCACGTCTCTCCCAACTAGAAAGCCTAGATGAAGCCAGGTTAGATCCCGAATAGCGACACAAAATCTATGCTTGACCGGATGTGCCGACAAAGATAACAAGAAGGTCTATGAACGAGACATCTATGAAGGTGATCTAGTTCTAATACTAGATAGCCGGATCGATAAAAAGACCGGCGAAGGGAGAAAATTTCGGCCCAAATGGTTGGGCCTATACCGAATCATGAAGTACTATGGAAATGGTGCATATCTCTTATGCACACTAGAAGGTGAGGAATTTCGTGAAACTCAATTCCCTACACCTTAAAAGATTCTATGCATAAGTGACCAGCACTATCTATATAATTATATCTACATTGCATCTTCATGTAGTTAGTTTCATTTCGTCCATTGTTTCATACAAATTTTGTGATCAAGGAACTTATTCCCAAAGTAATTCACTACAAACTTCGATGGTATTGACATTAGCTTTCAAATCATACTTCTTCATTTTCATAACATCATCACCATTTCAATCATTTCATCCATACAAGGCTAGATATGACAAAGTCTTAACGATAACCATACCAATATCTCGCATGCTTGTTCTCACTTTGGTTTCTTCCTAGGATAGGTATCTTGCCTATGGTCTGCTCTAGAAGCTTCATCATGTCACATCTATCCCATATGCATATCTCTTTGGAAGTAAGAACATACTAATATTTTGCTCAAATAAACAAGTCAAATATAGATCAAACAAAATTTTTTATTTTTACACATTTCCTTGCCCTACCAACCTTCGGTGATGAGATTGCGTCTCTTACTAGTGACGTAGGGTTGGGAAAGGATGGGAATGCCCTTACTCACCTGTACCTTGTCCATGGTGATAAGCCCACGCTTCTGACTAGTAGCATGGGGCAGGGTATGGGGGGTCCTCTTAACAATAAACGCTGAAGGTAGTCAGCAAACAATTCAAATGAATCTTTGAAATCTTGAGTAAAAATGAATGAACCGATGTCCAAAATTCCAAGAGAGTTCAAAACCCTAAAACCAGATTTTGTCAACCATGTGGCCATCTACGGATCTAAGTCTAGATAAACCACAAAGCAAGTAACATTCTAAACTATGGAGTCACTTGAGTAGAGTAGGTTTGTATCGTCCTAATTTGGTTCCACCAAATCTTTGTCTATCTCTCATCACTACCATTCAACAAATTTCATAACTTGTGCCCTTTCTAGCTCTCGGTGATGAGCCCTCGCATCTTACTAGTTACGTGGAGATAGGAGTGGGGCAAGTTCATCTGCTCATCATACCGGTTTATCATCACATTTTGTCAAAAACAAATATGAAGTATCAAAAATTGCTTGAAGAAACTAAAGTTCAAAATCACATTGTGTCTACATTATCATACATCAACATCATGAAATACAAAAAGAAAGAAAACATTTGTATCATTTGTTCTCCATTGCATACATTTTGAAAGGCATATAAAAACAACATTATAATTTACATACGAAAGCAAATCACAAGAACATTGATGCCAAGAGTCTGATCCAAAAAGAATATATATATATATATATATATATATATATATCAAATTTCTTGTACAATGCCATCATGTGCTAAGCATGGTCAAAACACTCAAAGAGCCTAGGAAATACAAATACATCATACAAACAGTCTAAGAGAGCCGAACAACCTCTCAACCCCTATGAGATCCCTCTGAGGGTGCACGCCCATGTCTAGGACTCGCTATGCCGGCGCTCTGAGTGCATGGAGGGCTCACGGTCCCAAGGAGTAGCTGTGGCCTCGCCATGAGAGTGACTCCTCATTAGGTGCTCTGCTGTCCTGTACCCTACCAGCTCGGTACGGAGGGAAGTCACCATCCTGGCCACATGTCAGACAGGGGAAAAATGTCGGTATGCCTACCACTCACAAGAAGGCTCCCCTGCATCCATGGATAGCTACGTGTGGGTCTTCTCCATAGGGATCATCAGGGTATCAGTGCATACCCGGTGAATCAGGTCTCACCACTCATCAACAGTCTCTGCAAGAAAAGGAGAAAACCCAATTAGAAATAATCAAGAGATAGAAACAAATGTAAACAAAAGGAGAGATAGCAACTAAGGCAATCCTAACTAGAAACAAACATTAAAAGGAAGGATGATAACTCACTCGGATCTCCGGCCTCCAAGATGGATCTCTAGGGTCGGCACCTACCACAGATGCCGCCACTGACTGGTGCACTCCTCTTATGCCTGGGGCCACATAACATCCTACTATGGACTCATCTTCTCTGCCCAAGCCCTGAGAGAGTGCCTCCTATGAAACCAAAGTCACCCTCTCCGCACTCTACTCCACCCTCTCCACTTGTAAGATATCCTGAGTGTCATGCCACTCAGGATCGCTGTCCTCCTCTCCGCCCAACTCACTGACCTCAGCCTCGGTCTCCTCCTCTGTCTCCCCTATGAACTCCTCAGACTTAGAGTCTATGTTAATGGGGTCATTGCTTTGTGTGGGTGGGACCGGCGTTAATCTCAGTAAGGGTGCCCGAGGAGCACTTGGTTCTCCCTTGAGCTTGTACTACCCACCTAGCTACAATGGGGACACTAGGAGTAACAACTATCCAACCCCGGCCTCTAGGACCTCCCCTGGCCTCTCAAACTGATCTAGTATACCGGTACCACTGGGGGAAGCATACCCACGTAAGGCAGGCCAAACTACTGAGGCACTCAACCAAAAGGATGTATCTCCACCCTCCCCATCTTGTCAACAAGCTACCCTATGGTGGAGCAAGAAATCAAAGTAAGAGCCTCCTCGCCCCATAAACCTACCATGGCCTGATAAGGTGTGGCCTCCATGTCATCAGTGGTCAAGGAGGTGATCGGGCAACGATGAGGTGCTCTGAGCACCAACATGTCTATCCATCTGGCTACCCTCACAGCCTCCGAGATCTTCCACCTCTACACCTCTCCCATAGGGGATGAAATGCTCGTAGACCCAACTCATAACTAGGGTCGGATGGCTCAATGACTACCCTTGTAAATAGACCACCTAGTACAAATAATGATAGGTGGTCCCAAGAATTTCGGCTCCCTAGGTATAAATCTTGGGCTGTGCCCCTCAATCTGTGCAATGATGGGGGACCAACAATATAGTAAAGTGTCTCCTCCCTTGTCCCCGATCAATCTCGAGGCAAGGATCCCCATAATGGTCTGACGAATCATAGGAATAGGAAATCTAGGAATAGATCGGATCCTCACCCCCTTCTTCGAACTAGTGGAGATAACTACATCTCCCATATATGAGGCCCACCGTGTCTTTGCCTCGAGCCCGTGACCTGCTGTCTCAAGAGTGAGCCATCTCCCAATAATTGGGACCCCCAAGATACGGTAAACATCCTCCAAAGTAATGGTCCACTCACCCCGGACCCTTGGTAATCGAGAAAGTGTTCCGATCTGCATCCCAATATGAAAATAAGTCACAAAGTATGTGACTAGACGGTGCAACATGTGGGACCCGTGATATGCGCAGTATACTAGCCCTCTGAAGAGTGTCCTGCTCATCCTGAGAAAGGGCATCCAATACTGCTGGAAGCCAATCACACTCCCTCTCCTAACTCCATCGGATATACTCCTCCTTTGCTTGCATACACCCAAAAACACACAAAACAAAGTAAGTTAGTATCCAAATGACATTAGAAAAATCATGAAAGTAGGTAAGGATGCTAAAAATACAAAAATGAATTCAAATAAGTATTATTTGTACATTCTATGTAGAACCTCCGCCCCGAGCAGGCGGCGGTTCAGAATTACCACCTTAAAGGCGGCGGCTTGTAACTATCACCCCGCTCGGGCGGCGGTCATGTCCCAAAACCCACTGGGTCATATGCCCTAAAAATAGCTAGAAAAGCAAAATAAAGACCATTTTGATTCAAACAAGGTCTACCCATTAGGCACCCCTAGTTGACCCTATTAAAACAGACATTTTCAAAAATACCCCCATGACAAAGATTTCACCATTTTGAGGACAAAAGTGGTAAATCAAGAAAAACTAACCTATGTTCTCGTGGGTTAGTGTTCCACTCATGGAGGCATGATCACGATATCACCCCTAACGCTTTTGACTATACTCTCATACGAAACCGTCACTTTGTGGGTCCCGTGATCTCGAATCAACCAAATCAACATGCGCAAATGAATAGGAAAATGGGCCCACTTTTACATATATAACAACTTGACTTGTTTTGAATGCCCCTTTTCGTAGGTTTGGAGCGCCGATGAAGGTAAGTTCTTATCCCCACACAAATGGTACGTCCTCATTTCATATTATTTTAGTATTTATTTTCTGATCTATTTTGTCTATATGCACTTGAGTCCTCTTTTCATTTTACAGGTGATGGGAATTTTAGATGGCATCATTCCAACACACAGATGTATCGTATAACTTCTCACTTCCCATTTTGGGACTGCCATACTCAGACCCACCATTTTACACCTCTTCATGGCTAAAATGCTTCTTTGAGGGGGCAATATGTACATACCCAAAATTGTAGGGTACTGCACCACCTGGAACAACGTTACACGTGCCCCAATGATGATACAGGTCTCCTCGCAAGGTGTTCAAAATCTAGAAAAGATCTCCAAGCATGCGTTAACATCCCGCATGCCCCACTTAGCCCCTGTATGCTTTATTTTCTCTTCTCCCCTCCTTTTCTTTGTGTTTTGGTCTTTAGTGACGAAACCACCGCCCTGCCTGGGCGGCGGTCTCGTGACTGCTACCCAATCAGGCGCGGGCGGTCCAGTAACCACCACCCTACTCGGGGGTGGTGGTCCTTCATGCATTTTCCAGAATTCTCTTTTAACGTGACTCGTGTAAATTTTCAATGTTTACCAGCTTTTTTCACCACCTTTGCTTGTATTTATGATTCTGGTTCCTTGGAATAGTGTTTTGGCATTGTTTATGGTTTAAGAGATCAATTTGGTTTTCACCTTTGGGTAAATGGGATTCTATAAATAGCTAGCTTGTGCTCAAGCAAATGGCCCCTCAAATTTGCCTCTGAATTTCTCATTTCAATAGCTTAGCCTTTCAATTTTTCTTAGGATTCATAGTTTCATTTGTTGTATGCATGGTTAGTGTTGTTTAGTTTAGAAGCCACATATTCTCCTTGTCTGAGTGCTTTGTTATTATTTCATCCAATCAATTAGAGTAGGATAGTTTGATTTTTAGTAGGAAGCCATTAAAGTTGTAGGTTCTTCTCGTCAAATAAGATAGTTTTAGGTTCTGGACATTTTATGTTGCATGACTCGCAATAAATCCCGCTAGGAATTGCATAAGCCAAGCTCTGTTCTCTTGCGCTATCCCTCTCCTACTCGCATTGTATTTAGTTTGCATCCTAAGCTGCCATTGTCCCAATATCTACTTCTGCTGATGCTAGCATTACACACTTTTCTGGATCCATGTGAGCACGAAAGAACGAGGAGATCACACTGAGGGGACAAGGCCACACACCATTGGATTTGCCACTGTTCTATAAAATCCAGGTTCAAGCTTTCAAAGTTCTAGTTAAAGCATATCAAATAGAGTAGCCAATCATTTCATTTCAGTTAAGTTTACTTTTGATATTACCAGGGAAGCTATGGGGATTGATAGTTTATGAGAAACTATGATTCACTCCTCACTTCTGAGGTAGGATCGAGAGTCTTTCAAATAGAATAGATCGGTTATCTATTTATTTAGAGTAGATCTACAAGTTGCACATGAGACACGAGTAGCTATACTCGCTTGATTTGTTTATTTGAATTATGTTATTAGTTTAGTTTTCAATTTCCGGATATATTAGATAATTGATCTTTTAAATTCATTCAAGAGCTTATCAATAAAATCAGATTTAGGAATATACATAGATATATCTTGGGTAGCTAATTTATTATGTCATTAGTTAGATTTATATCATTTCCTTCTTGCATGACAATCATGGGACCTAGAGAGCCTAGAGAATACATATTCGAGCCAATCGTGCCTCAACCCAATCTCATTACAGAAATAACTGATATAGATCAGAACCTTAGAATCCAAGTCTTCCAAACAACAATAGACTTACAAAAAATCAGCTCACAGTTAAGAGGATTAAACGTAGAAGATGATAAAGCGTATACATTTTGGTCAAACCAGTCAGACTACATGTTAACCTAGATAAATATCCACATGATTGTAGAAGGGCTTGAAAGAGAGAAAACATTCAGTTGTGATCCTTTGGTCCCATAGCTAGATGCAAGAGACACTCTCACAGACATAGATACTAGTTTAAGAATTCAGGTTGCAAGAACGCCTGTAAGATATTCTGAAAAGATTACACAACTATTAATTCTAAACATAGAGGCCAAAAAGGCATACAACTATTAGATACTAGGGATTAGGGACTGATTCCACACATGACCATAGTAGGTCCACAACAACCACGAATCTACGGTTGTGATTCACAAATCCCATAACCCAACGAGTCCACAAGTTAATCCAACGTTCACACTAGCTTACGCACATTAGTATTGAGATCCACCCACTTCTTCCTATCATAATCACACAAGTATCCTCACTAGACACAACAGCTAATCAAGCCAAGGATTTCTGGACTAGACCAGAGAATCGCCCATAGAATCCACCATCACCCATCATCCATTTTCATGACCCCGTCTCTGGAGACATACACGAAACAATCCCAGGTCATTTTCCACGTATCCCACAACCCATAGATCAAACCATGCCAGAGATCGATATTGATTGGAGCCTTCAAGAAGTCATCCTCACCGATAGATCTATCATGCCGCCAAGTTAGGAGGGCCTTCTTTTCCTTAGATTCGCAGATTCCACTAGTGCACATCGAAGACATAAGATTTCCTAACTAGTTTGTCTCGTATCCCATGTATATTCCATCCCCAATGTCTATCTCGGCATGACCTTGGGAGGTCGGGTGTGAGGAAGAGTTACTTGTAGATTCCCACGCCCGCTTTTCACTTTTCCATCATACAATAACCATGTCAACTCTAACAATATATGCATCAATGCAATCATTATCATTCATCTTGAAACTCTCAAACCGATTTCTAAAATTTTAAAGCTAAGTGATTTTTTACCTTTCGGTCTCCTTCATATAACACTTGAATTTTTTCCCATGCTTCATTAAAATTTAAATGCATCACTTTTCCCATCTCGATACTCCAAGCCACATATGATAGCATTAAAGGCCTTTGAATTATCCGTATAATCTTTCTTAGCTACAACAAAAAGTAGGTGGAGTGGTCGAGCATTATATCCATTCTCTATAGCCATCCAAATATCAAACCCTATATCCATGATACAAGTATTCATCCTTAGATTGTAAAAAACATATTTTATTCCATCAAACAATGGAACCTTTCTAATAGAGGAACCACTCACGTTTTTATGCTTTAAGGATCTCATTTCAAGTGATACAACTTCTCCAAAAGGACTTGCTATGAATGCTAATTGTTGGAAACAAAATGGGCTGAGGGGGTGAATCGGTCCTTACAAAAATTTAAATAATATTTTATATTTCTTATTCAAAACATAAAACCACTTAACCATCCATTAATGTGTGCACACTATCAATTACCATACATCTAATGAATCATGAGCAAGAGAATTAACACAATACACAAGAAATAAGTGGGAAACAATAAAGGGGAATAAAAATCACTAAAACAAAATATTTATATTGATATCTTTCAAATTTAGTGAGGCACCAACCCCATAAGGAGCACTAACCCTTAGTTTAGTAGAGTTACAATGCTACAAGGAACACCAACCCCAAGTTTTATGAAGCAACAACTTCACAAGGAGGATGTAACCACCTAAGATGATAAATAACCTACCCAACCACATTATGAAGAATATATATGATGTATTGATGATTCCACAACTTATATAGATCACAATTTCAGCTCATAACACTTTCAAATCCTTGTTCAAACCCTTGGTCTTCAATATCTCACCAACTAGCTCTTTCTTAACTTATTAAAGCTTCAAACCCTTGCACACAAACTTACAGTCATTCCTAAACATGTTACAAAAATTTTAAACTCTCAAATCATGCTAAAAAATTAATAATAAATAACATCGAGGTCACACTTCTTGCACACACACACAACTAATTCACAAAAGCACCAAAAACTATGCTTTTATAAGCTCTCATTCATTCAAATTCAAAAGAGGCTGGTTTCCTCCTTTATATCAACCAATAAAACTTAAAAAAATCCCATAAAAATTATCACAATAGTCACAAGTTACCCAAGTAGGTCGTCCTAGCCAAAACCCTTCATCCATGCACAAAAGTTCCTTAAAATCCCATCAATGGAATGAGAAAAATCCCTTAACACCAAAAATATTTTTTTAGTAAATCTCTAAAAATCATCACACATGTGTAATATGATATTTAATCATCATATATGGTCAAAATTTTCATGAATCAATCAAATTATTTCATTTAATGGGTCTAGTGGCTCATTGTCTTTCACTAACACCTAATTCCAAAGAACTTTGAATCTGCCGTTGGGCCTTAAGAAACATCAAGATGAAATAAAATATGGAATATGAAAACTAAATTGAAATCCCAAAACTTTTATAACACTTCTAATGAAGTTAGAGATCATGCAAAAATAATATGTTCAAACCACATCAACTTTTGCCTTTACCAAATTAAGCTGCCCAAAAAGTAGTTTTACAAATGAAATTGGTTAACACCCTTATTGAAAATTCATTGACCTAAAAATAGATTAAATGGATGAAAAATTCATATATATTCACTTTCTAGGTGATATAAAGTATCACCTAATCCATTTCATGAACTAACCAACATAATATTTCGAAAAAGCAGTCCTATCCTGAAAAGCAAGAAATCTTCTTGCTCACAAATTGACCTGGAAACAATATCAAATTAATTCCTCATAAAACCAAAACTATACCAATAAAAATATATATGAATTAAATTTATATAAAATATTTAAACTTCTTTTAACTCTAAGTGGAAGGCCTTCAACCAAACCGATCTCTCTAACAAATCTGAAATTGCCCCAAAACTACCCTTTGACCAGTCACCATAAATGAAGCATACTTGACCATTTATCAACATCACCATAACCTAAAAATTTCATGTAAATAAATAAAAACTCACTTACTTCACATAATTTTCATTTAGTTTGTAACTCCTTTGGACAACCTTGTCCTAAACTCAATTTCTTCGAAACTAACCTATTTGAGTGGGCCCCACTCATCACCATAAGCTATATTATACCTTTATGGAAAATATATATCATACATTTTTGAAAATATTAAGTATTCCTATACATATTTTTATCATCATCCATGCACTAGAAATCAATAGTGTCCACTTAGGAAGTAAATCTCTCCTACCGCTTTTGAGCTAGGGTTTCAAACTTTATAAAAATCTATTTTCCTTCTTAACATTCATTCATTAAAATGTGACAATTAAATGACCTAATTATTTTTTTAAAACCTTCTATACTCAATTTAGAAATATCCTTGAAATCCATAAGGTCCCATGCAAAACATAAAATTCAGGGTGAGCATCAAAAGACCCAATTCGAGCTGGAAATGACCTTGTTCTTGACCCTGTTTTACCAAAACTAACATAACATGAAAAATAATCATTATGGAAATCTGAAAATTTTCCCACAGTAGAATGACACCCTACATACATCTAAAATAAACATCATGTCACAAATATCTCTCCATCTCTCTATCCTATCTCATTTGCATAGCTAGTTTTTAGGGGTTTCATTGTAAAGGATAGGGTCAATTGAAACAACACTATAAATCATCATATAAACACTCAAAAAGGTCCTAAAATACATGTTACATCATAAATCAACTGACTACATTCATAAATGAGCTCATATATCTCCACAAATCAATCTCATTCATTCTAACAACCATACCTAGTCTAAATGAGTAACTAAAACATGGTCACTAACCTATATCTACACCTTGCAAATCATGTGAATGCCTATACACTCTCCAATAGTGCCAACATAATTTTAAAGTCACCAAGAAGGTCATACCACCATGCAATGTCACTCAAGCTAGCTAGGTCACCTAAATAGGCTTGCTAGAACAAATAATTCTCATTGAATCAACATATGCAATCAAGATCATACCCGAATATCCATGTCATCATCACTTTGAGAATCATCTCACTATAATACGTCATATAATTTTTCATTAATGGGGTTTTTCATCAATGATAATACATAAACCACAACATGCCGATAAGGGACTTTATAGAATTGATGAATCGAAGAAGACAACATACCATGTCACAAGAGATAGCCTTGTTTCCAAATCCCCCTAAGAATCAAAAATGAAAAATGTGGAATGAGGATCTACATAGGGTAGGAAAACATGACAGAGAAAAAAATAATGGAGATACTGCATCTTAAATGTGCCATTCTAGGTTAGATACAAAAATAATGAATTTTAACACAATTCATAAGATGTATTTGAGTGTCATTCTAGGTTGATAGTACTTAAAAACATGCTAAACAGAGATTTCTAAGATTTTGACAAGTGGGAAAGAATTTACGATTTTTAATATGCAATTAAGTGGTCATTAATATAGTGTAAACCTTATATAAGTCAGACAACATATCACCCTTTAATTGGATATTGTAAATATTTCCATAGCAACAAGTTCCAAACTTCTTGTTTACATGGTGGAATATGCTCTTTGAAATGCCATAATTTTTGAAACTGAAAGAGATTCATTCCAAGCTAAATGCACATTCAGTGTTTCAAACCTCCCCAATGGGGAAATTCTTTTTAACTTGTTCAAGTGATATGTTTTTCAAAAATTACATTCATTTACTTTGATTCATTACATAGTTGTAATTGGATTTCCCTGAGGTTTGACATTGCTGAAAAATGATTTTACAACAGATTTTATGTTCCTTGTATAATAGTTAGATCTCAGAAAACTATCTAATGGCCTTCAAAATCTCCATCAACATAACTTATAACACAATTTGACTGTATTTCACTATTTTCACATAACTACACATGGAATGATATGGCCAAGTACAAAATCTTCACTTTCTTTTCTAGTACATGAGACCTTGCATCAAGACATGCATTCAACCATCATCTATGAATATCAAAAATAAAAAAATAATATCATGATGATAAAAAAGTGTAAGAGAATCATATAATATACTAATTTTTCTTGGAAATGGAAAAAATGTAATAATCATTTATCATAAAATACTAATGCCACATGCAGAAATAAAAATAAATACAAAACATTGAAAGGACAATGATTAGAACACCAAAGATGAGTATTAATAAACAAAATGTATAATGTGTTCTAAATAATCATTATCCATCTCTTTGATGTGAAAATAATTTTCTCATTTTATCATATATCAACAATATTCTCATCATTGTTGTGACCTACAGTCATACCAGCCTGTGATGATAAATTGCAATATATGGATTAAAATTTGTCACATGGTGTGGAACTTACAACATTTCATAAATGGTCAATGGTACTATGAATTATAAAATGCACCCTAGGTGGAAGTTACAACATAACATAAAATAAAGAGAGTGATTGAGAATCAAATACCAATGAATATTCTTCCCATCCTAATGATGATGAAGAATATGTGTTTTAAGTGATTATGTGTTGGAGGTTTGAATTAACTTAGGAAGGAGGTTAGATAGTGAAGGGGTTGCACAAGATTTTATATATTTATGTTTGTGTGGAGTGATATGTGTAATCTTCTTGTATAAATGAAAATCTCACTACTCATAGAATTTGAATAAGTGTGAGTGTAATAAGACTTCATGTTTCCCGCATGTACTTGATTGTGAACTAGTGTATGTGGGTCCCTATTCTATTTTTGTGTTTTCATGAGTTCCCTCTACTTTCATTAAACATATTTATCCATATAGTTAGGGATTATAAGGTTATTTTTGATAAGCTCTGATTCCTTATTTGTAAGAGTTCAATAAACTATACATTTGCAATCTTTGTTAATGAATAATACTGTTTTGTTGTGTTAAATCAGATCCAAATCTCATAGGATATGCAAACATATAAAATATTTCACTATGAAACCTCAATAGTAACACATAATCTAATAAGTAATCATGGGAAATATGTCATTGTCAAAGCTCGTAGAAATGTTTCATCATCAAAGAACATATAAATATTTCGGCATCAAATCACATAGAAATATTTCATCATTAAAGCTCCATGAAAATCCAATACTCATACATGTTAAGGCAATATAAAATTGGTGGAGAAGTGGTGTTGGTTGTGTTTGGATAAAATATCTTGAACTTGTTGCACATATAGAATCACACATCTCTTTTAATTGATGGTTTTTATGTTTTTATATGATTGTTATTGTTTCACAAATGAGCCATAATAGTTTTCAAGTAATGCTCAAACCACTTGTGCCAATTTTGAACCCTAATCCATAGCAATGATCATATAAGGAATTTTTTCACTATTACTACATGTCACTATGCTAGTTGGTTCCTCTTGTAATCAATAAGAAGGAATACAAAAAAGTACATTAGTAACTCTAGAAGAATGGAAATGCCATTGTTTGAGGGATGATCTGAGCATATTTTTCCTTAAATGAATATTTGTAGAAAGTTCTGAACCATTACACTACTCTTTATTTTTATATTCTTGTAATGCTCAAACCATATTTATAATGCTCAAATTCCTAATTTGGAACCCTAATCCCTAGCAAATACTTTCGCATAAGAAAGTTTTTCACTATTACTATGGGTCATTATGTTGGTTGGTTCCTCTTGTAATCAATACGAAGGAATAAAAAACCACATTAGTAACTCTAGAAGAGTGAAAATTCCACTATTTGAGGGATGATATGACCCTGTTTTTCCCTAAGTGAATATTTCTAGAAAGTTATGACCATTGCACTACTCTTTTTTTTTCTCATAGCTTTTAGTATCATTTAAGTAGCACATTTTTGTAGAGCTAGTCCCATATGAGATCTGAAATAAGATCGCATCTTATGAAGTAAGGATCTTAACATGATTATTTTGAGAAAGTGTTAGTACTCACTTCTAACTATGGCCCAACCTGTACTAGTATCCTAGGATTAGGTGATCATTTTCTTATGTCAAAAAAATTAGTAGTGATGGTAATAATGTACTTGTCAAAGGAATATAGATACTTGAATTATTCCTTGGTATGCATGTATTTTAGATATGAGGTCAAAAAATCTTTGTTTCTAATAACTTTCCTCTCCTCAAAAGCATTAGAATTTGTGAAATTTTATTATCCTTAGTTTAAAACCACCCTACCTTCCTTCCTGAGTCAAAATAAATGTTCAATTGCATACAAACCAATGTTCAATTACATACAACCCTCAACAGGGTAGCTAAACTATGCTTACCTGATAAAGACTATATTTTTACTTAAAATCTTAACAAAAACTCTTATTCACATGACACAAAAACCATATCATATCTTAAACATGTATTTCCCATGCTTTTCCACAAAAGGTATTGGTAGATTTCAATGCATAGATATTAAGAAATAACTCTTTTTCCTTTGTTACAAACCATATCTCTATTTTCTAACCCGAGAGTTCATATTAGCATCTAGTGTTCATCATCTCCTTTTTCAAATGTGTCAAGAATCCCAGATCATGTAGAGAACCTGCTACAAGGTTAATTACCTTCTTCAAACCATAACAACACTCTTAAGTTTAGAAATGACTTAAACCATTGGTTAAACCTTGTACCATAGATTTCCTATGACATTCATATATCATGCCAACTTATTCATCCTTGGCATAGTCTTAAACAATAAAACCCACATTCATTTCATAAAATCCAACAATACTCAAATACCAAGAACAAAACCATATCCATCAACTAAGATCTATTAAGAAACATGCATGTCAAGGAGCATTCATGAAGGACATCTATTTTATTCTATCTTAAAAAATTTATAGATTCCTTGAGCCATCTAGGCTCTTTCTCACGTACCTCCACTTCAAATTTATCTTCTACAATGTAAACACATAGAACTATAACTGTAAGAATGGACATAATAATAATAGATGAAAGAATGAACACATAATAAGGAAAGGTAGTGGACTATAGATGAAAGAATGAACCTAATAACAAGAAAATAGGAGAGACTATATGACCCATAACTAATTAGGAATATAAATATTTCAAATGCCAATAAATGAGATGATTGTACAAGTAAATGCAACAATCAAGCATGTCGATTAAGAAAGTAACCCATAATAAGGAAAGCTAATGGAGCATTGTAATAGGGAAAGTAGATAACGGACATGGTTCAGTGTTCAACCAGGAAAAGCAATGTCAATTGTTATGCTATCCAATTCCACCACAAAAAAATGAAAATAAAATAAAGAAATACAACAAACATTTAGTCCACACTTTATTTTTTATTGAAAATAGAAGAAAACACATAAGTATAGAAAATTGTGTTACATTTGATATTACATGCTTTCATAAAATCATATATACTTTATTATGATCCAACAATATAAAAATATTTTATTTCATATATCCCAATACATTTTTGGTTTCATTTCAACCAACTAAACAATTAATTTTTTTCACTAAACATGGTGTGTCCTCTCAAAAATGCCACAACCACCCATAGTCACCATCAAAACTTTCCCACACAACTTCTCAAACTATATCTTCCAGTATATTATCTTCTTCATAGACACCACTCATGCCATCATACTTGACATTTAGGGCCTTCACTATGTCTCCCTACAGTCTCGAGTGCTTTTGTGTACACATTGGAAGTTTGTAGGGAAACACACTTCTTTTCAAGTTCCAACTTCTCACCCCTAAGTGCATGAATTGTATTATGTAACTCATTGTTCTCTGCAGTGAGGGTCTCCAAGACACTATTCTTCTCAGCTATGACAGTTTCCAATCTATCACTAGTTGTCCTTGTAATTTCAATAATGTTGGACAAAAACTCCTTCTCCCTAGTGAGTGATCTAATTTGTACATGTGCCAATGAGAGTCTCAAAGCCAAATGTTCCACCCTACACATTGTGATCAAATATCATCTTCACAAGAAGATATTCCATTTCACACATGCTTTCACCAATTTCCTTCTCATCAACATCCACAACCATCCCTAAAAATATACAAGGAAATGAATTAGGAGACGGTGAACTATTGCATAATCCATGCATTCAAATGAAAATACTATATGTACATCATGTAGAAGAATAAGACACAAAATCATGACTCCTACCTCCATCATTCTCCATTGGGTTTGTGGAATTTTTGCAGCCTCCTCAACCACCCTCTTCTTCTTTCTCTGATGCATGGTCAATAGTCATCATTGATCGTTTGAAGTGAAGAGTGAGCTTCCTGAATACATAGAGACAAAAAAGTGAGAGAAGTGGAGGAAAAAAAAACCAGTCACATGATGCACCATTCCCCACATGAAATATTGTCACAAAAAATAAGGAACATGTGAACACGATCACTACAAATCTGTAATATGCAATAAATAAAAACTTAAATATGTCAACATGAGTGATTGCATGTGGAAACCATTACATGGCAACAACATAACATCTCATAGATTGCATCATGAAAAATACATACATGTCAACATCTATGCATCATGTAATCATCAAAAGCATAAGGAAACCTCATTAATTGCAAGGGAAGGAACACCACAACATTACTTACAATGTGTAGAAATAAAATAATTGTTAGGAATACATTGTGTAAATGAAGCACATACATGGGAACATCATGTACAAGTTATCATTACACAAGTATATATTAAACCATCATATGTAACTAATTTGTATCATTACATATTATCAAAAATACAATGTTTCATTTTATATCAAAAATACAATGTCTAGACTACATATTGTAATATCCATGTTCAAGCCATGGACAAGTAAAATCCTTATGAAGGAGAAGAACATGAATTTGACTAAGAAATGAGCCTAAGGATTTCCTTGACCTCCCATGAAGACATCTACATTTGAAAATTTTAAATGTCAGGAAAGTGGTCAAACAAAAAATATGACACATACATCAATAAAGTACATTTTAGTTTGCAACATACAAAGTACCTCATACCACCAAGAAATAAGTCACACTTGCTTTTGATGTCACCTCCTGTTCATCCTGATCCTAAAAGAAATTACAAGATATATAACATAATCATATGAAAATACACAAGTGTTTATGAAATACGAAGCTAACTAAAATGATATGCACACCTTTGTTGAGTCATGTACATTGGTTGTGGAGGAATCTATGCTCATATACTCCATGAACCAGAATGTATCTTTATTTAAATTTTTTAATGTATCTTTCTTATTCTTACCGAAGGGAATCCTCTCTGAAAATTCTGGATACATATCCCTCCAAATGTTCATGACACAACAATTATTTGGGTTAGCACACCCTGGGAAATGTATCCCCTCTCAGTAGAGACAATGTGTCCTTTGGCAACCATATAACTATTAGTACAACCAAATTGTCACCGACATGAAAATCATAGGCCTATGTGGATTGAGAAAAATAATCATTGTTAGACACCAGTGCGGATGAACCATCACCATCATTTCTCCATGTCATCAAATGACTCTACAACAACCATTGGATTTGGTGATTTATGCACAACATTCCCCTACATAGGAATGATAACCAATATTAAAACCACGTAAGTGCTAAAAAGAAGTAAATTAGTAATATGCATGGGAAAATTAATTAAGCTTTCTTACCTAAAGCATCTCATCCCCACTTTTGTTTTTTTTTTTTCCCATGACAACCCCTATTCCCTTTCCATGAAAGGTACTCCTTCAATGTGAGGTTTTCATCCTCACTACAATGGGTGTTTGGATCAGGTATATCAGTTTCTGATGAGGGTTATTACATAAAAAATTAAGTTATTAGTCATTAAAAATGACCTAATATTTCAGACATGTAAAAAATTCAACACTTTGCATCTCACTTGATGTTCATAGTTTCCTATACCACCTCCTTCCACCCTCCTCTCTTCCTCCATTTTCACAATATGCTCGCCTCTTTATTGACACTTCCCTTCTCTAGACAATGTTTTGAGGTGAATCATATGCATGCATGCATCTATTGATTGATATCCTTTAAGGATTTCTTACTTAGTTTAGAAACTTTGAGACATTTTCTTTGGCCATCCATGTTGCTTCTAGCCTATGCCTCTTGCTAATACTTTGATTTTTTACAAGCCGATCTATTGACCTCTGTTGTGTTTGCTTCAATGTGTAGGCCCTTCCCTTGGCTTTATTTTCCCACTACCTGGATGACCTAGAGGTCTCCTAGGAATAGGTGGTCTACCATGAATCTTATGTCGGTGAGCATTGAGTCTGTCTAGTGACCCAAATGGATGGATACCATCATCAAAAATGTGGTGCATGGGTAAAGAAAACAATTGTGGGTATCTCATTTACCAATACCCATGTCGACAATCTTGTACTCACCCAAAAATGTCATCAAAGAAGGAATCACATGGTTATAATCCTTACAAATGTTATTTAATCAACTAGAATACACAATCATCCTTGAAAATATCAAAGTGTGCTTACCGGTTTTGGTACCTCCTCCTCGGGATCGGAATGCGAGGAATGTGGAAGCCAATCAACATCATCTTCATCATCCATGTCAATGTCAACATCATTAGAAATATTTTTAACATCTTCCTCATCCTTGTCCTCATCTTGACCAACATTACCACCCTCCTCAGCCTTGTTTGGCTCTTCCACATCCTACCAAAGTGGTCATCAAATACATGACAACCAAAAAAAATATACAAAAATACAAAGAAGTTTTTTTGCAAAGCTTACTTGTGTTGACCCCTCACATGTTACCATGTTTGGGAAATAATCAAATGCCCACCCACATTCCTTTATGGGATGTCGGAAATTAATGGTGGCATCAGTAGAACATTGTTTATCCTAAAACAATCAATGTAAGCAAGCATAAGTAGTTTGTAGACACAATCTAGACAATATATAAACATATTTGTAAGAGATTGAGTTAGGAAGTAAATGCATCTTGTGTGAAGGTGAAGGATTAAGACCTATGTGGATAAAAGATTAAGACACCTAGAAACAATTGAGTTTGGAAGTAAATGCATCTTGTGTGAAGGATGAATTTTTACAATATCTCAATAAATTAATCTTTGTGAAGGTGAAAGTATGATTAAGACCTATGTGGATAAAATATTAAGACACCTAGAAATGATGATCTCGGTATGACAAGGTTTTGAAAAAGGATAGAGGAATTATAACTTGTTTCATCAAGGAGAAAAAGAGATACATTTTCTACAATCCATGAAGGTGAGTTTTAATCACTAATTAGCCTTCTAGAGGTCCAAATCAAGGGAATGCATGATCAAGAACTCAAAAAAGGAAATTGTCTTTAAAATCCATGTGTAAGGACTGTATTTTTATTGAAATGGGATATTTTGAGTAATCTTATGGTTTGATCATGTTGTTAGAGGCTTGAGATGGTATGGGGATTCCATATAAGTGTTTTATGTGGATAGGAACCTAGCACAAGTCACCATAGTTACAAATATGTGGAGTCACCATAGTGATGAAACTTAATCAAGTCACATTTGCACAGTCCTCAACCTGATATGGTGATCATGAATAGATTAGTATGAAAGTGAATATAAGAATTCTAAGGTCTAAGAACTTGTGTTAAACTTATGGAATAAAGTTAATGAAGTGTTATAAAGGACTTTAGAACCATTTAAAGAGAGGAAATCATGGACTGTACTATCACATATCAATGATAAAGACCTTAAAGAAGAGCACACAAATGATGTGATAAGAATCTTGAAGGGAACAAAGGAGTGTTCAAGGTGGTATCTAAGAGGTGTAGTAGAATGAGGGAATGATGAATGTGAACAAAATTTGAAAGAGTCAAAGAAATAAGTCAAAATAGAGTACAAGGATTGATTAGTGCTATAGAACAAGACTCAAGAAGCATAGTTTGTGTTATCATAGGACTGATTAGTGCTAGAGAAGAAGACTCAAGAAGCATATGACTGATTAGTGTTATCATAGTGTGATGAGAGTGAGAAACATGAGAAAGGTCAAAGAAAATTTCAAGATCTAGTTGGAGATGGTGAGATACTTGTGAGAAGCCAAGAAGGCCAAAGGTTGGAAAATGGGCAAGATAGTGATGGGAGGTGAATGAGTGTTGACAAAGGTTGATATAGGTGGTAAAGTATCAAAACCCTAGAACCAATATCCCACAATAACATTACATGTCTAGAACCAATGTGAATCCCACCCCACTAGTGGACACACCTTCTGATAGCCTCTTAGGACCTTGGTTACACCGAGGAACACATCCAAACTTAGGACACACATGTAATGATGATTGGATACCAATTTATTTCTCCTATACAAATTGAAAAAAACATTAGTAGAAAACAAATTGAATCAATCTATGAAATTAATATTGCCAAAAATTAATATTTCTTACAATGCACTCGACTCAGAAAATATTTCTTCTAGGAATCCTTTTCTGGGTCATCCATCATAAATCTAAAAAAAATGTTACTGGTAGTAAAAAAATGTTACTGGTGTTGTATGTGTAGTAGATGTAGATGAATCTCCCAGAGTTGTAAGTACCTGGTTTGTTCTATGGATAGCTTGTTCAACCAATGGAAAACATCAACTCATGGACATCAATCCTTGACAAGTTTTCTCATACGAATATTTGTTATTTTTTCTACCACATGATATAGAACACAACACCACTTCATACAACATCAAGGATGATCTGGATGAAAATAGATAACACACATAGCCTAGGTCTAATTAAGAAACTAGGTTATGACCAACATGAGTTACAACATTCTATACATTATAAAAATTCATAAGGAAAATAAATATGCATATTGCAGTGGGACCCAATGTTACATATACTACAGTTCAAGTATTGACCAACAATGAGGAATACAATGCCCTGTTGAAAAAGTAGTGGTTCACACAAATGGAAGTGACTATTGACATCCCCAATGATTGCATTAATTTTGTATGCAATGACCACATGGTTTCCCATAAACAAGATCAATCTTCATGCAATCCTAATCCTATAAAAAATACACATCTTTGTGTAATCTTCCAATTCCTATCCTTGTGACACCTATGAAATTATAGAAGCATAAAAGGAAGGATAAGGTGTGTCCAAACCTTGAAAATTATAGGTTTTTCTTATCAAACTATGCAACTCTGCTTTTTCTTGAAGAAGATATGTAACTCTGTTTTGAACTATACTAACATGCTCAAACTGGTCTAAGATGAGGTTGAGGTGATAATCATTGTTAAAAAGGAGTCAAGTCTGAAGGAGGGTGTATAAGTACTATTTGAGGTTATGAAAAGGAAGTGTAATCATTGAGTGGAAGTATAATTACATGCATTCTTCAAAACTCGGTCAAGGGAAGTCATAGGTAATGTCTACACACATAATCCAAAAACCATATACTAAGAAAGTATTAAGAAGAGCCAAGGAATATGTGAAGTTTGATGAACTAGAAGCCCATGCTCATTGAGAAGTTTGAGGTTATTGTTGGGGTCATTACAAGTAAGGGATACTTTCAACGTAAGAAAAGGATAGTTGGGAACTAGACATAGTCCTAGAGAGAGAGAGGAAATGAGATAGATGGAGAAAGTAAGTTGAAAATTAACTAAGGAAGAGAAGGTAAATGAAAGGGATAAAAATGTCTTGTTGATACTAGGGAAAAATGACTTGTTGATACTATAGTTGAAATGTCTTGTTCACAAAGAGATAATATTCCCTATTTTAGTTGAGGAATTTTATTCTACTATGACAAAGCAAGGATAACATGAGAAATATGAGAAAGAGAAAATACAACAACACAAAATAGTGCAAATGAATTAAGAACCACATGTACAGAAATTCTCTTTTATATGATTACATGTGTTTAAGAGAGTAAGAAAGTGACACATCACACAAGAAAGAGTTAATCATTGTGTCATATGAATAAAAAAATATACCCATTAACCACATTATAAAATTATAAATTAATTATGAAGAGGTCAATTAAATAATCATGAACCATTATATAATATTGTCTCAAATTGGACATACACATATACTAAATATCAATAGGTGTAAGAATCAAGAGAAAATGTAAATATTCTTTAGATATATTTGATGATCTATAGGTTACATGTATAATTAGATGATTCAAAAAATAACCAACAATGCAAACTCAATACAGAAGTGTGAACAATATAAGTGTTTTTGTGTGGATAGGATCCTTGCAGAAGTGAGAACAAAGACTAAATAAAGAAAACAAACATAAAACACTCTCTCTAACTATGGTACCCTTCCAAGGTTTGGAGGTTTAAACATTGGTTTAAATTCTAAGGAAATTTTTTATAATGCATGAAAGTTGGATAACAAGAAGGTTGGGGTGAGTATCAGTGATAAAAAAAGTAACAGAAACAATTTCAAGATGATTTACTAGTTGAAAGGTTGCAAACAAATCTTAAGACTGATGGTACACATTGAGAAGATATGAAAAGGTTACATTATTGTTTGCATAAACCTAAATAGTCCTTGATGGAGGTATGTGACTCATTAAGATGGTGGGAGAATAGGTTTAGTTACAAAAGAACCTCAAATAACTAGGTGAGAACTCAAGTATTGGATGTTAGAGAGTGAAAACAAGTAGGGAGAGTTAAGTGTGTGAACATCTAGTACTAATTGTATGCAATGACTAAGGGTGATAACAGGGTTGGTGCACTAATGCAGAGCCTATACTAATTTCATACACTCAACAAATATTTTACTAGAAATAACTCTAACTCTGCCTCTAAATTAGTCAAATGGACTCAATCTATTAGCTTGCCCACATAAAACTTGGTCTTTTATGCCCATACCTATCTATAACCTTCACTCACCTTGCATTCTACTCCTTCTAATGCCTCATCCATCTACTTATTTCTTATACTCAAGCCCATTGTTTTTATCTTAAACATTCATATATGGTTTTACTAGCTCCATGCACTCAACTTGTGATCCTTAAAATCAGGTCTAACTTTGGACTTATGACTATTTTTAGACACAAAATCACACACTTAGGGAAATTATTAGTCTCGGTCTAATACTACTATTCATATGGTTCATAAGTGAAAAGAGTACTAATCAACCCATGTCTTTGGCCATCTTGCATTGTTTTCTGTTGCTACTTTTGATCTTGCACTTGTACTTTCCTAGTCTATAATTTTATACTACATTTATTTACTTAAGGACTAGGGAACCCTAGGTTCCCTAGTCCCCTCTGGGTGCCCTGATCCTCTTTGTACTCTCCCTTGTTGTTTAGGGCACTTTCTAGCCATTTGAGTTTTTTTAATCTTTTTGGTAATCGACCATTTTGGGGTTAAATACAAAATTCAATAAAAATAACCATATAAGTATAAAGTTATGTGACCATAATGAGGGACCAAGCACTAAGCACTATCTAGTGTCACCTAAGGTTGCATCCATTAAAGCCATGTAGAGCTCCATTTTCATCCATCTAGCTCCATCACAAAGGAAAAAAGGTTGGTTCATCTACATCACACTTCATAGGAGGGGAGTTTATTCTATTCCAAGCACACATTATTTACATTCTACATCTAGATATTTCTCGTTACTCACAAAGTGTGACACACAAAATAACACCTAGGGCATAATTCCACACACACACACACACACACACACCTAGCACTACATTGGGTTTGAGATGTAGTGCAACAATCAGTAATAAGTCCATCCATTTGAAATATTAGGACATTCCGACCCCTTCATATGCATATATTTAAAAAGGGTTTTGATGCTTTGCTTTGGGTTTGATAGGCGATCCTTTATTGTAGGTTTATAATGACACTTTCCAAAGGCTAGAGAAAAACAACGAGGGTTTCACATCATCTGGCGACCATGTGAAATTGAGTCCTGGACCTCTTGCATAGATAAGGGTGTCCAAAATCTAGACTAGGGCACCCTAGGCACCCCTATTCTTCTCTAGATGTCCTAGTCCAGTCGGATAACTCGGATATACATTTTCTCGGGATCCCGTGATAGTTTCCTCTTGCTATTCATCTGGTTTCCTCATGTGACACGATCCATGCAACATCTCCGAATCAAGTAAGGCTCTTCTAAATCTCTTTGCACATTAGGGTTTTACATTCTTATTATTTTTTTCTTGGGTACTATTTCAGTATTTCATTGTTTCATTATTCGGTTATTTTACTACTACTATAACATCTATATTAGGCTAAGATATCACATTTTAGCATAATCAAGCTTGAATTAAACTATCTTATTCATCTAGTTGACTAAGATCAATCAAGAGTTCAATTTAACCATCCTTTCACTAAAAATACCACTTTTGTGCACAAGAACAATGGAAAATAGTCATTTCATGGTTTTGTAGACACAAAATCATGCACTTTGGATAATTATCTAGTCCTGATTAGATACTATTATTCATATAATTTTTAAGTAAGAAAAGTACTAATTAACCCATGTCTTTGGACACATTTCTTTGCTTTCTATTGCCACTTTTGGTCTTGCACCCTTACTTGCTCAGTATTCCTTTTTATACCTCATAATTTATCATCTTGGACATCAACGCCCTCGTCCTCTTTGGGTGCCCTTGACCTCTTTGTACTTTGTTCACATATTTTGGGTCCTTTCTAGCCATTTGAACATCTTATCTTTTTGGTAGTTGGATTTTCGGGGTTCATAACGAAATTCAAGCAAAGGAATCATATAAATATAAAGTTATGTGATCATAATAAATGACCAAACACTAAGCATTGGCTATCACCACCTAAGGTTACATCCATCAAGCATCTAAGAGCTCCATTACATCCATATAGTGCCATCCAAGAGACACAAGGGATGGTTATTCTCAGTATATACTTCATAGGAGGAGTTCATTCTATTACATGCAAACATCTATTACATTTCTTTACATCTATCTTACTTGCTCACTACCAAGTATGACACACACGAGAGCCAACTAGGGAATAATTCCACACACACACATAGAACTATATTGGGTTTAAGATGTAGTTCCACGCTCAATGATAAGATCACCATTGCGACAGGTTGATGATAGTCGAACCTCATTCTACATTTTTTATTTTTTAGGATTTGATGTCTCTTTGAGGGTTTTACTGAGATCACTATTTCATTATAGGCTTCTAAAGAACTTCAAAGGTGATCATTGTGTGACCTCAGAGTGACCAAAGGTGAAGGAAAACAAAAAAATTATGACCACTCAGGAGGTTTTATAAGAATTTATGTAGACACAAGAACCAATAAATAGGCATAGGGTTCCCACGGGCGCCCATGTCCCTCTCTAGGTGCTCAAGTCTAACATATTCCTCCATCTATGTATTTTATTGAGCTTTATTACGCGACAATCAATGCTTCAAATATTTCAGTCTTCTAGCTCTATGCACCTTTGGGATATCTATGAATTAGCTAAGGATTTCTACCCTCTCTTTGCACTTAGGATTTCATAATTTCTTGCTTAATTTTCTTGGGTTAATTTCTCTACTTAATTGATCATTTATTTCTTTATTACAATAAAAATCAAATTAGGAATATAATTCACATTTATCTTAATCATTTTGGTGAATGTGAACTTGATTTGAATGCTCTTAGGATCCTCATACTTTAATTGTTATTATCTTTCTAAGATCCTTTCATCATGAGTATCTCTATTAATGATTTCTTTCTCATCAATCTGCATTAAGAGATAAAAATCAGACATATCCTAGCTACTACTCATGTTCATGCTGATATTCATCCGACTCGAGTCTATAACACATTTACAAATTAATTTTCAAAGACATTACTTTTCCATCAAATCCTCATGCTAATCTTGTTATCTTCGACAATGACCCACCTCTACACATCATAATTCACATTTATAATGTGGTTGTTAAACGATACTCTAGTCGATAATGTATTTGAACTCAATATTTTCCCTATGTCATTCCTTAAAAATATTGGACTTTCTACTGCTAATGTTTTAGTCTGTCATCATATCTTTCTCTCTGTGCTTACAACAACTCTATTTTTCTATGTATAGTTCACTTTACTCTTCTTATCAAAGTTGGGCCAAAAATATTAATATAGTTTTCTTTGTCATTAACTTCCCAGATTTGTATGAATGTTTACTTGGTAGACCATAGCTTCACCACATGCAAGCCATACCCTTTACTGTGCATCAAAATTTCAAGTTCTTACATGAGGATGTTGAATATACGATTCATGGCAATCATGAACCATTTAAATATTGCGATCATGATCCCAATACTACACTTCCTACTCCACGATCTGATACTACCAATGAACCAAAACCCATGGATACTCCATCTCATTTTCCACCACTTGAAGGTGCTATTTTCATGTTAGATACTATCCCATCTATATCAACGCATCCCCGATTCGCTAGTGTTACGACCCTTGATCGGGGGATGCCCCTACATCAAATGTCATATGAACTTTAGTGTATTATCATGCATGATCGACACATATGCTACCTCCATTCACATGTACAATTTTCATGAATGAATCTTATTAGGAACATATTCCATTCAATCCTAATTTATCTGAATCTATATGTAAACATGATGAGTTAAATCGACTAGGGTTTACATTTGATGAAATTTATCCTCCATCTCATGATTCTCATCTTTGTTATGGATCTATTTGCATTACGGCTACCTATGGTATTCATATTTTCCATTTAAAAATATTTGTTACATGTTCCCTGCATGTTTTTAAGCTGTCACATTGGGAAATATTAGCTTGATTATATTGGGGATATTCAAACTCTAGTCACACTTTTATAACTTTTCCTATGGTGATCAACAATGTTTATGTTGGAAATAATTTGTCTCCCAACTATTCACAAAATCTCACTCGTTGGTATGCACATGGATGTCCACCACCACCATTCACTGATGAATAATACACAATGACCATGTACAACTTATGTTACAATGGCTCTTTATATGATCCACCTCACACTATGCTTATAAAGTATCCAACACATCTCCATCGGCGATTGATTAGGACAATGATTATATTTTAGACAATGTTACTTGATCGTTCTTATTATCACACATTGAGGGGGCATTGCACTTATTTCCCCCTCTTAACATCAATTCATGTATTATCTTATCATCATTTCACATCCACTCCCTTACATGCACAATACACATTTTGATACATTAGTATCGTCATTACCCGATGACGCACTCTCGTGCTTTGGTTCCCACTTGACTATTTAGGGCATATTACATACATGAACCTCACACACTACACTTTATACATTTGACATTACACACTAGATGCTTCACAAAATGAGTTATACACCTATGACATTCTCTCTAATAGCCTCCACTATACATTTTGCATATTATTCACCCTACATATTCATGACATATCTTTCTCATCTCCTGCTACGTGCTGCACTCATTACTCTATGATGCATTCTAGTTACATGGTCAATACTCAACTGATGAGGGTCTATATCTCAAATGGACCTCACCAAACTCATGCGTTTACTCACACATTCACTCACTCACACGCTTACACCCTAAAATTTGTGCTTTGATGATCACATATTTGTAGTACACACATTCAAACTATTTCTTGATGAAACACTCTCGATTATTGTTCATTCTTGACTATTGAGGGGTATTTAAAAATGAACCTCATCACATGCATACACATCCACTTAGGGGCGCATGACTCCTATAATTCACACTACATTCCATTCCGTCTCATCCAAAACATACTGCATATCTTGGTTGCATTTACTCTTGCTTACTTCTTCTTACATGTTTACTTTATTACACATGATATATATATATATATATATATCTTGTATGTCATTATCTTTATCATACACACATGTGCGTTCACTTGCCTTTCTAGTTGTGATCACAAATTCTACAGATCTATAAACACAACATGGATTCTTGGCGTAATTCTTATTACTAGTCCCATAAAAACTCTTGGGGGCATTCACATTCATACACTATAGGCACTATTGTTTCATTTTTATAGCATATAATTATCGAATTATACACATTTTGACATATATTTTATCTTCCTAACATGCTAACGGGTGCTTCATGTGCAACATTTGTTTTGTAGGTCTACTTGCTTCCACTATTATCTATTACATTACTTGTCATTACTTTATATTTGTATGCTATTGTTTTGCAGGCTTTTCCCTTTGTATCTTGTGCAAACTATCTACTTTTGGCTTCATCGGTCTTCATTTTCTTGTGACATCGTGAGTGGTGTCCCATGTTTGCAACCCAATTTTCATAGTCTACATTGTCTTCTTGCACGTTTACATTTTGTCTTACATCTTAGCTTATACATTGTCTAGCTTAGCTTACATTTATATTCTACATGAATTTTTGTCTTTTCTTGTACTAACACTTGTCTCCTAGCCACTTTATTTGTATGTGCCTTGGTCTATACAAAGCACATTCCCTTCCCTCACAAGGATTGGTCCTCCTTTGGGCCACATACTCCTCCAAAAATATTGTATGCACCCCAAATGAGGGGGGGAATCATTTGGGTGCATCAATCAACGCATATAGCATCATATAATCATATTTTAACACAACACAATACCGGTAAATCACAATCGTCAATATCAGACAAGGCTCAAAATCAGACTTGGGTCCTTAGCAAAACACATTACTTAGTGCCCAGACAAGGAAAGTAGTGTCTAGGAACCCTTGAACCTTCTTGGATGCTTGTGACCAGGGGGCGGTTATAAAAAATTTGGTCATTCACAACAGTCTATAGAACTCCACACAACAGATTTTGTAGGGCACAAAGTCCTTAGCATTCAACATACATGAACTGCACAACACTTTTCACTTTCACATTGGATTGAATTGTTTGAATTTTACACACCATATGCAATGGTGTTATACATTGTGGGAAGAATTTAAAGGTTGGAGGATAACACCATAATTTTATCCCTACACTTCTTCAATGAATTTGTGTGAGATCTCCAAAATAACTCGTGGCCAGCACAATTGTGTGAGATCGCTCAATTTTTTTTTCTTATGCATATTCATCAAGATCCTTTCTGCACCCATTTTAGTCATCATGGATTAGGTGCACATGTTCCTATTTATTTTTCATATTTTACATATTTTCCTTACATACTTTTTACACATTTTAATCATATACATGTGTATTTGACTACTTGTTCATTCTTCTCTTTTGTAAGTCCATCCTTATGGGAAGAGGTAGTCACATCACATAAACATCATCCTACAATCACAACAACATCAACATCAACAACACACACATCATGACATCTACACATGTGTTTCTTCCCTAGGGTCATTTGCATCATTGCTTGTTACACTTTTTCCTCCTTATCATCATGCTTCACACTTTTATCACTCCATGCTTTATCTTGTCCCTTAGAAATATTTATTCATCAATCTACACGGTTATCGGTACACATCTCTTATCTACTTAATGTTATCAAGAATTTAATCAACAACATAAAGTAGGAAAAATGTAGACAAAAATCACGCACTTTGGGTAATTATCTAGTCCGATTGTAGACTACTATTCATATGATTCCTAAGTAATAAAAGTGTTTCGCACGGAATGTTTCGGCTCTGTGGAATAGACTTGCTTCTATCCTATCATTCCTTTGAGAAACAGATAAGGGTTAGGGCTAGGAGGAATACATTGAATGTTGAGATGGTGTGCGCGTACCGTAGAGAAAGATCAGATCGACTGCGAAGAACTCCTTTTTGTCTTGGAAGGACTACCTGCAAGTAAGAATACAAGACCACCAGATTTTAATTAGACAATAAATGAGGGAGCTGCCTTAGGCCCAGGAAATATAAAACTTCCTTTCGAAGGTGGTCAGTTCCCCTTTTAATATGAATTAACACAAATGATAACAAAGAAAGCTATTGCAAAATCACGATTTAGGTACCTCGTTACAAAACAATAGAGGCTAAGCTATCAATAATAAAACATCACGTTGTTTGTTCGGTTACTGGTCGTTGATACATTCAGGTTGAGTTACAGGGATAAACCAGACTGGATCTGAGGTTGTTAGGTGACAAATAGGCGAGAGGAAGGTTTTGGGGTATAAGTCACAGTGACCGATGCCGGTCACTAGATAACTGACCGTGGTTAGAGAACCACTGCCGGTAGGGGATAAACGACACTGGTAGGGTCAGCAATCTAGGTGCTTCTGGATAGAGGTTGGTTGCAGGGTGATTGTGGGGTTATTAAGACTGATGGATGGCTGAGGGGAATAATGAGAGGACAGGGAAGACTCAGAGTGTGATAAAATGGTCTTCTGGGCAATACAAGGATGTATGGATGAAGGTTAAGTGCAGGGTGCTGGTAGGTGGTAGATCTAGGAATGAGCTTATAATTACTATCAATCCACAGGCTCAAGAAATGGTGCTTAGAAACATACAAGACACTACTTACTTGTTCCTGATGAAGATGCAGGTTCCAGGACTATGATGACGAAGACAGGGCTCAAGTAGGATGATCTGACAATCCAAGATGAGCTATCTCCTCTTCTGATGCTTGGATGAGTGTCACTGGGCTCTGGTTATTCAGTTGCAGTCTTGGGCTTGATGTCCTTCTCTGTAAACTCTTCTTATTTCTTCACTTGTCTCTGCTCGGCCAAGCAAATCCGGATCTTTTCAATGATTTCTCCCTTTTTCGATCAAAATGAAAATCCGATGCTTTGTTTTTGGTTGGAAATGGTCATTTACAGGGAACCGATGGTGGTTACGCAACCGACGGTGATCGAGTAGGAACCGGTATCGGTCAGGTCAAAGCGGGCTATTTTTGGTAAAATAGCTAGCTTTCCCTCCTTTTCTCCCGAGGGATTAGTGGCGGGCTTGGTCAAGTCATTATGAGGTTGGTTTTAGGTGTGGGTGAGGAGTAATTAGTCATGGGTGTGGATTTGGACCAAGTTATAGGTCTTAATTAGGTTAGTTTAGGGTTAAGACTAGGTCATGATGAGGTGGCGAAATGAGGTGGCAGGTATGGCGATGTGGATTTATTAATTATAAGGTAATTAATAAATAATTGTGTAAGGTTTAGGTGATGAGGTTAGGTTGCGAAATGAGATGCGGGCACAGGGTGTCGTAAGACACAAATTTGGTGTCTACATTTAGCCCCTTGTTGTCGTGTAGCTTGTCTTGTTAAAGTTGTACGGACAATAATAAGAAGTGGTTACCCCTGTTAAGGGTATAGGTAATCCCCCTCAAATCTATCACAGATTGAGGTAGCGTGAAATCAGGGATAGGGTTGATAAAGGGTAAATGGTGTTTAGATAATGGTAAGATGGTGGGGTAGGTCCAAGGAAGCAGACGCACGTTGACATGCAGTAGTGCGACCAGGGTACATGATTTGAAGAGCAAACAAGCAATTCATAGGCAAAGGTCAATAGTTTATCCAAACAAGGGTGATATAATCCTGGTATTCAAGGCATAGGAAGTAGCTCCAGGGGATATAATGGGTAAGGTACAGAACGTTGAGGCATGTTTGGCGATGCAAATGGTTGGTTTGGTTGAGATAAATGTCACGGTCTTGGTCTAGGAAAAGTTGGTCGACTGATCAAGTCAAGGACCCTAATCATGCTAAAACACGAACAGGTGAGCTCGATTGAACAAAAAGCTACATGATGGGTGGATAAAATTGTATTGTGTTGATGTTGGGCGAGGTATTTAATTGGTGTGGCCTTAGGTCGGGCCAAATGGTTGGGTGCGGCCTTGGGTCGGGCCAAATGGGTTGGTTGCGGCCTTGGGTCGGGCCGATGGTTGGTTACGGCCTTGGGTCGGGCCAAATTGGTTGGTTATGGCCTTGGGTCGGGCCAAATTGGTTGGTTACGGCCTTGGGTCGGGCCAAATGGTTGGTTGTGGCCTTGGGTCGGGCCAATGAAGTTAACAAAGGGTGTTCAGCCAAGGTGGATATAGGCGATGTTGTGAGAAAGGGCGATTAGTAAATAAGGTCAGAAATTGGGGAAGAGGTGGGATAAAACCGATATCGATTGTCTATGACCGATATCGGTTAGGTGACCGATACCGGTTCCTTAGGGCACAATATAACCGGTATCGGTTATAGGTCGAAAACCTATAAAAAGAAAAAATACGGCCTGTCATTGTCATATTGTCAATTTGAAAACCAATTTTAGTTGTCTGAGGTCTTGTGGCGAGATTGTTGAGTTTTTCGGCTGAGGTGGCGCTATTTGAGTGGAGAAGTGAGTGATTGGTAGGCCCTAGCGAGGAGGAGGCAGCATTTGATTGGTGGAGGACCCAGCAGAGGAGAGTTAGAGCCATGGCACAGCCAGGAGGAGCTGGAGGTGCTGGACCAGCTGGACCACCACCACCCATCCCACCACGACGACGTGTCATCGTACCGGTAGGTTCGAAACCTCTCATTGTGTGAATTTGATGTTGTTAAGCTATTTTTGGGTGTTTGGGTAGGAATCCATGTTTTGGTAAAATAATGAATAAATTGAAGTTATTTGAAAAATGAAGAGGATAGATGGGTGAAAGAGGGCAAGGCGGCAGGGTGGGTAGATTTTTAGGGTGTTTGGGTGGGTAAATAGGGATAAATAGGCAAAAAAAGGATTTGGGGGCCGCGTCGGGTTCGGCCCCGTGATTTTCAGTGACCGATGCCGGTCACTAAGCGACCGACATCGGTCAAGAAATTTCGGGGCAGGGTGGGTTTGTGGGTGACCGGCGTCGGTCGTACGTCGACCGGCGTCGGTGGAGAGTGGACCGGTGGCGGTCATGGGTGACCGGTACCGGTCCCTAGTTAGGAATATTTATTTTGTTGGTTGGTTTTGTTGTGGTTTGGGGTGTTTGGTGGTTGTTGGGGCTGTTGTTTGGGTGTTTGGTTATTAGTGGTTTGGGTTTTGTGTTTGTGGGGGTGAAGAGGGAAGGGGTAGAGGTTAATAGGAAGGTTGATTGGTGAGTGGGGGGAAAAATGGGGTGACTGTGTGGTTGGTGCGGTTCGGATAGATTAGGTGTTGGGCATGAATGGGGAGGTGTTAAATTGGTAGGGGCATAGGTAAATGGTGAGAGTAGAGCTGAGTGATTGGTAGGGTGTGAGATAAGGCAAGGGGATATCGTAAAGTTTTTAGGGTAAAATAGGTGGGTGTAGGTGTGTGTTATAGAGTCGGGTTGTGGTCGGGTGGGTAAAAGGGGGTATAGAAGGTTAACGTAGTTGTTGTTTGAAAGGGTAGGTCTAATGAAGTGGGTGATTTGTGCAGGCACGTCAGCAGCTGACTATGCGGGATAGGATGCCTCCGCTGTTGAGACGGATGTGGCCACACGTGTCCGTGGCGGACTGGGCCATCATGCGCGAGGTGGGACTCGGTGGAGTCCAGCGTTATAGGGTGATAGAGAGGGATCACAGTCTTATGGTCACCCTCATCGAGAGATGGGATCCGGCGACCAATGTGTTCCATCTCCCGACTGGAGAGATGACCATTACATTGGAGGATGTGTATCGCATCCTTAGATTACCGATCGATGGAGAGGCAGTCTTCCAGGTGGATGCAGAGACAGCCATGGACAGCATCTTACAGGTATTCGGGGATGCAGCCGCGCTATTGACTTATCACAGCGTGAGCATCGCCTATGGGGATATGTATCGTGCCCACCGACATGAGACACGGCTTGCCGTGTTGATGATGATCGGCATTACATGCTTCACCCTCCCGGACTCAGAGGGAGGCCGCTTTCCATGGGCGCTGATGGGGGTATTACACGAGATGGTTGAGGAGCATACATGTTATGCTTGGGCACCAGTATACCTGGTGCAGTTATACCGAGAGCTGTGGGGCTACCGCCGGATGAGGCGATTCGAGATTTTCTCTACGTTTTTGTTACATGATTGGCATATGAGCATATCATATACATTCGACCAGTAGGGCTGCCCCAGCAGCCAGGGCCACAGGTGATTTATAGATATGGCTTTCAGAGGTGGCTGGGGGTCGTGGGCCAGCCACGGGCAGTTCTTGCCGGACGGGATGTAGCATATTACCGGCATGTATTAGAGGGCGTGACTGCCCTGGATATTGTATGGAGGCCTTACAGAGGTCATCAGCCCCGCGGAGGAGCCCGATCACAGTTGCGGTGGATCCAGTATACATTCTGGATAGCGGGACGGAGGCCGGGAGAGTATGAGCGGATACCCCTGGAGAGGGTACGACGACATTGGGCTACGACAGGATGAGCCACCTCCCTTTCCCTCGATCTGGAGGGATGACGTAGAGCTCCACTACATGCACCACACCTGTGGACCCAGTTGGGCAGCAGAGGCGGCAGATGATACAGTGGATGACGCCAGGTGTACAGGATCATTTTTGGTATGGTGGGCAGGGGAGAGAGCCGCGAGGAGAGCACAGCCCACACAGCTAGACTTGGTGGCTGTTAGAGTAGAGAGGGACCAGCTCAGGGGACAGGTACAGTTGTTACAGGGGCAGCTTGCTGCTGCACAGGCACAGATAGGTGTCCTACAGGGCAGTTAGCCTAGGCACAGGTACAGGCCCAGCCACAGGCACCACCACAGGTACAGGTACCGCCACAGGCACCACCACAGGTACAGGTACGCCACAGGCACCACCAGCGGCACCAGCATAGGCACAGGTACAGGCACCACCACCGGCGTAGCCACAGGCACCGGCACAGGCACAGGGTGTACTGGTAGGATAGGGGCCATTGGTATTAGGAGTCGGGGGACCAGCCCCAGCAGCTTTGGTGGCACGGGCCCGGTATATGGAGGCGAGAGCGGAGGCCCGGTACTATCAGGACATCCTTGATGGTACCGGGGCTGACTATCAGCCATATGCGGTGCATAGAGCGGAGACCTCACGGAGTCAGAGATCCCAGGGTGGTGCAGCTACAGCCGGTGGGTCGGTGACAGGGAGGAGGCGGGAGCCAGGGCCAGGACCCGCAGGGAGAGGTGCTGAGGGTGGTGGGGAGAGTTGAGACATCCCTGGGTCAGAGTTAGATGGTTTTGTGTGTATATTGGATATTAGATAGAGGCACCGGTCTGCGAACCGGTTATGTATAGAGAGGCCTGCGTGCCCACATATGATTCTTTCATTTATTTATTCATTTATTGTATATACTCGCTGCGAGCGAGTCAGGTTATGCTTGATACTGGCTTGGGCTTTTGATATGAGCCGATATTTTGACATTGATTGTTGCTCACTGCGTGCCGCTTTGTATTATTATGAGATCACAGAGGCCCCTATGCAGGGCACATTGTATATTTGAAACTTTTGATGTATAGATATGATGATTTTGACCCACATGCTGTGTTTAAAATGTGTTAAGTGTTTTGTCGATGGTTTGTGATA
This sequence comes from Taxus wallichiana var. yunnanensis, assembly GCA_018340775.1. Classification (NCBI taxonomy): domain Eukaryota; kingdom Viridiplantae; phylum Streptophyta; class Pinopsida; order Cupressales; family Taxaceae; genus Taxus; species Taxus wallichiana. Next base: position 241,931,356 of record CM031236.1, on the reverse strand, counting down.
TTTAATGTATGATGAGTTTGATCCACATGGTTTATATATTGATGGTGTTGATGTCTTTTGTTGATGGCTTTTTGAAATGGAATGTATGTATATATAGATGATGAGTTTAATTGACATGTTGTGTTTATGAAATGTTGTATGTGTTGTGTCGCTGGTTTGTGAAATTGAACGTATGTAGCTGCTGAGTTGGATCCAAATGGTGTATAGATTGATGGTTTTTGATATCGTTTGTTGATGGCTTGTTTGTGTTCGTAATATGGATAGATGATGTTGATGAAATTGTGATGAGATATGGATTTAATGAAAAATTATAGATAATGGTGTTGGTTATGCAGGTAAAAGGGACGGGCGCCACAAATATTTGTAAAAATGAAGAAACGACTTAGGTTTAAGCAAAAAGGGGACACATGACCGATATCGGTTATGTAACCGATGTCGGTAGCTATATGACCGATAGCGGTTATGTAACCGATATCGGTTATGCCAGAATTATTTTCCTAAAAATAGAATTGCTTGGTTGGCAACTTAAGTTCTTATTTTTAGCATTCTTATTTTTAGATGCATGCAACAAGTTAAATATGTGAATGCGACGCTGTTTGACAACTGATACAGGTAATTGCATGAAAGAATTTGAGTGATAAGGAGGAAAGAGACAGGTGAAGTGAGTGTGGGCTGAGATTCAGAAGGTAGAAAGACAAGTTATATTTGAAGAGGGTGGTGAACATGGCTGAACGAGGAGAAGCATCCAGCAGGCAGGGACGAGGGGGAAGACATGTTCCACCCCAAGCTGCTGCATCCCGAGAGGTAAACTGTTTGGTTGTAATTTGATTCTTGCATGTTTTGTGAATAGGATGAGAGAAGTGTAAGTGGGTAAAGATGAGAAAGAAAAGGTGATAGGCAAGGGTTGGGGATGGGGTGAGTGCTATGGGGTAGGTAGACAGGGTGGTCACGTATGTTTTTAGGTATAAATAGGAGTAAACGGGCAAAATAATTATCGTAGGTGTATGTTTTAAGCAGGGTAGGTATATTTTTGACAGTGACCGGTATCGTTTAGAAATAACCGGTATCGGTCAGCAAACCGGTATCGGTTATCCATAACCGATATCGGTCACTGTAGGAGTTTCCAGAATTTGAGAAAAAACCCGTGGAGATTTGTTCTATTGAATAATTATGTGTCGTTTTGATGTATGCAGGGAAGCAGGGTTAAGGATGAATGATACTGTGCCAGCGTTGTTGTCACGAATCCGAGTGGATGTAACACCAGCTGAATGGGCATTGATAAATCATTTGGGGTTAAGTGGAATCCGCTATTATTCACGAATCGCGCGTAACCATGCTATGTTGCAGGCGTTGATTGAGAGATGGAATCCAGAAAAGAATACCTTCTATCTGCCAACAGGGGAGATGGCGGTGACTTTGGAAGATGTGTTCTATATTTTGAGACTCCTAATGATAGGAAAAACAATGTATCGAGGCATTCCCTAGCGCAAGGGCAGCGCGATAACAAGTAGTATTCGGTTCACCACAAGCGCGAGATTTGACACAAATGAGGTTTATCATTTACGTATGGTACAATGTATGTAACACACCCTGAGGAAACAAGGTTGGCCGTGCTATTAATGATAGCGGTGGGGTATTATGCATTACCGAGGGTGGAGGGTGGAAGATTTCCCAAAGCATTGATGAGTGTTATTTGGGAAATGATAGAAATGAGCGTGACTTTCACATGGGCACCCGCATATCTGGCAGAGTTATATAGGGGTTTATGGGCCTGCAAGCGAAAACACAGGATGACACTGGATTGTTCATACTTATTACATTGTTGGGCCTATGAGCATATTGTTTGTGTGCATCTAATAGGCTGACCCATCGAGGCAAGAGAGGCAGGAGTGCAAAGGTTGGGATTCAGACGATGGGTCCAGACAGAACAAGAAGCAAGATCCCAGGCCATGATAGATGACATTGAGTATTATAGACAGGTATGGGAGATGGTGACGATTGCAGATATTTGTTGGAGGCCTTACGGAACTATATGGTGACAGAGCACATAGCTGAGGAGTTGAGGGGTGTAGAGTGATTGAGGTGGATCGCAGGGCACAGGCCGGGTGAGTACGAGAGGATTCCTCTAGATCACGTGCGGTGACAATTTGGGTTCGTTCAGGATATACCTATGACATATAGACCATACATGAGGATCGACGTCGAGGCAGCATTCTCACCTCCTCGGCCTACACCTCCAGAAGGGCCAGAAGAGATAGCAACCGATCGTAGGGTAATGGATGCGGGAACGACAGAGGCCTATAGAGTATGGTGGGTAGCAGAGCTGCGAGGTGCATGTGAGCACCCTGACATAGCTGTGATTACAGCGGAGAGAGATCATCTGCAGGATTTGGCTCACCAGCTTCAAACACAGGTGAATGAGACAATGAGATTGTTAGAGGTTTCACAGTTACGAGTGGAGAGACTGGAGGCAAGATTCCTCCACGCGAGAGGACGTATTCGTATGTTACAGGAGATGTTGGCGGATCAGTGGGAGGAACCAATGGCAGTGGCACCTTTGAGGATGGAGAGGCCAACTGAGGGGCATCGACGATCACGATCACCACCTGATTCGGGAGGAGGTGCAAGGGTCTAAGTGAATTTCATAGGAATATAAGAATAAATAAGGATGCCGACCTGCGAGTCGATGATAGAGAAGATGTATTTGTTTAACATCTAAAATAAAACTAAAGATGTATGTTGTTTTGAGTGATGATAATAATAAGAATGGTTGTGTTTTGAATGTTGTTTTTGTTTTGTTTGAAAAGGATAAAGATGAATGTTGGCAAATAGAAATACACAAAAAATATTTATATTTACAACACATGATAGGGTATGGTAAGGGATGGTCGAGCTAACCTTGGGAGACCCCATGTCTCCTAAGTGCTGCCTACATAGCCCATTGCACAAAGCAAGGAAGGGCCTCAGACCGATGTAGTTCTCCCTTAGGACCAGGGAGAGGTGAATTCAGGCAATTTGGTTATGGTTAGGCAATTTGTTGGTTGGTAAAAATTTGATGTTGGTAGGGTAATGTTGTTGGTGTTGGTAGGGTAATGTTGTTGGTGTAGGTATAGGTGAAGCGAAAGTTAGCATACCCAAGCAGTAGGGAATCGTGTCCTGATTAAGGTCAACACACAATCCTAGAGTCGAGAAAAAGAGGCCAGAGTGTCCCGTAGTTGAGAAGAGCTAAACAAACCACATATTAATGTAGGATGAGCTTGAGTCCCTAGGTACCTTGCATAGGCGAGAAGTCGATAGGTGAAAAGAGTGGTATAATCACAATATATCGGATATACGTCACGTCCCTTGAGTTTTGTTGTTTTGAAAAATGGTGAGGTGAGGTGATTGATGTGGGCGAGGGTGCAGAGAACTTATTATAAGATGATTATTCTGACAAAAGAGAACCAAACCTAAATAGACAAGTCCATGACTCAAAAGTGTTTTGAAATACTGCTTTTATTTTTATTTTATTTTTCTGGATATAGACTGATCGATGCGGGAAGTCTACATGGGATATGTATTTTTTGTTCTTGAGGTCTTCACAAAGCTGATCAATGCGAGAAGCTTCTGATAAAGGCTGTTGTGTATAGCTGTCCTTCAAGGGAGCAGTCTATTTATAGTAGCAGATGCGGTGTTTATGTATAGCTGTCCTTCGGGGGAGCAGTCTATATATAAGAGCAGCAATAGTTTGGCATATAGTTGTCCTTCAAGGGAGCAGTCTATTGTATAATTTAGAGGTCTAGATGTCCATTGGGCATAAAGCATCTAGTTTTGTAGGAAGTTTGACTCAAGAAAATCCCATAAGTGTTTTAATTAAGAATGTGTCATTTTGATACTTTGAAGTCATGGACTAGACTAAAAAGGGGAAGGCATCTTTTAAGGGGAGGTGATAATCAAACCATGTGAGCTTGATTTGATTTTGAGATGCAAGAAACAAAGTGTATGCGGTGGTAAATGAGCTCAAGGGACGAGCGTAAGGTAGATAAGAAGTGACACAACACTGAATTCAACAGTAGAATGGTCGAAGATGCAAGGCATTAAGGGCTCGAGCTCGGGTTTACCATTAAGCGAAGCTAAATGATAAGTGCCTGATCCATAAGTGTGAGTGATAATGTAAGGCCCAATCCAATTAGGAGCAAATTTTCCACGTTTGCTCTTTTCTAGTTTGGTTACATGTTGATTCTCTTTGAGGACAAGATCACCAACCTTAAAGGTACGCTCATGAATTCACTTATCATAAGCACGCTTGATGCATTTTTGATAGATTTGAAGGTGGTCAAGAGCCGTAAGACGACACTCATCAAGAAGCTCTAATTGGGCTAACCGCTCTTGGTGGAAATCATCATTGGTGAGAATATTCTGAAGAGATATTCTGAGGGAGGGTATTTGTATTTCGAGAGGCAAGACAGCCTCGGTACCATATACCAAAGAAAATGGTGTGGCATTAGTGGAGGTACGAATGCTAGTATGATAAGCCCAAAGGGCAAAGGGAATGTGATCATGCCAATTTCTTCCAGAATCATTAACAACTTTCATGAGGATTTTGGTTAGGGTTTTATTAGAAGATTCAGCTTGACCATTGGCCTGTGGATAGTAAGGTGATGAGAAACTAAGTTTGATACCAAAGTTGTCACAAAGGTCTTGTAACAACTTATTTTTGAAAGATTTACCATTATCTGTTATTAGGCGATGAGGAATACCAAAATGACAGATAATGTGATGGTTAACGAATTCGACAATTTTTTCTTTTTTGGTTGAAATGAGTGGAATGGCCTCCACCCATTTTGTGTAATATTCGGTTGCTGTGATTATCCAACGGTGACGTTGCGAAGAGGGCGGGTGAATCTCACCAATAAGGTCTAAACCCCATTGTGAGAAAGGCCAAAGATCTCGTGCGACCTGTAGCGGATGGCTAGGAGTATGTTGAAGGTTGGCATGTTGTTGACACATAACACAATGCTTAACATATTCGTAGCAGTCGTTATTAAGAGTAGGCCAATAATAACCTAGGCAAAGGATTCATTTAGCCACGGTAAGGCCACTAAAATGTCTCGCCACAAATACCGTCATGGACCTGTTGGATGGTATAGGTGACCTCCGCGCCGGTTAGACATCGAAGGAGGATGCCATCAAAGCCATGTTTATAAAGGAGTCCCCCCATGACGACATAATGAGAAACACATTTAAGAAAAGTGCATTTTCCAGTACTAGTAAGGTCAGGTGGGAGAACGGAGGTTGTAAGGTAGTCGTGAAATTGGTGGTACCAGGTATCCTGCGAATTAGCAGACACATTATTTATCATACAAACAACCGGGGCTGAGTAGGATGGGGCAAAGAGTTGTTGGACCAAGACGAATATGTCAGAGTCAGTTGGTGAGGTAGGAATTTGTGAGGCTAAGCAAGCCATAGTATCCGCAAATTTGTTAGTGGAGCGGGGAATGGTCTGGATAGAATAACGAGTAAATGAGGTCAAAAGTGAATCCACGTAATGTTTGTACTTTTGAAGTTCCTCATTTTTACATTGGTAGATGCCCATAACTTGATTGACTACCAATTGAGAGTCGCCAAAAATATTAATAGATTTGACACCTAAGTGTAACGCAACCTGGAGACCCAAAACAAGGGCCTCGTATTCCGCTGTATTATTAGTGCAGGGGAAATCGAGCCGAATGAAAGAGGCATAGGTTCAGCGTCAAGAGGAATGAGAAAAATGCCGGCCCCTCTGCCGCGCTGGCATTTGGATCCATCGAAGAAGAGGGTCATTGGATACGACTCTTCCCTGAGTGAAAGAGTGGCAATGAGTTTGTCGGGGAAATTAAAATTGGTAAATTGTTCCCCAGGTAAAGGGGCCTCCGCAAGTTGGTCCGCAATAGTTTGTCCTTTGATTGACTTCTGTTGTACAAACTCAAGGTCGAGGTCAGCGAGGAGCATAAGCCATCGGGCGATGCGTTGGTTTAGATGTGGTTTGGCATACATATAATGAATGGGGTCCACGTTGGTGATGACAAAAGTTTTGTGATTCAGGAGGTAGTGTCGGAGTTTGGTGGCTACGAATGATAGGGCTAGGCACAATTTTTCTACATGTGTATACCTAGTCTCGTAATCCACGAGAGTACAAATTATATAATAAACGGCTTGTTCTTGACATGCCGAGTCCTGATGTGTGAGCATGGCTCCTATAGCATGGTCAGTGGCAGAAAGGTAAAGGTAGAAAGGGTGATCATCCTGAGGTGGGATAAGCACGGGTGGCTGCAAGAGATAGGCTTTGAGAGCTTCAAAGGCTTGGTGACACTCTTCGCTCCATTGAAAGGCAATGTCCTTTTTAAGAAGGTGATGGAAAGGTTGACATCGATCCGAGAGTTGGGAGATGAAACGCCGGATGGATTGAAGTTTACCTTGCAAACTACACAATTGTTTGAGGTTTTTGGGTGGGGGCATTTCTAGGATAGCTTTGACTTTAGATGGATCGACCTCAATGCCACGCAAAGAGACGATAAAGCCAAGAATTTTTCCTGAAAGAACACCAAAGACACATTTCTTTGGTTGAAGCCAGACCGAATATTGTAACAGGCGATCGAAAATAATGGTTAAAACATCGAGATGTTCACTGCGATGTTTAGATTTGCCAAGAAGATCATTGACATAATCCTCAAGGATAGTGTGCATAATGTCATGAAAAATGTAAGTCATAGCCCGCTGATAGGTCGCACCAGCATTCTTAAGGCCAAACGGCATGACACGATAACAGAAGGTTCCCCAAGGAGTTATGAAGGCAGTTTTATGTTGATCGGTCGGGGCTACCAAAATTTGATTGTATCCCGAAAAACCATCCATGAGAGAAAGCATTTCATGGCCCGCAGTGAGATCAACAAGTTGATCAATACTTGGGAGGGGGAAGTCATCCTTGGGGCAAGCGAGGTTAAGGTCTCGAAATCCGTGCATATCCGAGTCCTCCCGTCGCTTTAGTGACAGGTACGATGTTAGAAATCCATTGAGGATAGTCAATAGGCAAGATGAAGGAAACAGAAAGGAGTCGTTGAAGCTCTTCTTTGACCAAGAGGGCTATGCGTGGATGCATTTTTCTCGTTTTTGTTTGACTGGTTTGGAATTGGGATTTAGGGTGATGTTATGGACAGTAATATCAGGATCAATTCCTAGCATGTCAGCGTAGGACCAAGCGAAAGCTTGGTTGCGGGTACGGAGAAAGGTAGTAAAGGTGACTTGTTCTGATGCGCTAAGGGATTGTCCGATCTTCACAATGTGAGGATCCTCCTCTGTGTGGATGTTGATTTCTATAGTTGACTCGTTCAACATGGTTTGAGTTTTAGACGGTAAGGTGCGTTGAATATAGGAGTCGTCTACACCAAGGTAAGTGAGTATGGAGTTGTCATCCTGGCACTCAACAACATTAATCGAAGGCGAATCCTCTTCAATCATGTCGGGATACAAAAGGGGAAGAGAAGATGGGTCCTCATTATCACGTTGATAAGTGAGAGGACCTAGGAAGATAGCATTTATGAAAAAAAAAAGTTAGGAGGGATAGATTCAGGGTCTATCGACTCTGTGGGTGACGATGGCAAAATGGGTGATGATGGTTTGGTAGGGGTGATGTCATCATCTTCCAGGATACAACTGACATGAGGTTTCTCTGGTGTAAGTGTTTCAGGAAAACCAAGACCACTACGATCATTGTGTTTGCGTGTAGTCACGGGAATGAGTGTATGTCGGCCTTGTTCATAAAGACCAAAACCAAAGCCTTTCCAAGCACAGCGAGTCAAGAAGGTGAGGGTGAAACGATGATTTGTCGGTATTGAAAATCAGATTGGAAGGGAACCACCTCAAAAGGAGGTTCAGGGGTAACAGAGGATGCGTCGACACCCCCATACGTTAGGTTGGTGCGGCAATGGGGTGGTCCGTAAGAGATTACCTCCCCCACGCGACGGTCATAGGTAGGATGCGCATGTAACTGTCCATACTCCTGCGGGGTATGGAAAGAGCTAACGTTATATAGGCGGTATTCCCCCAGAGTAAGGCGTTGAAAAACATCTACTAAGGGGTCGGAGGTTGGGATGTTATCTGCGGGAAAGGAAGTGGTATTTGTGATGGCGGTTTCATTGGTTGAAGGTGTAGGTGCGGTTGAAGTGGATGGTTGGGTTGGATGAATGGGTGTCTTGACTGGTACAAGCACATCATTAGGGCGATACAACATATTGTAGGTTTTGAAGGGGGGAGGATCAGCTTTTACGGTGTAGGACTTTCCCTCGTACTCAAATTTTATGCATCTATGTAAGGTGGAAGGAACGCATCCCATAGCCCGGATCCAAGGGTGGCCTAACAACATATTGTATTGGAACTCTCCCTCAAGGACATAGAAGAGTTCGGGTAAAGTACGTGGTCCTACACGAATATTAAGGATCACGGTGCCTAAGGTAGAAGTAATAGCATCATTGAATGACCGCAACATGATGGGGTTGGCACACATGCAGCTAGAAGGGATATTCATTTGTTGGAAGGCTTTTGAAGAGATGATGTTTAGGCTAGTGCCCCTGTCAATCATAACACGACGTACCCGAATGTCCCGGACATAAGTGAGATGAAAAGAAGCGGTCGTGGATCTTCAAGACACAAATTCGATAATTTCGTCTTCTTCGGAGAAACTCGACAGCGGCTGCTTGTGCATGCAGAGACAGTGGTTGGGGAGATAGATTGTTTGGTGAGCGAAGCAACGTGATTGGGTGTTAGAATAGAGGTAACAGAAAGGTTTCATTAGGTAAGACCTCTATCCCTTGAAGGATTTCAATGAGAGCTTGTCGATGAGATTCAGAAGTCTGAATGAGATCATACAGTGTCATTTTTACAGGCGATTGGTGAAGCTGTTTGATCATGGTTCGGTGGGCAATTCCATTAGAGATGGGGTAGGCGGGTCCACGAATAACCACTTTAGGTGGTGGTGCGATCGGGATGGTGGATGGAGAAAGAGATGCCGCAGGTGTGTTTTCTTTCGTTTTCCCATTGTTTTTCTGCCCTCGAGTAGCAACACTAATCATATTGATCTCATGAATACGAGAGGAGGAAGATGGTAGGGATAGGTCATGGTCTTCGAGAGGTGGGGCTGTAATAATGATAGATCTTGGTGAGGCGGGGACAGGTGGTATAGGAGAGGGAATTGAAGCTAAAGGTCTCTCTCTTCGTAAGTTGTCTTTCTTGACTTTTCTATCTGAGAGAGGTGGCTGACGAAGTATGGCTTTCAATGCTTTGCATCCCTCTACGTCATGTCCTGGTGTGCGGTGGTAAGCGTAGATTTTAGACTCATCGTAACCTATAGGTCGAGGTTTAGATGGATCATAAGGTCTAAGTGGGGGTAGGGAAATGGTCGCATTCTCTACCAACATAGCAAGGATTTTGGCGTAAGACCCTTTGAGTGGGTCAAAGTCAGAGGAAGAGGAGGCTATTGACTGGGTCGATTCTGGTGATGACGTGGTATGGTTGGTTTGTATGGGTGGTGGTTTAGCCAAGGAGTTTTGATAATGGGTTTTAACTAAACGTGGCTTCTTTGGCGCAGAAGCTATGTTTAGCTGGTTGGATGATGAGGCCACAGATGATGTGGTATTAGAAAACAACCACGGAGAAATAGGAGTGACAGAAAACAAATCTTTTGATGATGGAATTTGTTTAGGGTTGATAGGTGGACAGGATACGTGGGGTGACGGTGTTGCTATACCCTTGGATTTCTGTATGGGTGCAGAAGGCGTAGGTCGCTTTAAAGAAAACGTAGGAGGTATGATATATTGATGCAAGGTAGAGGGATGGGGTCCCAATATGGAAGGTAGGTGTGACGACGAGGGTTTTAGTTGTGATAGCGGCATAGATTGAGGAGATTGAGTCTGTCTCCTAATGGGATGGACGGCTTTATTTTTAGATAAATCAAGCCGCTTAGGTGGGTGTGTTAGACTGGGTATTGGTGAGGTCCCAAGCGTAGGGGAAGATTTGGTTAGGTTAATAGAAGTGGATGAGGTATTTGGTAGAGATGAGGGGGGTGAAGATGAGGACATAGGCATTTTAAGCTTCTGTAAACACTTCGGGTATATGGTAGAGGCATCTGGATCGGTCATCTGCATTTGAGTAGAATATGGCATACTCAAACGTTCCCATAGGACTCATCTATCTTCTGGGGAATGACAGTCCTCACATGTGAATAGGAACTTTTGTATGGAAGAAAGGTGGGTTGTGATTCCGGTCCACTGTGGGTGTGATACAGGGGGTAGATGAGGCACTGTATCAATGGGCGTTAAGAGGTCAACCAGTCACTGAAAAGATTTAGGTGATGAAGAACTAATAGGTAGGAGGGCATGTTTGAGAGAATCCATCATGTTTAAAGAATGTGGTGATGTCGGTTCAAGAGGTTTCTCATCTAAGGATGACAAAAGAAGTGGCGAGCCTTCCTCTTGTACAACAAGAATGGTAGAAGGAGACGTTTGGGAAATAGATAAATTAGATAACATCCACTCACAGTCTTGCAAGGATGTGGTGTAAGAAGGCTCATTTGTGAGAAGGGAACTCTGGGCGGTTAATTCCTTGATGGGTAAAGGAACGGCGAGGATTTCAGTTTGTCTTGATGGTGAGGAAGGGGGTTTGGGTTCCTGCGTTAGTGAAGAGGCTTGGTTCAGAATTTGTTCGATAGAGGTTTTTGGCTGGGCGTCGAAGACTGCATGGATCTCATGAACACTCTCCTCGGCTAAGATATCTTGATTTATGTTACTGTTAGAGGAATGATTTGGGAATGGTTTGTTGAATATTTTCAAATTTTGGTTAGCAGGGGCGTTAGGATTATCGAGGGCTATATCCCCTGCATCAACCATTTCCTGCACTATGTTTTTCAACATCTTGCAGTTTTCATGACTGTGTCCCTTCATGTGGTGGAAGTTACAGAAGTCATTTTCTTTGTACCAAGAAGGTATGGCGCGAGCGGAATCAAACCCAGAGTGAGGTTTAACAGGAGGTAAGGTAATGGCTCCTGCTTTAAGCAATTTTTCCAATATCACACCATATGTTTCTCCCAAGGGAGTGTAGTTGATGGGCTCTGCTTTATACTTATAGGTGGTTTTTGGCGGGGTATTAGATGGTGGTTGGGATTTGACCATCACCGCGTGCACGGCTCCTTTTGATTTTGAAGCAGTCGATGGGTGAGGATTGGTGGTGTTAGGTTTGTTGGTGGAATCTTGGGTTCGGAAATTGGGGTTTTTGTTGCGCAACCACAATTTCTCTTCCTCTAAGGCTCGAATCTCTAGTTTTCGAGCCATAGTAAAGGCCTCGTCAAATGTACGAAAAGTTTGAATTTGGAGGGTAGGAGAGATGTGCTTAGCGCAGGCTGCGTAAAGAGTTCAATAAGTTCAGCCTGAGGCAAGGCATACGTAAGTTGGTTGATAAGGCCCCGCCATCGTCCAATGAAATCTATGATAGATTCGTCTTCAAATTGTCAGATAGCATAGAGGTCGGTGATAGATACTTTCTTGGCAATGTTAATGGAGAAATGATCCAAGAAAGATTGGGCTAGCTGGTTAAAAGAGAAGATTGAGTCTGGGTTAAAGCACGTACCACTCCAAGGTGGGTCCTGATAAGGACATGGGAAAGGTGCGAGTAGTAAAGCGTTGTTGTGAGCAATCGATAAGCGAGGCATGTCTAAATGATCGCAAGTGTTGTTGAGGGTCCTCCTTACTATTAAAACGGGTAAATTTTGGTAATTCCCATTGAGGAGGATATGAATGAAGGGGGACTAAAGGATGGATAGGCTCCCGACAAACTTGCTTTGTATGTGAAGGCGCTATGACTTCTTGAAATAGAAGCCTCCAGATTTTGCATTTTGTCCATCATTTGTTTAATTAAATCAGTAGTTGGATGAGATGATGGTGTGGTTGTGGTAAATGGAGGCAAATTGGGCCAAGGGCCACCGCTAGACAATGGTGGGGTTAAATGTTGATAAGGTATGGAGGGCGAATGTGTTGAGGCAACCGAATAGGGATGTCCTATATTGTACAGTGCTAGGATTAGCATCCAGAAATTTGGCAAATTCTTTATCTCCTACAGGAATTTTAGGAACCTCGTTGGTGTCCGTAGGATTCCCCACAGAATGTGAAGGGGGTGATTCAGGCAAAGGCACAGAGCAAGCATGTGAAACCATGGCGGCGGCTTGCTTTCGAGTGATAACAACCATGGACAGGAGTACACAGTAGGGTTTCTTTCTATCAGGAACAGAAACAGACAAGAAGATGTTTGAAATTGGTAGGTTGCTGGTTTGTCGAGAATCAGTAAAAGACAAGATAACGATATCGGCGATAACCGATGTCGGTCAGTTGGCCGGTGGTGGGAAGCTAACCAATGTCGGTATAATAGAACTGGTGTAAGAAGCAGTAAGAAGTTGTTGATTTGGTGTTAATAGTAATTAATATGCCTACCAAACTGTTCTGTAGTGATCACAGAAAATAGTGTATGACAGAGAAACAGAACTGAAAACAAGCAAGAATGCACAAACAAATTAACAGACTAACCCTAGGGTTAATTTTAATCAATTTGGGCTTATGCCTTTAGACGTAGAATGATGTCAATCCTAAACAAAAGACTTAGGGGAAATGTCAAGTTTGTTTTGGCTTATAAGGTTACCTCAATCGGGCGGAGGAATACCGCGGAAAAGGGGGGATGTTTTGAGCTGTTGTGTTAATTATGAAGTGATTCGGTATGTGTTGTGTAGTGAAAGTAAGATTAATTTCCTGTCAATACCGTGGAAATCACCCCCACGTGTACGACCTGTTACTTAGTCTATGTTCACTAGAATTGAAAACAACAAGCAAGAATGTAATGCACGTGTTTTAAACCCAAATCGAAAATGATATTCGATGAAGCAAAGAAGATGACTTTCACTAATGCCAAAACTGGGAAAGCAAGACAAATTCTTTTACTGAATATAACAAAAACAGCAAACAACAAGTATGCTCCCCAAATGAAAGCAAGCAAGAGAAACAGAAACCCGAAATGGGTCCCACCGGGCGTGCCAAAATGTTTCACACGGAATGTTTCGGCTCTGTGGAATAGACTTGCTTCTATCCTATCATTCCTTTGAGAAACAGATAAGGGTTAGGGCTAGGAGGAATACCTATTGAATGTTGAGATGGTGTGCACATACCGTAGAGAAAGATCAGATCGACTGCGAAGAACTCCTTTTTGTCTTGGAAGGACTACCTACAAGTAAGAATACAAGACCACTAGATTTTAATTAGACAATAAATGAGGGAGCTGCCTTAGGCCCAGGAAATATAAAACTTCCTTTCGAAGGTGGTCAGTTCCCCTTTTAATACGAATTAACACAAATGATAACAAAGAAAGCTATTGCAAAATCATGATTTAGGTACCTCGTTACAAAACAATAGAGGCTAAGCTATCAATAATAAAACGTCACGTTGTTTGTTCGGTTACTGGTCATTGATACATTCAGGTTGAGTTACAGGGATAAACCAGACTGGATCTGAGGTTGTTAGGTGACAAATAGGCGAGAGGAAGGTTTTGGGGTATAAGTCACAGTGACCGATGCCGGTCACTAGATAACCGACCGCGGTTAGAGAACCGCTGCCGGTAGGGGATAAACGACACCGGTAGGGTCAGCAATCTAGGTGCTTCTGGATAGAGGTTGGTTGCAGGGTGATTGTGGGGTTATTAAGACGATGGATGGCTGAGGGGAATAATGAGAGGACAGGGAAGACTCAGAGTGTGATAAAATGGTCTTCTGGGCAATACAAGGATGTATGGATGAAGGTTAAGTGCAGGGTGCTGGTAGGTGGTAGATCTAGGAATGAGCTTATAATTACTATCAATCCACAGGCTCAAGAAATGGTGCTTAGAAACATACAAGACACTACTTACTCGTTCCTGATGAAGATGCAGGTTCCAGGACTGTGATGATGAAGACAGGGCTCAAGTAGGATGATCTGACAATCCAAGATGAGCTATCTCCTCTTCTGATGCTCGGATGAGTGTCACTGGGCTCTGGTTATTCAGTTGCAGTCTTGGGCTTGATGTCCTTCTCTGCAAACTCTTCTTGTTTCTTCACTTGTCTCTGCTCGGCCAAGAAAATCCGATCCTTTCAATGATTTCTCCTTTTTCGATCAAAATGAAAATCCGATCCTTTGTTTTTGGTTGGAAGTGGTCATTTACAGGGAACCGATGGCGGTTACGCAACCGACGGCGATCGAGTAGGAACCGGTATCGGTCAGGTCAAAGCGGGCTATTTTTGGTAAAATAGCTAGCTTTCCCTCCTTTTCTCCGAGGGATTAGTGGCGGGCTTGGTCAAGTCATTATGAGGTTGGTTTTAGGTGCGGGTGAGGAGTAATTAGTCATGGGTGTGGATTTGGACCAAGTTATAGGTCTTAATTAGGTTAGTTTAGGGTTAAGACTAGGTCATGATGAGGTGGCGAAATGAGGTGGCAGGTATGGTGATGTGGATTTATTAATTATAAGGTAATTAATAAATAATTGTGTAAGGTTTAGGTGATGAGGTTAGGTTGCGAAATGAGATGCGGGGCACAGGGTGTCGTAAGACACAAATTTGGTGTCTACAAAAAGTACTAATTAACCCATGCCTTTTGACATCTTTGTTTTCTTTTTGTTACCACTTTTGGTCTTGCACCCTTACTTTCTCAGTATTCCTTTTTATACCTCGACATTTATCATCTTGTGCACCAACACCCAACTAGGATGCCAACACTAGATGTCCTTGTCCCCTCTGGGTGCCCCCGACCTCTTTATACTTTGTTCACATATTTTGGGTCCTTTCTAGACATTTGAGCATATTATATTTTTGGTAGTTAGAATTTTCGGGTTAATTATGAAATTCAAGAAAAGGAATCATATAAATATAAAGTTATGTGATCATAATAAAGGACCAAGCACTAAACATTAGCTATCACCACCTAAGGTTGCATCCATCAAACATCTAAGAGCTCCATTGTATCCATCTAACACAATCAAAGGGATACAAGATATGGTTATTTTGCATACACTTCATAGGATGGGAGTTCATTCTATTCTATGCACACATCTATTACATTTATTTACATCTATCTTACTTGCTCGCTATCAAGTGCGACATGCACAAGAGCCACCTAGGGAACAATTTCTCATACACACACATGAAATAAATTGGGTCTGAGATGTAGTGCAATGATCAATCATAATATCACCATTGTGATAGTTGAGGACAATCTAACCCCTCATTCTGCATCTTTATTTTTAGGATTTGATGTCTCTTTGAGGGTTTTGTAGGTCATTATTTCATTACATGTTTCCAACGACTTTGGTGATCATTGTATGAACTCATAGCAAAAAAATGGATAAGGAAAATGAACAACTTGTGACCAATTAGAGGAGGTTTTATGAGAATTTACATAGACACGGTGCCTAGAGACATGCCTAGGGAACCCACGGGTTCCCTTATCTCTCAAGCAAACTAGTCCAATATATTCCTCCATCTTTGCATTTTATTGAGCTTTGTTGAGACAATCGGTGCTTTGAATTTTTTTAGTTTTATAACTCTATGCAATTTCAAGATCTTTGTGAATCGATTAGGATTTCTAACCTCTCTTTACACTTAGGGTTTCATATTTTCTTTCTTAGTTTTCTTAGGTTAATTTATGTACTTAATTGATTATTTATTTACTGCTATAATAATAATTAGATTAGGCATATAATTCACATTTAGCTAAATCAGGTTGGAACACCCTATAAATCCTCCTTGAAACTAAACACACTTGCAAGTACCCTTTTCAAACTAGATGGTGTAGGTTCAATCTGGTGGTGTCATTCCTTGTGTAACTATTCTTTTTACATTCCTTTATTTTTAGTGGTTTGGCCTCTTACTAGCCATGTCTTGCCAGATTTTCACTATATATTTTGCTTCCCTCACTCATTCAATCACATAATGACATTTTTCAATACATATTTGGGTTGACTACCTATGCATAAATTTTAGAACCACTTCCTTAACAAAAATTTCTTTCAAATTCAACATTGCAATATCCATTAGGTCACCATGAACTGTGTTACTACTATGTAACTACAAACTGTCATATAATGTGCAAGATTTAGGATTGATTAAACCTCCAACTACAACAAATAGATAATTTAAGGTTTAAGAATCTTTAGTTCCAATTTTTAACACATATTTCCTTCATTAGCACTTCCATATGTTAACTCCTCATCAAACCCTAAGACCCAAGCTCCTACTACACGAATGAGTATACCCTATCAAAAACTATGAAAAATATGCATCTAATAAACTCTTGAATACATAAAAGTTTGCATTATGAGAATATATATATTATGTATATAAAATGTCATTTATTGACAATCATTTGTTATCCTTCAAATGCCTTTCATTCTTAAACCCTTAGGGTTTGACAGAGTGCCCGAGTAGATGAAATTATTCATAAAAAGAATTTTACTTAACTACTAAAAGATGTAATTACCTTGATAGGTTTGTTAACACATGCCAGTCTTATAAAATTACCAAAAATTATACTCATATTCTTGTTGGCAAGTCTTCATTCTAATACAAACTACACAACTATAAGAGAACATGGGATCTCTAAGCCCCAAGGGTACTCCCACCAACATATGCATATTCCTTTAATATAATGTTTGATGAGTTTACTTACATCTTGAACAACTATGACATTTCTTCAACCTTAAATTTATCCTTTATCACGAGTCATAGAAGAGTGGAATCAATTGAACTGTATATTAGTATAAACCTTGCCAAAATATCTTCACCTTGCTTAAAATTCTCAATGCTCGAAATTACAACTATCTAAAAGAAATAAACTCATACGAAGCGTTACTCATCTTGGTTATACCATCCAAATTTTTCTCAAGTTTCTCACTTAGCTTCAAACCTTGCTTATTTAAGAGATATACCTCTTTATCATAAATTTATTAAGTCCTTCAAACATGCATTGACATAAAAACAATAATATCTTACAAAAATCACTTTAATTTCCCAACACGAGATCTTCTTACCACCATTATAGACCTTTATCAACTAGATTCACAACTACACATGTAACATTCCCATTTTAAGACTTTAGAAACAAGGGGATTTTTATAATAATGTTCTCTATTATAAATAATCATAATTTAGAACACACATTCCATGCTAATCAATCTCATAATAGATAACCATATGTATCTGTAATGATTCGGTGAAACACCGATCTCTCATTTCATGACTCGGTGAAACACCAATCTCTCATGTTAACTCATTGATTTTTATACTAGGTATACTTGGTTCTCATACCCTTTTTAGGGTGTTAAGTGTTTTGTTTAAGAGGCCTATCTAAATACTTGTTACCAATATTCATCTGAAATATCGCTTCTTAAAACTAGGTGACGTAGGACAATGCAACCAATAGCTTGCGATACTTTGGCCAAAGATTTACAACATACTGTTCATGTTAATATTCCTAGATGACATACTTGTAGAGAAGAATACTTCCTTCACCCCACTTCATCTATTATCTAGAATGGTCTTCACTGACTCCCGTCAGTCCACTTGTTCAAGGTTAAACCCTAACCAAGGTTAGCAACATAGTCTAGGGAAGAAGGCTACTTGCGATGACTAAGGGTACATAGACATACTCAATTGACCTAAGTCAATTATGCATGTCTAGTTATCCTAAGTCATCGTGAGTTTCCCCCGACTCTAGATCATACTTCTAACCTAACCTAGGATATAACTAAGATCAAGTCCTAGTTTATGTAGATCTAGATGATTCAACTCTGAAGGATGTTGCAACATGTCAACTGCAACATAGTATCCTCATGAAGACCTAAGTCTTCATGGAGGTACAATCTGTAGTTGGCATGTGCTAACATCCAATGGAGTCATTCCCTTTAGAAGTACATACCCAAGAAATAAGTTAATTACTTAATTATTTTCCTTAATTTAAGTCTAATTATAGCAGCCATGTTGAATTCCTAGTTTCATTAACCATTAAGGTTGCCAAAAATAAATGAATTTTAAATGCTTTACGAAACATCAAGATTTCCTTTTATTCATTAACTTCCTAATTTAGGACACCGTTTACAAACAAAAACAACATACTAACAATATGGTTCACTTACTTAACTTAACCATGACTTAACTTGTTTAAGTTCTGAATCAGATTATTTTTAATAGAATTCATTGAAATGAAGTCTACTATTTTATATTTGTATATACCTATCTTTTGTTTTATTCATTTTAAGGTACAAGTCAAGAGTAAGTACCTCTTCCTCTTTCCAAGATGACATTAGGTTTAAATTCCCAAGGATTCTAAACAAAATGATTATCATTTTGGAATAGTTGTCTTTCTTGTTCTTATTAAGAATTAGGGTTCATTGTAACCTCTTAACATTATACAAGTTATCATAATGGATTTTCTCTTCCATTAACATCATTTTAAATAACCATAGAGATTTAATTAAGTGATCAGCCATGAATGCCAACTGGATAAGTTGCATTTAAATAAAGGGATAGGTATCTAATTCCCTTACCACCTAGTTCATTTTATTTCAACCCAAAAGGGGTTCAATTCAGAAGTATATAAATAAAAGAACAGAGATAAGCATATCACTAATAATCACTGATTATGTAAAAAGATGACACATCAAGTACAGATAAACCCACAATATTTTCCATTTCTCAAGGAGGAATTCATACATTGCAAGTACCAATACTTCAGACATCCTCAGTGTCAAACAACAATAATAAACCCTATGAAATTACAACTTTCCCTTCCAAAAATACATTTAAATAATGAATCATATTTCCCATAAGAGAGCCAGTCTTTTGTTAAACAAAAGTAACATCATAAAAGATCTTGTCTCCTTTTTACCACTTACGAAGTCCATCTTCATTCTTGCATGGTTTAGTTCGGTGAACTGAGCATGACAAGCACTAAGCATTAAAATGATATGCTTGCAACTAACTATTTCATAAAAAGAACTCTGTTTTCATGAAACAGTTAAAGCATTAAATAAAGACACATCAAAGAAATAATAGACATAAGAGGGAGAAACAAAAGATAATCCATATCCACATTAAGAGAAGATCATGGAGTAATCAAAATCAATGTTCAGCCTATGATTTCATAAAAGAATTATTTTAGATAAGATCACCAACCACATTTCAACTACTATTATTTATGATTCAAATTTAGATTCATTAACCCAAAAGAAAAAGATACTAACTCTAATAATTCATATAAATAGAATTACCTTAAAGGAACAATGCTTCAAATTACACAGCATTAACTTACTCCATCCTAGGATATTTAATGCCAAGCTCAATTAACTTTATGATAAAAATTAGGATGAACCAACAACATCTTAAAGTAAGAGTTTCTTATTTGAGAAACTAAATCCAAGTTCAAAGTCAAACTCTAGCCTAAATTTAGGATTAACATCAACAGGTTTGAAAAAGGATAGATTTAATTTACATGCACCTAGAATTAGTCACACATCATAACAATTACAACCCTACCAATGTATCAGTCAAGGAGAAGAAAGTAAGGATTTATCCACTAACTACTCACCCTACAAATCCATCAACGTAATACTAACCAAATAGGTCAGATCCTTACACAAGAGCAATACAGATGAGAGAATGATCGAAAAGAGAGAAAGGATCAATCTATATCTTCCTTCCAAGTTCAAAAAGAATGGTATTGTGAATACCTTAACCTCAGAATAGAGAGAAAGGATGACAAAAAAAGAATGAGATAAGATCTCATTATTCCCTCCTATAAAGAGGTATTGTTAGTGTAAAATCACAAAGACCCCGGATGCGAGATCAATTTTCTAGGTTGATCATTCAGGCATCCAGTGTGATTGCACAACATGGAAACCTCTCTCCAAGCGTGGGACTTGTGAAACCGAGAGAGGAATCTCTAGAGAAGGCTGGTTCCTGCTCCTAAACTACCTGCCACAAGCTATTCCAGTGCAGGCAAGCTAATCTAATCCTAATCTAACCATGCCAAGGAGACAGAGAGAGAGAGAGAAGGGAAAAACAGCAAAAGCCTACACTAAAATGGTGATACACCAGAGAAGGAGAATGTTGGACATCTATCAAAACTACCATGGGACAAAGAGAGGTGAGCAATGGGAAGGATGGACAGATGCATCACAGGCCCAAGGATAGATTTCACACAGAAAATGTCCCAAAACTCCATGAACACAGCTCCAGGCCTGCAATGAACATTCAAACATGCACAAATACCTGCAATGAAGAGAGGCAAGAAGAGAACAAGCAAAAATGAGGAAGGATGGATAGATGCATCACAAAACACGTTTTGTTGCTCCAAGTTTGCACAGAACATCATTCCATTAGTAAGAGGCAAAAACGCCATTACAGAGCAAGGGAGGAGGCTCGAACTCCATTTTCAACCCTAGAGAAGAAAAGAAGGGAGGGCAGAGCAGAAAGAATGAACCACCCCTTCTTTTGAGCCAAATCTGGCTTTTTACATTGCATGGGTCGAGCCCAGGGGACAGAAATGTGGGAAAACGTGTAAGCCCATTCCTCATTGAATGCCAATGCATTAAATCAGCATGGAGGACCTTACCAACCCATATCCTGCCATCTTTGACTGATTTGGAGGAGAATGCGACCCATTTGCATTAATTGGGCCGCTGAAATGTCACTTCTGGCCGTGCTGAAGAAGAAAGCGACCCATTAGCATTAAAACAGGTTGTTGAACGTCGCTTCTGGCCATTATCACGCGTCAGAGCTGTTTCTCGATTTTCTCTCTCTAGACTACACCAAAACTTGAGATTGATCTCAAAATCATGTAGAGCATCTCACAAGCTTTCCGTTGATATAAAGAACGTGCAAATCCGAGCTCTGGATCAAAAGATATGGCGATCTGAAGATTTAGGGCACGGAACAGACCAAAACGGATTTTGAAATATTTTCCCGCGCTTCGCCACCTGGACGACACGTGGCAGGCTCTGATTCGCTGAATAATTCTCTCTCCTCCACCTTTCGGCAGGATTTCTTTTGAAATTTCCTTGTGGGCCCCTTAACCGGGACACGTGGCACTATCCTTCCGGTTTGCGTCCTTCGCGCACTCTTGTCCCATTTGCTTCCTGGGACCGTTTGTTCTCATTTCGGCCAAACCAGCCGGTTCGGGCCCTTCACGTACTCTTGTCCTGAACTGTCCCGCTCAATAGTTAGTCATTTTTTCTCCTTTGGCGAACCGGCTTCTCGCGCCCGCCACGTACTTCTGGCCCGATTGTCCCAAATGCTTAGCGGGCCGCCTGGAGGCTTTTCGGCCGATCCGCGTCTTTCTGTCCCACACGTCCCAAAGGCGACCTTGAGCAGGACTTAGCCAATTTTCACGATTTTTTCTGGATCAACCTACTTGCCTTTCTGCAACTTTTTCACATTTTCTCAGAGCTTGCTCCCTCCTTCTTCGGCCAGGGGAGTTAGAAAAATATCTGAGAGAACCTCAGAAACATGATGTTTGCTCTGAATCAATCAATTTGCCTGGGACTTGAATATTCTGATGTATGTTATCAAAATTACCCTGGGGGTGAATTTTGGATAACGAGTATACATACGAACCGAAAATAACTAAGAAATATTTGATTGTTCCAGATAAGAAAACATTCAATTCCAACAAACACTAAGAACTAATCCATACTACAATTGATATCTATGACCGAACATGAAAGTTAAAAGCCAAAAATGAATTTTTCCCAACATACAAACGAGAACAAAAACTATAGCACAAAGGATACAAAAATGAAAATGTTTATTCAAATGCTTTCAGTTAATAATAGTATCTAAAGCCAATAAAACCATCAACAAAACATAAAAATCATTCCAAACATTAATAACATCAACTGAGTAGTTCTTCTAGTTTTCCCAAACAAAGAGAGATAGAGTAACGTTGAAGTAGATTACCCTTATGCGGCCACAATTTATTTTCAAAGTGTCAACTCACACACACCTGCTTACCCATCCCTTGATGGTAAAGTGAAAAAGAAAGTGAAAACAAGATTTAATAGTCGAAATTTCCATTCAAGCCTACCCAGTCCCACATACCTCCAAAGAATCAATGGAACAGACTACAAGTTCAGGGAGAAAGAAACCGACCCAGATTCAACCACAAGGAGAAACAACAAACAATGACAAGACCCCAAGTCAGGTGCTCAAGTCAAGCTCAAAGGAAGAATAGCCAAACCAAAAATGTTTCAACCCTTTTCCTTAAGACAGACAAGATTGAGTTACTCCACAGTTCAACCTAGATACCCCATTCCAACAATATCAACTGTACATCAAACTTAAATGAAAAGAACCAATTAATCCCAACAAGATGAACTGATAAGGTGGCTCATAAGCACTTAAACTCACTTTAGGAAGATGCAAATACATTCGTTATACCTTTACATGGATCATGCCAATAGGATAACTATCAACCGTGCTAATAGGTAGATTGATTCAAAGAGATTCATTCACCTCAAAATCGACAAGTCACTAGCAAGACTTCTCACAACTTAAAAGTATATTATAATAAATTTAAGTTTAGGCATGAGCTAAAATTGGTATCAATCATTTTTCTAGCAAGGAAGAACAAAACATGAATCATATTTCTTTCACAGTAGTGGCTTCTACTATCTAGCTTCAGTATAGTCCAACAGGAGCTCTTGATTCAAAAACATCGCAAGCTCAACAAAAGTAAAGCATGTTTACTAATATTTTCAAACAAGAACGAATCCCAAAACATTTTCCTAGCATAGCCGTATATCATACTACTCAGTTTCAGTTCAGTCCATATAGATAAAATGTAGAGAAAATAAGTTTCAAAAATAAAACAAAACAAAATACAAACTCATTTGTTTCCTAAGAACAAAGTTATTTTAATGAAGACATTTAGGAAAAAGTAGAAAAACTTAATGGGTAGAGCCTATCATGCCTGATAGAGCTTCCTTTCGATGTGTAGATGATTTCCCACCAAGCCTCAATAGTTTCTTCTTTTTCCAAGCGACCTCGACAACTCCAAATATTTCTACTTCTCCTTATACTTCCACAAGATCCAAAAATAGCTCATGTATGCCAAGAATATAGCAAGATCAAAAATAGAACTACTGGTTCAAAGAATCAAAACCCCATGTAGAGAAAAAATTGAAATAACAAAAGATCAAACAACCTTTCCAAAATCCACCATGCCTTTCTCCTAGGTGGTTTCTTCGCCATAACCGAGATCAATTAATGTGAAGGACTCAGTTTTACCTCCTATTTCTCCACACCACCGCCATCCAAATTTGGTGAGCCTTCCATTCAAAATTTGCATGCAATTTTCTATTTAGTGGTGATGCCAACTAGACATCCCCTAAATCCCAATGCCTCCGCCAAAATTGGCAGTCCTATGTTATTAAAGACCAAAATCAATTCCCATTAATGCCTTGAAAACTGATGCCACCGACCTTGCCATTTTCCAAGTGGTCAATAGGTGTCTTGTTAGGTTAGCAATAGTTTAGGTTATATTTTTATTAGGTTAGGAATCAACCTTAGTTCCTAGGTAGGTCTCAATTACCTTAGGTTATAATCCAACTTAGTATAGAACATTACAACTTAGGTTAGGGTATCCCTTTAGTAATCTTATTATTAGGTCTACGATTCCTATATGCTATACAACATTTAAACAAATACAAGAAGGCTGAGCCTATCACCCTTAAGTTTGATGTCGGTCAAGAATTTCTAAGGTAAAGAGTTCTTCACCATGGTAAACAAGACAAGTTACAGTCAAGCACACTATCCATTTCTGAATGCCAAGCCAACAAGGTGAGTAGATAAAAATATTTGAGGCATACCTTGGATCAATGGAATTGATCCAAGGTTTGCTGTTTACATGTAATAAATTAAGTCTACACAAAACAAGTTCATCACCTTCCTAAAGGTGAATTTTAAGTTGTGCAAAGAGATGAATGGCATTATTTTCAAGTAAGCAGAATTCACAACCAGAAATGATTCTTTTTAACAAATAATGAATTATCCATTACAAACATGATTTCCTAAAATCATCAGAGTACTTCCTCCTGAAACAAATCACTAGTCCACATTTGTAAAGTGAAGAGTGGAAGTCATCACCACAACAGCCAGGTCAAAGATGTTACAACACAAACATTACAAAGCTACAATAACCAATTTTTTTCAATATTATAGTTACACCATTAGTTTGCAAACCATATCTCCCAATCTCCTTCTATGCATTTTGTCAAATATTTGTCATGAAAATAGAGCAATACACAACAATATAGTGGTCAAATTATACACATCTCTTCCTGTTCCTTTTGAGGCATCTTTTTGTTAGGTAATCTAGTGTTCACATTAGTATTCAATATTTACCGTAGAATGAAAAATATTTATAGTTTAATTAGTAAGTTAGTAATATCTCATAGTTATATATATATATAATTATAATAACCAATATCTTATGAATAATACATTTGTTATTTTACCTTCCTATTTAATAGGAAGTTGGTTTCTATCTCCTAGGCTATTTAATATCCAATATACTTTACAAAATTTATGTATGAGAAATATAGCGAAATCATTATTGTTGTGTTTAATTATTTCAATCGAATCCAAATTAATCATATGGTATCAGAGCAATTTCTAATCATTCTATGACGGAGAGATAATTTGTTTTGTAAGGGGCATCTTCATTAGCTCTTAGTTTCCCATAAATGAAATTCATATCATTCCACATGGATCTACTAGATAACATTGCGTTTGGCACTATGTTTGGTGACCTGGTCTATATTCTTCCCAATATTGTGAATTGCATTAATTTGCTTTGTCAATTGTTGACATCCACCATGCATGTGATAGGTTTACTCGATGATCTCAATCAATGGCGAACTCCATAAAATATTCATAAATCCATCTGTTGTGTTTGCATGTGTGAAAGCTTGATGGAGAAGTGTTTCTTAGGAAAGAAAAGATGTCCAATTTTTAAAGGAGTGAGCAACCAATTATAAAAAAATGTTGGTCACTAAAGTATACATATTTGGCCCGTATCCTACATGATTTCACTTAATTGGAATGTTCATTTGACATTCAAAAGCCTATCACATCCGGAAAAACCATCCTACACCAACATGGATGGATATTATTAGTAGAACTCGAAAACCATCACATTTAGCTACTCGTACCCATATTTCCAAGTCTTTTCATTCAAAATCATCTTGGCCCCAACATTGCATTGGTGCCAAATCAAACTCTATATTATTTTCCACTCGTGGTGATGTCATTCTTCCTAGTGGCATGATGTTCTTGGATCTTCATTGACTTAGATTGACTCTTTTGTCCCAATTTTTTTCCATCGGTATGGTTAGGACTTGTTTTTAACATACAATATGTATAGTTTAATTTGTTAGTCTAATTAGAGTTTATAGTCAAGTTGCTCGCAAAAGAGTTGTTAGATAATGTTCAAGAGTATAATTGTGTCACCCATTTAATTTTATGGTCTAGAGTGAATGTTGTTAAAGCATTTTTAGTTTTTCATATGCGTTATTTAGTGTTTAGTGAGTCTATAGTTTGTAAGTCCAAGTCTGTATTATATAGATATAAGTAAAGAGTAATTGTTTATTATTTTTAGTGTTAAAAAATTATAAATTTTCAATTTTCAATAGTTTAATTCATATTGTTATTATGTTCAATTATAGTTGTCTTGTTGCGTGAAAATTGGTAAAAATAAAAAATAATCTCATGGATGCATTTTTCAAAGTTAACCCAATGTCCTAAAATCAATGAGCCTCAAAATATAAATTTTCTTAGTTAGAAGATTTAAATACGAGGTCGAGAGGTAATGGAGGATGGATGGATATCAATTCCTCTATTGAATAACCAAAACTATTCTAAGTATTGGGCGCATGAATATAGGGCACCTTTGGAAGCGCGTGGCGTTATAATAGTATTAAAACACCCCAACTCGGGACTTAGATGTTTTGTGGATAAGGTCAATTTTGGAGATAGCGTGCATATAAAACATAGAGATGAAGACTTGCGCTACATGCTATGGTATTTTGAAACAAGTGGTAGATAAGCGCCATGCATAGTCTAAGCTAGTAATAGGATTGCTACTTGGAGTTAACTATAGGACATCTATTGTTAGAACACTTGCATGTTGTGCATACTACTTTAGAAGACAAATGGTTATTATTAACATGCAACCTATTTTGAGAAGTGCATAGGTGGTGAAGGGAAATCCCCCACCCCTATAAATATGTATTGACTCACGTAAATTAGTATGTGGTGAATTATTATAGAGTTGTCTTTTTTGGTTTTGTGGGCTTAACTCATGGAGATACTAATATAATGTAAGAAGATTTTGTGTTTTACAATAATTAATAAATGGAATATATTGGTTGGATAATGGTGTTAGAAAATACTAAATATGGTTCTTATATGGTTAATCTTATCATAGTTATTGTTTAGTTCATTTATCATGATTATCTAAGATCTAGATTTGGGTTTTGCATTGTGGAATGTTTATGTCTATTTATGAATTTGAACATGTTTAAACATCATCACACTAACATCGTGTATAAGAATATATAAAGAGGGACCTAGTACCTTTATGCACTTTGAGTGAGCACTCATCTCAGGCTAAGTGATGTGCTAGCGTGCTGGGTTATTCACAGTAAATTCTAGGCTACATCATTGGTTCCATTGTCGGGACCTCTTTTTCAACTATTTTTGAGATGTTTCATGATGAAGACATATTGATTGGCCATATAAACTGTTGAGGAGTGGATAGTAGATCTGGAAGAAGAATACACTCAGAGATTCAACATTGGATATGAGTTTGATATGCACACGTGGGTGGAGGAGAACTTGTATGACTATTTATATAAGAGTTTCTTTGCTATCTTTCTGATGGATCTATATGAGTGGCTAGTTGCTTATGCATCTAAAAGGGATTGGAGGTTTCACACACTTGTATGGATGCAGGAATAATTTTAGGCCCTCTATGATGCTGATATGATTTGGATGCGCACCATGGACACTTAGTTTCGTGGTGTTCTGAATAGCTATATTTTGGAGTACTTAATTTCTACTTATTCTTTCTTAGAGGTAGATAAGTTCAAGTTTTTACGTTATCCCGGGGAACTAATCATGTAAGGCATTCCACTGGTGATTATGATCTTATTGGAAACCTTGAATTTGGAAGAAAATATGATGGCTAGCTAAACCCCACCATGCGCGGGAGTAAGGGTAGGTTTGGTGAAGGATGAAGGACCTAGCGGTAGAAAGGAAAAGAGAAGAAAGGTGGCTTAAGTAAAATGAGGTGCATGAGAGGGAGTTAGGGAAGTAACGTGAGATTGTAGAATAGATGGCATTGAGGAGAGAGATGGCTCGTGAAGGATTTGGAACTCACATAGAGGGCGTGGAGCCAAAGCATCTGGAACTCCCCCATTTGGGAAAGCATGACAGGGAACCCTCATCGACCTCTTATGAGAGCGTGCCAACAGAGACAACATGGGCCATGGGCATGCATCTGAATCTACCTGATAACCTAGCCCTTGCACTTGGTTTTCCAGTTTCTAGTACAACTAGTAGTCAACAAACTAGTTTGGGCAAAGTAGAATAATAGGAGTGAATCAAATAACAAGTACATCTATGGTTGGGAAGACGTCTTCCTTATTATTTAGAGGTACATTTTAAGACATGTCGTTAGCCAAAAACTCAGTGTGAAGAATTTTAGACTCACCTCTGGGATTAGTACCATCTCACAGTTGTAGGAGTTTAGTTTAGTACCATTATTGGGACACGGGCAATACATCCTCTAGTTCACTTTTGGCTATAGGTGGAGGATCAAGGGGCATAGGTGGCTCTAGTTCTGGTGGATCTGGTGGGTCTGGAGGTAGAGGTAACACATGGGGTTATAGATCTGGTGGGCATGGTCCTCACCAACCCTAGAATATTTATATGGAGATGTCACTTTGTCTTCCAGAGTATAGGGGAATAGAAGATGTTGTTGAGCATGTGCACATGTGTGAGATACTTGACGCACAAAAGGGATCATGACTTCTGAGCGTAAGTCAAATTAGTTTATAACTATGTTGCAAGGACACACACATAGTTGGTATAGGAAGTTTGACCTTGATCAGACTTGCATAGATTATACAACATTACGGGATGCTTTCCTTAAGGAATTTTATATCCCTGAGTTCGAGTATAAGAGTATAAGCACGCTCAAGGATATTAAGTAGGGCACTACTAAGAGTGTTCAAGAATATGATGCCTATTTCAAAAACTTTTGTCTAAAATTTTGTATGATATCCATGCAATCTAGCATGCACAATGGTTTTTGGAGGCTTGATCACACCTTTTAGGAGGGCGCTATCACATAAGACATATACGGATCCACGTGAAGCACTTGAAGTAGCATTGTATGTTGAGGCAGTCAAAAGTATAGAAACTGGAGTGAGCTCATTCTTGGAAGCTTAGATTGCATCTATGAGAAAGCGATTGAAGAAGGTACAGACAAATTTAGCACATGAGACATGCACTAGGATTTGGTGTATAGATTGTGAAGTTGAGGGCACACTAAGGATAGTTGTCCCCATAGGTTAGTGTGTTCATTGTTGCTAGACTGTGAGATATGTCATTTAGACCATGATGCAAGTTGTGCCCACTATTACAATGTGTGATAAGAAATAATGTATCTTACTACTATAAGATTTTCTGGTCCATGACTCACAATACCGAGGATTGTAGGTTGATTGATCAGATCCATGATGCCATCGATATTGGTGTACGACAGACATGAGTATTAGATAACTCTAAAGGTAAGAGTGAGCACCATGATCATGATCACACTCAAGGGTGCTATGATCAGAATGAAGGGCACTTTGAAGGAGGTTATGATAGAGGTCCTAGATCTTGTGGTGGATTCGGGGGCCAAGGATGTGGTGGTAGGCGAGGTGAGTTTCCTCTTGGAACATGTTATACTTGGGATATCGTGACCACTATAGGCAAGAATTCCCTTAGAACATTACTTGTTCTTTTTGTGGAAAGAATCATAACTATGAGGAGTTCCTCGACTTATATGAGCATATTAGAAAACAACATAAACAAGAGAACAAGGGCGTAGGGATGGTTAGAATATAGCTCGTAATGGAAAATCGGTGGATGCCAAAGTTGGTACTGAAACATGAGGTAGTACTATGAAGATTAGTACATACGCTGAAGCTATGTGAACCGAGATAAAATTACAACGAAGCCTACCATTATTAAGGAGGAGGTTTTCTATGCAAGATACCCAGATCCTACACATCAGAAGGAGGTTTATCAGGAGACCATGGAGGTGCTCATAAATCTTCAAGGTGAAATACAATGTTTAAAGTAACAATCATGAAATTTGGAATAAAAGAAGGAAGTAGAGATGGTCTAGTCGGATGTTGATTATTTGAAAGAGGTATGCGAATGTGCTTTGCTTAGGATAATATTATTCCATTACTATGGAATTGGTTAAAACGAAACACTCCACACGTAGGTATTGAGAAGGGATGATGGATCCTGCATGCTAATCACCCCCCCTCATAGCTTAGATTAAGACATGAAGATCACTCAATGTTGTTGTGGATGGGTGGATTTTGAGAAATATATTGATTGAACAGACGTGAAAGTTAATGTTCTTACTTTAGATGCATGGGTATAGATGGGAAGATCTCCATTATAACCATCCTTTAATGTATTGTTCATGGAAAGTCAAACTAAGGCCACTCCAATAGGATTTTTAAAGGATGCATCCATTACTATACAAGGGGCCAAGTTCATTGGGGACTTTGAGGTTTTAGTGCTTGCGAAAGAAGACAACTTCTAAGCTCTACTTGGGCACCCTTGGTGTTATGCAAATAATGGTGATCTACAATTCAACAAGGGGTATATAAGCTTCGAGAAAAAGGAAGAAGTAGTTATTATCCCTTTGAAAGATGGGAAATATGCACCTTATGTTGAACCTTTGAGTGAGGAAAACCTGGATATAATTTATGTGTTCTCCATTCGAGATCCAGAAGTACTTGAGCCATCTAAGACAGGGATCCTACAGTGGGAAGATGCATAGTCTATTAGTCATATTACAAGTATTTCTTGTGATAATTGGGCACATGACACCTACGAGATGGTTGGGAACAAAGTAAGAAGTGCATTTGTGTGAGGAGGTAAACCTCGATGTATTCGGATGATAGGTAACAACTATGTACCCCGGTACACTAGAGAAGGAGACCCTGTGGTATTCCTGCATGAAATGGAGGAATAATAAAAGGATCAAGTAGACCGAAGAAATATGTTAGTCTATACCCTACGTGGGACAACATCGCACTAGAGGATGGTTCACAGGGATAATATCATAGAATGGAATGAAGTGAGAATTAATCTAATAATCTAGTTTCTCAGGAGCAATGCACCTACTCAAATCTACACATATCATGGTAATCATCTAGTTCAAAACCAAGTTCAACAGTGCAAGAGAATTTAAACAGAGGGGTAGGAAGCTTTACCACCTTCACTGAGGGTGTAAAAACTTTATTTCACTTTTTGAGGCTGCGCACGCGCTTGACACATTTATGCGAAGCAACATAGGAAGATTATAAATTGACAAGACATGATTACAGGGAATGATCCAGAATTTTGACTACTTCTCCACTAAACCTCCGGTGAAAGAGGCATTATGGGTTATGGAGTGCTTGACTATGGGAGACAGTGCAAAGATGAAGAACTCATTCAGGAGTTATTTGGTGAGGTAGACCTAGGAGTGCGTTTTGATGAAGTAGATGAGACCAATGCCAAACTACTTAAGTGTACTTGTCTTGAGAAGGAGAAAGGAAAGATGGTCTACATAGTGGATGATGAAGAAGTAGAAAATTTGGAAATTGATCATTCAGAAGGTACGTACGAGGTTTTAGATAGTGTGGATAAGAAGGCACACGCCTATCATGAACCTATGAAGACAAAGAAAGTGAACATTGGCATGGATGTTGAACCTAAGGAGGCCATTATTGGAGATTATTGGTCTAATTCTAAAGTGGCTAAGATAATTGAGTTACTACGTGATTTATAGGACTTATTTCCTAGAGGCTACCATGAGTTAAAAGGAGTGCATGAATCTTTGGGTGAGATGAATATTAAGCTAAAGGAAGGTGTGTGCCTAGTCAGGAAGAGACATTAGATGATGAACCTTAACCTACATGTAACATTTAAAGAAGAACTTGACAAGATGTTGACATCTGACATCATTAATCCCCTAGAAGAATCAAAGTGGGTTAGCCCCATGGTAATCAATATAAAGAAATATGGTAGGATTAGGATTTGTGTGGACTACAGGGAGTTGAATGCTACATGTGTGATTGATCCTTTTCCTACACCTTTCACCGAGGAAATATTAGAAGGCGTTGTAGGGCACAAAATTTACTCTTTTACAGATGGATTCTTTGGGTATCATCAAGTATGAATTGCTAAAAAAGATCAAGAGAAAAAAAATTCATGACCGAATGGGGAAGTCATGTGCATATACTATGATGCCCTTTGGTATGAAGAACACGCGTCTTTGTATTTTCACACATAGTTGTTCAAGCATTCCATGATTCTATACAAAAATTCTTATAGGTTTACTTAGATGATTGGATGGTATATGGGCTTATCAAGGATCATTGTGACAACTTGTGCTTAATGTTTGAAAGATGCTGACAGTTAAACATCTCCTTAAATATCAAAAAGTGCTTATTTGCTACACCTTTTGGAACTCTGCTAGGGCATATCATCTCGTATGGATGGTTTATTAGTAGATCCAACCAAGGTTATAGTTATCATAGGCCTGGAAGAGCCTTTCAGTCAAAGTGAGGTGCACATATTCTTCGACCACACAAGGTATTAGAGAAAATTTATCAAGGGATATGCTAAAATTTTTATGCCCTTGGAGGAGTTACTAAAATGAAAAGGGACATTCTATTGGGGAGAACTATAGTAGTGCACATTTGAAGCGTTGAAAGAGAGTCTTACTATGGCACCTATTTTGTACTTTTCCTCATGGAACAAAAATTTTCACGTACATGTGGAAACCTTTGACATGGTCATTGAAACATTGTTAGATTATCTTGGAGAAGGTATTATAGATAATTATATTTAATTTACTAGTAGAAAGTTGAATCCTGGAACCGAACTATACAACTATAGAGCGCGAGGCTTTGTCGGTGATCTAGACATTACATAAGTTTAGATAGTACCTAGCAACACCTTTTGTGTTTTATATAGATCACATGGCATTGAAATACTTAGTAAATAAGCCCATTTTATAGGGGAACATATGCCAATCGGTGCTATTATTCCAAGAGTTTGAATTTATAGTCGTGGTAAAACTAGGTAAAAGTAATTCTGGCCCTAACGACTTATCAAGAATTCAATCAGGAGAGGATGTACAACAATTAAAGATACAATTCCAGATGCATAGTTGTAGAGGTTAAATCGACACCTTCAAAATTTAAGGATATTGCTTTATTTTTATGTACAGGTATGACACTAGAAGGAATGAAATCCTTGGAGAAGAAACAACTTGTAATTTGTGCTGCACCTTTCATGTTGATCAGTGGTGACTTATACAAACTAGGCTGAGATGAAGTATTACACTAGTGTATATTGAAACATGAGCACACATATATCATGGAAGAGGCTCATGGTGGTATTGTAAGTGGGAAATATGTAGGTGATGACACTGCGTGTAATATTCTACTCACCGGTTTATCATGGGAGAGCCCGTATAAGGATTGTAAAGAGTATTGTAAGGTGTGTGATCACTTTTAGTGCCTTCAAAAACATGTCTAAAGAGATGAAATGCATTTGAGGCCTATTACTAGTGCATAACCATTTGAAAAACGGGTAATAGAATTTGTGGGTCCTATTTTCCCACCGTGCGTAGAATCGGATCGCGCTACATCATCACTTGTCTGATTATCTTACAAGGTGGGAAGAAGCAACACCTACATAGGATTGTACAATGACTATAATAACAAGGTTCTTATGGGAAAATATTTTTACTAGGTATGGATGTCCGTTGAGTTTGGAAAATGAGAAAATCAGGATATTATTGGATGAATTTATGGTTACGCACCATAAAACTACACCTTATCACCCTTAAGCAAATGGGACCACCGAGGCCTTCAACAAGATATTGAGCAGGACCTTGACAAAAACATGTGATGTTGGAAGGAAATATTGGGATGATAAAGTTTGTTATACTTTGGGCATATAGAACAACCTACAAAAGGATGAATAAATCCACACCCTTTCAGTTGGTGTTTGGTGCAGAAGCTTCTTCCCATGGAATTCATGTTACCTTCTTTGTGTATTGCACACATGGGTGGTCTAGCTGATGAGAAAGCATTGGAAGAAATAATTGACAAGTTAATACAACTAGATGAGAGGCGTGCCATAACACGTTGGAGTCAAAAGTAGGAAAAGGCCAGACAAAAGGCATGACATGACATACACATCAAGGAAAAGAAGCTTGAGGTTGGGAAGATGGTAATTCTTTATGATTCAAAGTTTTTGTGCCACCTAGGTAAGCTTAAGGTGCATTGGTTGGGACCGTATGTTATCACTTAGATACTTGAATCAGGCGCTTGATAGAACATGGTTACCCAGCTTACCTTAATGGGAGTGGATGAATCCCTACTATAAATAAGCCTTATTGGTGTTTGTAATAAGGCAATATTGCCATTTAGATTATATTTCCTTTACTATATTTCATTTAATGTATTTCCTTCTTTTTACTATGCTTTGTCAATTTATTTTCAGTGTTTTGTGTAATAAGTGTGTTTGTGTGCTAGAAGCTGATCACAATCTAAAGTGTTTATATGCACAGAGGACTACACATACCCTTAGTGTGGGGTGGATAAAGAAGGTATGGAAAATAAATAAACTCACGGGTAACCACAAGAGGATCGAAGGAGAAAGGTTTCAAAATTCATGAGAACTTCCGAAGAATTGCTAAAAAAATAAGACCATGTGTAAGGCATTGGGTGCTCAATATAATTCAAGGGAGGCTGCAACATTGGAGACTACGTATGTTGGGTCACATTGGATAAAATACTTCGGCTTAAGGAAGCATGGGTAGAGGAGATCTATGATAGATAAGTAGTGGCACACTAGGAAATTATGACTGAGGTGCAAAAGTTTGAGGTGCGAGACATTGAAGCATGGGATAATGAGGTGCGTAACACACTCAAGAGAAATTAATGCCATGTACGGTGGTAGGTGGAGTAATTAATGAAGGGAATTTTGAAACTTTGTTTAAAGTTGACATTCTCAATGTCATTTTCTACCTTGCGAACTTGAGAAGAAATTACAAAGTGCAAGAAGAGTTGGAGACAAAGAGCATTCTATGGATCAAGTAAACTTGTCACATTGTGAAGCACAATGTTGAGTACCTAGGAACAGAAGCAAGATTTAAGGAGTGGTGTGTGTGTGTGATGGAAGGGTGACTAGGGTTTTCATTTCATAGCTAGGGTTTTTACGCATTTACAAAATCAAAAGGGGTGATGGCACCACAAAAAGCTCCAGTAGTAAAGAAGGAGGTTGACAACCCAACAAAGGAGTGGCTGGTGGAGATGCTATATCCAGAAGAGTCATTGAAGGGTGGCTATGGAAAACAAATATTACTCAGTGTAGGGTTATAGAGATTAACCACCACACTATAAAATGTATGAAGGACATCGCAGAAGAAGTCTACAGAAAGACTAACTAGTGACTGATGGATGAAACTAGGGTTTTGGATGCCTCGGTGAAGAAAATACTTGAGAGCGTGGGTGTAATGTAGATCCTAGAGTTTCCCTACTTTGGAAATCCCGAGAAATTGTACCAATGGCTAATGTCACGGGTCCATGAATATTATTTCTATTTTGTGGGTAGGAGAATGAGGATAACTACTAAATTGATTGGAAAAGTCATCGAGTGCGTGACACAAATTTAGAAATTGCTGGATACTTAATAGATGACAAGGGCATTGATTCCACAACATCCCTATATAAGTATAAGAAGGGGGGATGAGATTTCAAGGTCACCAATATCCCAAACATGGCCACTAGAGTAGCAACGTGGTTAGCAAGGAGTAAAATAGGGGCCACTGAGCGATGGAACGAGGTAAACATGTGTTGGTTGCATATAGCGCACAAAATGGCCAAAAAAACCTACTATAACATCGCTGGTTACATTGTAGAGAGATTGGTGAATGAGGCGTGCATCCAAGAAGAAAAATGTGAGAAGATAGCCTGCGGCACAATTTTGTTGTTAATTGTGTTGAGTGAGGTTGAGGTAATAGATGGTCCTAGGGAAAATATATGGGAGTTTTAATTTGAGAACAAGTCTCCACCAAAAGATATGCTAATTACAAATTGCATGGGTTTGTTTCTAACACATACAAAGAGTGCTTTGACAAGTGGTTCTGAAGATTGCACAAGGAATTTTAGGGAGACTGGCACATTCCATGTGAGTTGTCAAAAGTTTTGGATGATGAAGTTGAATTCATAGTTTACCAACATTTCAGCTTGGGAACTTCCACATAAATTCTGGAGAGAAGAGCCCATGGTGTAAGTTGCCCTTTGCATTTACCACAAGATATTTTAAGGAATCTATAAATATATTTCACGATACACATTATCTCTAGTTCGACACCAAAAATGTGGACGTAGACATTCACATTCCACACAAAACATATATATGGCTAGGTAAAGAGGCCTATGTAGAAACCATGGAGTTTGATAATGTTGATATCACAATGAAGAGTTTAGTCAGTAGGGGCAGATTGAACCAATGCCTAAATACATTTACCTAAGGCTAAGGTTCAAGGATGAAAAAGTGGTGAAGGGTGTGGATATGGCTCTTCCAGGACCTCCTAAGAAGAAGAAAACAATGGGGAATTCAAGGAATGTTGCATCTATGCCCCCTGCTCTAGAAGACCCAGTACATATAGGACTAGAAAACATCCTAGAACAAGAGGAACCTGAAGATAACACCGGAATTGTGCACACCAGAAGGATTATGAGGAAGAGGCATGCTTTAGGAGACACTAGTGCTGGAACTTCATAGCTAGTAAGGAAATCACCACGCGTGACTCCTGTAAAGGATGAAGAGAAGGAGAGGAGAAAGCACAAGAAATATATTCCTATACAAGATAGTGAGGGGGAATCTCCATAGCCAAGCACACAGGAAGTAGAGGAAACTCCAAGAATGAGTGGAGATAGAGCTGAGGCCACTCCCAGTGTGGAAATGTAGGATGATGAAGATATTGGTGAGTGCATAGTCTATGAGACTATAGACCCTAGTGTGAGTATTCACGAGGATATCTCTGTGAAGGAGAAAGTAGCACTGGTGGAGATACAAAAGTCTTCGTGTGCCCCACACAAGAAGAAGGGAAAGATGAGGAGGAGGTCAACCAGGTGGTTGAAGGCACTTTGTCCCATGGGATGCAGGTGTAGCCACACAAAAAGAAGAGGACACATTAGCGCACGAGGATGTTGGTGAGAATAAAGGAGCTCCTAAAGAAGAAGAAGTGGTAGGTACTCAAGACTTGGGTTATCTAAATGACCTTTCAAGAACTATTTGAACCTATTTCTAGAGTACACTACCAAACAAATAATTATATGGCTAGGATTGGATGGACCTTGAAATGGCCAATACACATACTCACAAGAAGCTATCTTGGGGCATACAAATTCACATGGATGAGCCTGATTTTGATGTCCTGGGGACAAGGCATGCACTTCAAATAATATGAGGAAGGTGCCTCATACACACCATATAAACAGTAATCCAACCCAATTTTTAGATGAGAAGGCAAGGAATGCTTTGATTAAGGTGTCCACATATGTAGTGTGCCGATATATGGATAAACCGGAAAGAATATGGACACTACTAGAGGATAAAAAGGAAAAGGACACATAAATCAAGTGCCTTACTCAAGAGTGTGATAATGCAATCACAGAGGCCTAGAATGTAAAGATGATGGTAGAGCAGATTACAGATGAGATTCTATTGTAGAGGCCTACGTTTTAGGAGAAGGTGCCTCAGGACTTCAAGTCTGAGTTGCACTATCTGCACACAACGATTCACCTACTTTTGGATGAGGGAATAATGTTCCTCCCCAAGAAAAAAGATGTAGGGGAAAAATCAGCAAGAGCAAGGGCCACTATTGATAGAAAAATTTCAATATATGAGGTGTTGCTCCAAACATTGAAGGATGAGATGAAGAGAGCCGATCAAGCTCTTAATTTGTGTACGGTGCTAGATGCCGTAATAAGGACCAAAACTCTAGTGGAGGATAATGAAGTTCTAAAGGTGATGAAGGATGAAACACTTGGGTGAGTAGAAGGTTGGAACTGGTAAAAAAAGTGCGAGGCCCTTGTGGCAGCCCAAAATCCACACAAGGAAAGGATTAACGAGATTGGAAAACTAATAGTGTAGAAGATGGACCTTATGGAGGGAATGTTGTCAGATATGGCCACTATTTTTTGGGTTCTACATAATGAGAAAGAAAATATAACTCAAGAAGAATTGGTTGACATCACCATTGATATTCCCAAGAAAATGAGGAATGCGCCCGAGTGACTAGTGGACCTTAGAGGCTGAGCTAAAAATGAATATCCAGAATTAATCCTTCCAGTTGAAGAAAAGGGTGCTGTAGAATAAATTTCATTCTTTTGTACAAAATATAGTTCATTATTTTCATTCATTACCTATTCTGTATTATTGAAGACATATGAAGGAATTCACATCACCGGGATGACAATGTACTCTAGTGTGGGGTAATGTTGAATAGCTAGAAATATTCTAAGTATTAGACGTGTGAATATATGGTGCTGGAAGTGCATGACGTTATAATAGTATTAAAGAGCCCCAACTCAGGACTTAGCTGTTTAGTGGATAAGGGCTATTTTTGGAGATAGCGTGTAGAGTACACATAGATATGAAGACTTGCACACAATATATGGTATTTTTGGAATAAGTGGTAGATAAGTGCCATGCATAGTTTAAGATAGTAATAAGATTTCTACTTGG
This sequence comes from Taxus wallichiana var. yunnanensis, assembly GCA_018340775.1. Taxonomy (NCBI): domain Eukaryota; kingdom Viridiplantae; phylum Streptophyta; class Pinopsida; order Cupressales; family Taxaceae; genus Taxus; species Taxus wallichiana. Next base: position 241,893,177 of record CM031236.1, on the reverse strand, counting down.
TGTTAACTATTTGACATATATTGTTAGAACACTTGCATGTTGTGCATACTATTGTAAAGGCACATGGCTATTATCAACATGTAACTTATTTTGAAAAGTTCATAAATGGTGAAGGAAAGTCCCCACCCCTATAAATATGTATTGACTCATGTAGTTTACTATGTGGTGAATTATTGTACAGTTGTCTTTGCTGGTTTTGACACACATAACTCATGGAGATACTAATAGTGTAAGAAGCTTCTATGTTTTACAATAATTATGAAATGAAATATATTGGTTGGATAATGGTGTTAGACATGACTAAATATGGTTCTTATATGGTTAATCTTATCATAGTTATTGTTTAGTTCATTTATCATGATTCTCTAAGATCTAGATTTGGATTTTGCATTGTGGAATGTTTATGTCTATTTATGAATCTGGACATGTTTAAAAATCATCACACTAACATCATGTAAAAGAAAATATAAAGAGGGACCTGATACCTTTACGCACTTTGGGTGAGTGCTCATCTCAGGTTGAGTGATGTGCTAGTGCACCTAGGTTATTCACCATAAATTCTAGGCTACATCATTAGTTCCATTGCGAGACCTCTTTTAAGTCATTTTCGTGGATGTTTCATGATGAAGACTTACCAAAGCCCTATCAAGTGTTGAGAAGTGGATAGTAGATTTGGAAGAAGAATATGCTTGAAGATTCAACACTAGATATAAGTTTGACACATGCACGTGGGTGGAATAGAACTTGTATGAATGTTTATATGAGATTTTATTTGTTCTCTTTCTGATAGAGCTATACGAGTGGCTGGTTTCTTATGTGTCTAAAAGGAATTAGAGGTTTCACACACTTTTCTGGATGCAAGAATAATTTTAGGCCCTTTATGATGCTGATTTGATTTAGACATGCACTTTGGACACTTGGTTTCATGGTGTTATGAATAGCTATATTTTTGAGTACTCAATTTCCACTTATTCTTTCCCAGGTAGCTGAGTTCTAGTTTTTATGTTATCCTAGGGGAACCTATCTATAAGGCATTCCACTGGTAATTAAGATCTTATTGGTAACCCTGAATTTGGAAGAGAAGCCGATGGCTAGCTAAACCCCACCATGTATGGGGGTAGGGGCAGGTTTGGTGAATGATGGAGGACCCTTGCAACAAGAAGGAAAAGAGAAGAAATGTGGCTTAAGTATAATGAGGTGCGCGAGAGGGAGTTAGGGAAGCAATGCAAGATTGTAGAATAGATGGCATTGAGGAGAGAGATGGCTCATGAAGGATTTAGAATTAGCATAGAGGGCATATATCTAGAGCATCTGGAACTCCCCATTTAGGAAAGCATGACACATAACCCTCATTAGCCTCTAATTAGAGCACACCAACAAAGATGACATGGGCCGTGGAGTGCATCTAGATCTACACGAAACCTATCCCTTGCACTTGGTTTTCCAAAGATATCTAGTATAACCAGAGAGTCGATAAGCTAGTTTGGGTGGTAGAATAATATGAGTGAATTAAATAACAAGTACATCTATGGACGGGAAGACATCTTCGTTGTTATTTAAGGTACCTTTTCAGGTGCGTTGTCAAAGCAAAATTTTAGACTCACCTCTGGGAGTAGTACCACCTCGCAGACTGTAGGAGTTTAGTTTAGTACCACTATTAGGACACGGGAGTACATCCTCTAGTTCACTTTTGACTACAGGTAGAGGATCAAGGGGCATAGGTGGCTTTGGTTCTTGTGGATCTAGTGGGTCTAGAAATAGAGTAACATAGAGGGTTCTAGATCTGGCGGGCATGGTCCACACCAACCCTAGAATATTTACATGAAGATGTCGCTTCATATTCCAGAGTATAGGGGAATAAAAGATGCTACTAAGCAAGTGCACATGTGTGAGATACTATGGTGTGTAAAAGGGATCATGACTTTTGAGTGCAAGCCAAGTCGGTTTGTAACTATGTTGCAAGGACACACACATAGTTGTTAAAGGAAGTTTGACCTTGATTAGACTGCGTAGATTAAACACCATTACGAGATGCTTTCCTTAAGGAATTTGATATACCTAAGTTCGAGTAGAAGAGCATAAGCACACTCAAGGATATTAAACAGGGCTTCTACCGAGAGTGTTTGTGAATATGATGCCCATTTCAAAACACTTTTGTCTAAAATTTTGTATGATATCCATGAAAGCCAATATGCATAGTGGTTTATCGTAGGGCTTGATCACACATTTTAGAGTGTGATGTCACATAAGACATATATGGATATGTGCGAAGCACTTGAAGTAGCATTGTGTGTTGAGGTAGTCGAAGTATAGACACTAGAGCGAGCCCATTCCTAGAATTTCAGATTACATCTATTAAAAAGAAGTTGGAGAAACTATCGGATAATTCAACACATGAGACATGCACTTGGATTTGGTGTTCAAATTATGAGTTGAGGGGCACACTAAGGATAGTTTTCCCCGTAGGTTAGTGCGTCCATTATTGCTAGACTGTGAGATATGTCACCGAGACCATGATGTAAGCTACTACCCACTATTGTGAGAAATGACTACATGCATCTTTATCTTTGTGATGTGTAATGACAGAGCACCTGACTCTAGAAAGTGTTGAAACATGGTTCAAGAGCATGAAGGATGAGTTTGCTCAAAGATTCAACATTGGACCTAAGTTCAATGCGCGTGGATGGGTAGAAGAGAACCTATACCATGAGTTGTATGAGACATTATTTTTTTACTTCCCAATAGAGCTATATGAATGGCTCTCGACATATGCATCTAGATCAAGTTGGTTCTATAGATCACATGTGTGGACCCAAGATGACTATCAGAGGCTGTAGGATGCAGATCTAACTTGGACGTGTGTTATTGATCACTGGTGGAAGGGAGTGCTAGCTAGTTACATTTTAGAATACACCATTTTGACGTATTCTTGCCTAGAAGTTGCTGAGTTTGAGTTTTTGAGGGATCCTAGAGGGTCATTTTTGAGTGCTATTCCTCTGGCTATGAAGATCTTGGTCATTACTTTGAGTTTAGAAGCATTCCCCATGGACGGCTAAGCTACTTTTAGCACTGGGTGAGGAATTTAGAGTGGAGGAAGATGGCGGAAATTATGGCTAAAAAGGAAAGGGAGGAAGATAACTCAAGTATAGTGAAGCTCATGAAAGTGATATGACTAGGCAATGTGAGATTGCAAGTGTGATGGATCTATGGAGGCGGACATTGCAGGAGGGTGTTAAAGTTCACTTAGAGGACATAGGCACGAGTAGTCATGCTACCCCATCTTGGTAAGCGTGGGAGAGAGGCTCCTTCATATTTTGATGAGAGTTCATTACATGGAGAAAGGAGAGCTGTTGGCTCACATCTAAACCCACATGACAACCAACCCCTGGCACTTGGTTTTCCAAATCAGAGGAGTATTGATAACCCAATTAGTATCGGTGGGAGTAATAGATCATCACCCAAAAGGTATAATTTTTCATTTGGGACGTCCATGGTTGCACATACCATTCTAGTGTTTAGAGGAATTTTTGGGTAAAGTATAAGTACACAAGGTTTAGGAAACATGTCTGGGAGTGGCGCAGATACACTCATGGCATTGGAGCAGTCTTACATATCATTGGCGTGTAGTTTAGTGGGATGTTGGGGACATTAGGCACGACCACTTCAGGTCCATTTTTGGTTACAAGAGGATCTAGAGGTGGAACTGGTAGATCAGGAGGCACAATACCTGGTGGATCCAGTGGATTTGGTTGAGGGAACCAAGGATGTGGATCAAGAGGACATGGACCTTAGCCACCTCCTTAGTTTTTCTTTGAAATGTCTTCACACTTTCCATATTACCAGGGTATAAAGGATGCTACAGAACATGTGCACAAGTGTGAATTGCTATGACGCATGAAGGGGATCACTACCCTAGAGTGAAAGGCGAGTCGATTTGTAACAACATTGTAAGGACACACACATAGATGGTACATGAAGTTTGACCCCTATCGATGGTGGTAGACTACACCATATTGAAAAATGCCTTCATGGTAGAGTTCCATATACCGAGTTTGGACGAGAAAGAACATATACGATTTGAAAGAGATCCAACAGGGAATGACAGAGAGTGTGCGAGAGTATGATGCACAGTTTAAGACTCTCCTATCAAAATTATCATATGACATTCACCCTTCACAACATGCTCAATGGTTTGTTGGAGGGTTGATCACTCCATTTAGGAGGGAATTGTCCCATAAAACATTTACTGACCCGTGTGAGGCTCTAGAGGTTGCCTTACATGTTGAAGTAGTTGGGAGCATTGATACTGGTGTGAGCCCTTTTCTAGAGGCTCAAATTACTACCATGGCCAAGCAGTTAGAGAAGTTATCTACAAACTCTACACATGAGACTCATAGTGGTATTTGGTGCATGGATTGTGAAGTAGAGGGGCATGCCAAGGATATCTGCCCTCGGAAGTCAGTACATGCCATAGTGGTAGATTGTGAAATTTTTCATGGGGACCATGATGTGAGTAGATGCCCCTTATTACAACATGCAATTCAAAATAATGTGTCTTGCTACTGTAAGATCTATACCTCTACGACCCATAATACTAAGGATTGTAGGCTTATTGACTAGATCCATGAGGCCATTGATCATGGTATGCACCAAACCAGCCTTGTCAATGGTTCCAAAGAAGATGATCGCATTATGAAGGACACACGGATGGAGGGGTACATGGGAGAGGTTATCATAGAGGATTCCGTGGTCACAGTAACCCCAGAGAGGAGGAAGAAGTGAGTTCCCATGAGGAACCTGCTATAACTATGGATCTACAGAAAATTATAGGTGCGAGTGCCTAGATTTATTGTAGTGCTTGTGGTGCGGGAAAAAGCATAAGTATGAGGAGTGCCCTAAGTTATTTGAGCACATGAGCCAACAACACTGGAAGGAAAAGGGTGTTGGGATGGTGAGTATAAAGAAGGTTGACAAACAAAGTGGATGCCTAGAGTGGCATGTGAGTCAGGGTTAGAACCTATTCTAGTGACAACACGAGTAGAGGCTGCACATGCCAAAGAAGTACCAAGGAAAAAGAATCTAGTCTCAAGAGAAGAAGTGGTACATGGGAAGTATCTAGACCCTTCCCACCAGAAGGAAGTGTATCAAGAGATAATGGATGTCATTCGAGTTTACAGGGAGAAATCCAGTGTCTAAAGGAGTAGTCTAGGTAGTAGGAGCAAAGAAGGAATGTTGAGGCTCCACAGAAGGACCTGGATGAGGTCAAAGAAGTATGTAAAATGTTAAGGAAAGAGAATATCATTCTCTTGATAGGAGAATGGATGTGGGAGAATATTTAATGCACCGGAGCGGAGCACGAAAGGTAGGTGTTACATGCAAACTTCCCCCCTATAACCTTGAGTATGACAAAGAAATCACACTAAATGCAGTTGTGGATGGTTGGCTTTTAAGTAACAAATTGATTGAAATAGGATCGAAGTCAATGTTCCTACATTGGATGTTTGGCATCAAATGGGAATCCTTGCATTACAACCATCTTCAAATGTGCTATATATGGTAAAAAAATTAAGGCAATGCGCATTGGAGTATTAAAGGATGCAATGATTACCATTAAGGGGGCAATTTTACTAGAGACTTTGAAGTCTTGGCACTCGTCAAGGCAAAAATTTTCCAGCATTACTTGGGTGCCAATGGTGCTATAAAAATAATGATGACTTGAGGTTCAACAAAGGATATATCATTTTTGAGAACAAGGAAGAATGGGTCATCATCCCTCTGACGGATGGGAAGTTAGCACCTTACACTGAACCTTTAGGAGAAGAGGTCCTTTATAGAATTTATGTGTGCTCCATCGTAGACCCAATGATAATTCATCTTACGATGAGGAGTTATCCAATTTTAGGATGCCTAGTATGCGAGTGATACCGAAGCATGGCATGTGACAACCGGGTGCATGAGACCTATGAGTTAATTGGGGGACAACTGAGGGGGTTTGTAACAAAAGTAAACAAGGTGTGCTCACTCAAGAACTTAGGAGGAAAGAAGTTACCAAGTTACTCTGGAGGGGCATACCCTGAAATTTTATTATGGGACATGGAAGCTCAGTGGAAAAATGAGGACGAAAGAAGGAGTATTCTCAATTATAGCCTACTCGGACTGCAATGCGTTGGTGGGCTACACATTGAGAGAGCCTCCTAGAGTGGCGCAAGGTAAGAATCACATTCTCTATAAGGTTTTCTAGAGCAATGCACCCACGGTCATTCAAGACTACCATGGTAAAGAGACCACTTCATTTCATATCCAAGCATGTGAGAAGACCTAGATAGGATGCATAAAAGCTTTTCCACCATCATTATGGGTACATAAGCTGTATTCCACATTACAAGGTTATGTGTGTTTATGGTATATCCATTCAGAAACATGCCGCTAGATAGGAAATTGGCAGGATCTGACAAATGATCTCATCCAAGATTTTGAATATCGAGCACAAAGCCATCATTGGATAAGGCATTGCAAGTGATCAAGTGCCTTACGATGGGGGATAGTGCCATGGTAGAAGACAGGCTACTAGATTTTCTAGGTGATCCCAGTTTAGAGGCACGTTTCGATGAGGATAATTCGAAGGAGATGCGCTTTGAGAAATCCTACATAGAAAAAGAAAAACAAAAGATGGGTTATGTCATAGATGGAGAGGAAATGGAGAATATATATATTAACCACTCTATAGGTATGTGTTATGTTGTAGATAGCACTGAGGAAAGGACGCTTGCTTACCATGAGCCCTTAAAAATGAAGAAGGTTAACATTGGGTTAGAGATAAAACCTAAGGAAGCAATGATTGGAGACTATTGGTCAAAAAAGGAGGTCTCAAAGATCATTGATCTGTTACATGAATTCCAAGATTTATTCCCTCGTGGGTATCATGAACTCAAGGGTGTCCACCATTCCTTGGGGGAGATGAAGATAAAATTAAAGGAAGGCACACGCCTAATCCGGAAGAGGCCATACCAGATGAATCCAAATTTTCACATACGGGTCAAGGAGGAGATTGAAAAAATGATAGCGTCAGTTATCATTGAGGTTATGGAAGAATCAGAATGGATAAGCCCAATGGTCATCAACATCAAAAAGGATGGGAGGATAAGGATCTGTGTTGACTACGATACTTGAATGTAGTATGTGTCATTGATCCCTTCCCTACCCCACTGAAGAAATTTTAGAGGGAGTGGCCGGGTGTGAAGTCTACTCCTTCATAGATGGGTTCTCAGGGTACCACCAAGTGCGGATTGCAAAGGAAGACCAAAGAAAGAAAACTTTTTCCATTGAATGGGGAATTTTTTCCTATACGGTCATGCCTTTTGGATTGAAGAATGCACCTTCTATGTTCTTGCACATTATGGTGCAAGCCTTTGAACTTCATCCATAAATTTCTTCAGGTCTATTTGGATGATTGGACTGTATGGTCTAGTCAAGGACCATTGTGATAACTTAAGACTAATGTTTGAAAGGTGTTGATAGTTGAGGATATCCCTCAACATTAAGAAGTGTGTCTTTTCTACCCCATTTATAACCTTATTGGGACATATCATATGCAAGGAGGGCTTACTAGTAGATCCCACCAAGGTTGTAACCATCATGGGTTTAGGGAGCCTACTAGCCAAAGCATCATGCATGGATTCCTTGGGCATATAGGTTACTATAGGAAGTTCATCAAGGGATATGCCAAGATCATCATGCCCTTGGAGGAATTACTTAGACACAAGAGTTCCTTTCATTGGGGAGAGGTGCAACAGAGGGAATTCAACACTTTGAAGGATAGGCTTATCACAACACCCATTCTCCATTTCCTTGTTTGGGATAAGCCTTTCCATGTTCATGTGGATGCCTCTAGTACAACCATTGGAGTAGTACTTGACATAACTTGGTGAAGGGATTGTTGACCATCCCTTGTGCTTTGTAAGAAGAAAGTTAACATCAGTAGAACAAAATTACACCACTACTGAGTGTGAAGCACTATCCATGATCTACGCACTGCACAAGTTCAAGAAATATCTACTAGTGATACCATTTGTATTTTACACAGACCATATGACATTAAAATAAATGGTAAACATGCTCGCTTACGAAAGGGTGCATATGTCGATGGGTCCTGCTATTCCAAGAATTTTAGTTCACAGTGGTTATCAAGCTAGGAAAGAGTAATTTAGGGCTCAATCACTTGTCTAGAATTGACTCAGGAGAGGATGCATAAAGCATTAAGGAGACCATGTCAGACACACAACTATTTAGGTTATAGTGTGTTCCCTTAGACTTGGAAGATATTGTAGTGTTTCTCAAAACAAGTATGGCACTAGAAGGGATGAAAGCATTAGAGAGGAAGCAATTAGCCATACACGCCGCACCCTACATGTTGGTTAGTGGTGATTTGTACAAACTAGGATGTGATGAGGTGTTGCGTTGGTGCATGCTACTACAACTTGAGCTCTTAGCTATTATAGAGGAGGTGCATGGAGGAGTGTAGGTGAAAACTATGCAGGGGGACACCACTGCACACAATATATTACAAGTCAAGTTATAGTGGTAAACCCTACATCATGATTGCAAAGAGTATTACAAGGCATGTGATCACTTTGTGTTAGCCTTGACAAACTAGGAAGGAGGGATGAAATTCCTTTGTGCCCTATTCCAAGTATAGAACCATTTGAAAAGTGGGCCATAGATTTTTTAGGCCCCATTTCACCATTCACACGTCGGACATGATCGCGCTATGCAATCACTTGCATAGATTATTTGAAAAGATGGGTATAAGTAATGCCTACCAAGGATTGTATAGTGGCTACAACAGCCAGGTTTCTATGGGAAAATATTATTACAAGGTATGGATGCCCATTGAGCTTAACCAATGATAGGGGTACACATTTCCTAAATGAGACCGTCAGGATTTTGTTAGCAAAGTTCATGGTGGCTCATCATAAGACTACCCCTTACCATCCATAAGAAAATGGAACTACTGAGGCATTTAATAAAATATCGAGTCATACCCTGACTAAAATTTGTGACGTTGGTAGATGAGATTGGGATGAAAAAGTATCAACAGTTCTATGGGTGTATAGGAAAACCTACAAGAGGTTGAATAAAGCCACACCATTCCAATTGGTGTTTGGCACAGAGGTTGTCTTACCCGTTGAATTTATGTTACCTTCTCTACGTATAACGCATGTAGGAGGACCAACCAATGAACAAGTGCTTTGGAGGAAAGGATTGAAAAATTGATGAAATTGGATGAGAGATGATCATTGGCTAGGTGGAGTCAAAAGGCTGAAAAGGATAAACAAAAAGCATGACATGATTGCCACATCAGAAACAAATAATTTGAGATTGGGTAGATGGTATTGTTATATGATTCTAAGTTTCGTACATCCCGAAAAATTGAAAGTCCATTGGTTGGGGCCCTATATCATCTCAGACATCCTTAATTCAAGCGCGTGCTAGTTGAGAGCGCTGGATGGAATGAGATTACCATGCCATTTCAATGGAAGTAGGATAGCCCTACTATAAATAAGTCTTCTTGGTGTTTGTAATAAGGTAGTTTTTCCATTTAGTATAAGTTTCCCTTTATGTAATTTTCCTTTCTTGTGTTTCCCTTTCTTATCATTTGTTCTATTTTTTGTTTTTCACCTTGGGTGTCGGTAACCACATTACTTTTTGAAAGATGTGAATGTATAGAGGACTACACATCTATTTTAGTGTGGGGTAGAGTAATGCAAAGTATAGACTGTGATAAAAATTAAACTAGAACTAAAAGTTACATGAATTTCCCATTTGATGGATACAAAGTGCACAAGGATGAAGGAAGTATATGGAAGAAGAGGTGGATGAAAAATGTTGGTGTTAAGATAAGACTAGAGAAACCATGTACAGAGAGAAGTGCAAGAATAACACAAGGTAGGTGAGAGAAAAAACCATGTGGATAGAAGAAGTGCCTTCGGTCTTTGTTGACATGCTCATAAGATTCTTCTATCAAGATGGATTGTTTGCGTGCTAGAAGGTTGTAGCATGTTTCACGTAAGATTGGGCGTATAGGTGAAGGCACGTAAGGTCGGTTTGGTGGAAAAAGTCACATTTAATACTAAGTATGGTGGTAGGTAAAATAACATTTAATGCTGGAAAGAAGGAAAAGCTATAAATAAGAAGTTGGGCACTTCATTATTTACCTTGTATTTATAAAGAGAAAAGAGCTCTCGCAAACTAGGGCATCCAAAGGTGATTTGTGCAAAGAAAAATTTAAGATATCTAAGAGGATGTGACTAGAGCAGATCCACAAACTAGTAGGAAAGGAGTACACAGGTGTGGAGGAAGTTGTTGAGAAGGAAGTTGTTGAAGCACCGTCTTGTGGAAGAATTGTTCTAGTTAGGGTTTGGCGGCTAGGGCATGGTGTAGGAGGATTTCTTCACAAGGTTGTGCATTAGGGTTGGATAAAGTGGTAGAGCAGAGCAAGGAAAAGACACTTGAAGTGATAACCTAACCAGAAGAATGACACAAAAGAAAACAACCATCTCACCTAAAAAGCAAAAGGGCAATGGTAAGGGGAGGAAAATGGCTGCCCTTGCAAGCATGAATGGAGAATGGTACACGGAGATGCAATACCTAGATGGGGTATTGCTAGGAAAAGAATGGGAATCTCATTTGCGGAAGATGAATATAAGTGACTATAATCACCACACCAGCATGACAAAGAAAGAAATGGCTTTGGAGTTGGTTTTCCTAACAAATAAGAGGACACCAGAAGGCATGCCCATCTATAATGACGAAGTAAAGGTTAAATTGGAGAAGGAAGGGTTACTACAACTTTACAAATTACCCTACTTGGAAAACCTAAGCGCCTCTACTAATGGCTAATGGTGTGCATTCATGAAGACCATTTTTATTTCGTGGGGCACAAGATGCACATAACTCCCTAGTGAATTTCCAAGTTAAGATGCCTTCTGTATGAAGGGGATATCATTGATGATGAACTAAGAGATAAGGAGGCCATGAAGGAAATAGTTTCTACATATGACTATAAGAAAGGATCGCGATAGTTTGACATCTCAAAGATCCCGAACCCATGATGAAGACGATTTGCATGCTTGGTAACCAAGGTCAATGATCAAGAGAGATGGACTCAAGTGAACAAGGCATGGATGAATGTGTGCCGAAAAATATTTGAGGGGACCATCTACAACTTGTTTGCTTTCATCGCGGATGAAATAATTAGTAGTGTGCAAGAAGGTGAAAAGATACTATTTGGTAATGTCCTCCTCACAATTGTCTTCTCAGAGATTGGAGTTCTTGATGGGCCGAAATGTTTGTTTGGGAGTACCGAGAAGAGGATCCCTTGCCCACGAAATGGTTCACAAAATATACTTGTGAGACCATGATAGCCACTCACAAGGTGCATTTAGAGAAATGGTACAAGTGCATGAGGGATGTATTTGGGGAGGAGAATGGAGAATTCTAGAGTAGTTACCCATGCTCATGCAAGGAGAAGTAGAATTCACGGTATATCAACACTTCTGCATTGATAGATTTAGGTTGATAGATGAAACAATGAGCCCATGGTGTAAGCTTCCCTTCTCCTTCACCATGTAATACTTCTAAGTGAGGGTGAATAGATTCAAAGAGGCCAAGAGACTAAGGTTTGACCTTAGTGAGGTGGATCAAGACCATAAGAGCCACATAGAAAGTTATTTTATCCCAAGAAGTGTGCATACATGGAGAGATATGTCTCCCATGAGATAGAGATGATGAAGCCAATGACATTGCCAATTACTGGAAGGGTTGCAACAAGGATATACCTTCACATTAGGCCAAAATTGAAAAGGGTGCATACTTAGAAAATGATGTATCCATCCCTAAGGACCCCACAGGAAGAAAGAATCCTGTGCCAAAGAAGAGGGAAAGAGAAGAGGTGCAGAAATCACCAAGTGTTCAGGCTACACAAGCGGTAAGCATGCCAAAGACAACCGCTAAGCCCAAGACTTACACACAAAAGAAAGAAGTCCTCGGTGAAAGAAAATACTCCAGAGGAAGAAGCATCGAGCACAAAGAACCCATCACCCAGGAGAATTCACTAGAGGAGGAGGAGAGGGAGGAAAATCTCCTGCCAAGAAGAAGCGGTGACAGAAGAAAATGATTCGAGTACAAAGAGAGCTTAGAGGCCTATAAAGGTGAGAGATATGATGATAATGAAGATGAACCAGGAGGCAAGGACCATCCTATCTATGAGGTACATGACTCGGAGGAGGAAGGAGAGGAAGAAGAAAATGAGTACATCTTTGTCAAGAGGAAGAATGACAAGGAAGAAGAGGATACTCAGGAAAAGGGGTAAGTGAGGAAGTTACAAAATAATAGAGGACCCCAAGCCTCACTAAGGAACATGATAGAAGTCAGCTGCAGAAAATAAGTAGCCAATATCATTGAAGACCTAGTAGAGCAAGAGATGGAACGCAACGTGGACCTAGTAATGAAGGAAGCGGAAAGTGTAGAAAAGGAATATGGCAGCATGGGAGGGGATCCCAGTTTGGCTGTGAGATTTCCTAAGGCCGTGCACACAAGAAGAAAAAGTCCAGAGGCATCACGGAGTTCGTGAGGATGGGCTATATTGATGATCTGAATAATGTGTTGCACACATGCTTTCAAAGTACCATACCAATGGAGCAACTCTTGGCTATGGAATCATTTGATGAGGAAGGTGCATACCCTTGGATGAGGAAAATGATTTCTTGGGCATTTGAGTCCCACATCGACGAACCAAAATTTGAAGTAAGCCAAGGGGCAATAATGAAGGTACCAGATTCAAAAGGTGACAACCCCTTGGTAAACGCTCAGTGGCTATCGATGAGTAAATTTACAACATGCTTAACAAGGTTTCAGTGGAAGTAGAGGTAATAATCTTCGGGAGGAACGATAGGGTGAAGTTCCTAGAGGTAGAAATGGAGAAAAAGGAAGAGGAGCTAGAGAAAAGAACCAAGGACTTAAAGTGGGAGGAGCTAATCAGCGTGCAGCTAAGGCATGAGTTGAAAGAAGAGAAGGCAAGGGTGCGTAAGGTCTACAAGAAAGTAGAGATGATCATAGATGCCATTTTCTTGAAGCATCCAAATCGAATGCCACCAACACAAAAGTATGGATCCACCCTGGAGTGTCTATAGGACTTGACCCACATCCTCACAATGGAAAGACAACCACTAACCTTGGAGTCTACAGAGGAGGCATTGATGCACGAATAAAAGGAGGACAAGATGAAGGTTATGGCCATTATGGCCTAGTATAAGAAGTTCCTCGTGGATGTGAAAGCTACCGCCAAGGTCACTGAGGCTGCTTATGACAACTGCATCGATAGAGATAGAGTGGCGAGCATTCTAGTTACCACCCATGAAGCGAGCTAAAGGATTTCTAGGAGAATAATAAGGGGAATAGGGAATAACATGAAAAAATTCCAGCTGAGGTTGAGAAAAAATTAGAGGCTATTGATACCTTGTGGTGCTCAATCAAAAAATGGCTGAAAGAGTTGTATCCCTAGATCACTCAAAGGATGGACACGCTTGAGGATTTGGGAAAATAGTTAGAGGGAATTGTGGAAATGATGAATACCCAAGGAGAAGGGCTAAGATTTGAAGAGGTGAGCACCTTAGTCGAAAACCTTTGTCAATAGGCACAAAGTGAGGTTAATACTTGGAATAAGTTGGAGGCAGACTTGACGAAGGATTTCCCTCTCCTCTTGCAGAAATAATCATAGTTTCCCCATTCTTTCATTCTTCCCCAAATTCTTCATTCCTTTATTCTTTCTCCAAACTATTCAAGGATAATCATTCTTTATTCTTTGAGAAGGTGTCCCTGAGGGTGGAGAAGAGGCATATACCTTGTGATAGAATATTCCAGAAGGTCATCATGGCGAAGGATGGAGATCTCACATATGAAGAAGCATGCTCCCATGGAGGACCACTTAGACACATGGAAAGTGATCTACAACTTTAAAAAGGCATGGTAGTGCTTGACAAAGCTATATATATGAGTACCCGGTAGAAGAAAAGGAGATATACATAGAGACAAATGGAGAGGCCAAAATTGAAGAGAGGCAAAGTCATGCGAGAATACTGTAAGAGCTATATAGGCTAGGTTTAGAGGATCTATAGGAGTATGTTGTATCAAGGGGATGGGTTTGAATAATTTTTCTTTGTACTATGAAGGGCCTAAGTCCAGTCCGATTGATGAAATTGGTTTGCACTATCATATGGATCTGTGACTGCCTAGGTAATGTAATGTGGTTATCAACATGCTTAATATGAATATATGTGTGTTTCCATTTCTACTTACATATGTATGGATCAGTTATATATGTACATTTCATATGAGTGGGTATAAAACCCTGTGCATTTCTTTTCTGTTATGATTCAGATCTATGTTCTATAGTGCTTTTCTTATATGAATGAACATATTGGTCTAGAAGCCATTATGATCTCTAAGATGACTGTATGGTTCCTTTTAAATATAATCAATTAAGTTTCTATCATAAATAATGCATTATGACACAACTCATATAAAGGAGGAGCTCGGTGCCCACGTGTGCCTCGGTGGCGCCCTGCACCCACCGGGTGATAGGCGATGCGAATGGGATTTCCTTGTTCTTTGAGAGGGCATAAAAATGACTACGGATGTTAATGATTTGAAAGAGGTATACAAGATGCTGTTCTAGGAGAATATTATTCCATTACTAGGGAATTAGTTAAAGGAAACAATGCATGCACATGTATTGAGAATGTAAATGATTTAAGAAATCTAGATTCATAGCTTATATAGTAGGGGAATCGACCTAAGATATATATGTAGTAAGTGATGTCAATATAAAACAAATTACAATGAATAATAATATAAAACTTAAATTAAAAAATAACTATATTTCTATCCAAAAAATTTTATCATCAAAGTCAAAAGAAATCAATCCCAGTTCAAACCCCAACTTAAAAACACATTGGAGTCATTCATATAACCCCTATATGTAAACCACATTCATGCCAAGTAAATGACCATTTTCTCAAATCGATTCACAATATGTTGTATTTATTGATGGATTTGTGGCACCAATAGGTGAGGGGTTAACCACAACAATGGAATGGGAAATGAGATCTTGTGGCGGTGGATACTTGTTCTAGCCCATCTTTTGCTGAAGTTAAATTTGTAATGGCTTCATCTTTTGAGTTTTTTTTTTTTTAAATTTTCTACTTTTGGGAGGGGTAAAAAAACATTACACCAAACATTATGCATGATTCCCACAAATAATGCAAAATTTTAAAAAATGATGACATGACCATCCCTTTCCATGT
Organism: Taxus wallichiana var. yunnanensis; assembly: GCA_018340775.1. NCBI lineage: Eukaryota > Viridiplantae > Streptophyta > Pinopsida > Cupressales > Taxaceae > Taxus > Taxus wallichiana. The sequence goes on along the minus strand of CM031236.1, from coordinate 241,877,815 downwards.
TGGAACATCGAGAACACCAGTCATGATGCCCTATGGGTCCCACACCGACGAGGAACGGGAGCTAATAGGAGCGTTAGTTTTTTTGACTCCATTTGACCATGTCGGTGTGTGAACCCTTTACGATCAACCTTTCTTCAAAGGGTGGAGTGCAAAAACACTTGCATTGGGGAAAAAGATTCATCTTAATACTTATTAAGACATGCGAATCCTTGATATTGTATTTACATATTCTATTAGGCATGAGATACCAAAGCATGCTAAGATCGTGAGACCCACACCTTTATTTAGGCACAAGAAATCACATGTTACTTCTCTTAGGTATGAGTGTCTTAGAGCATCCTCAGATTCAAAAGGGCATGAGATGACTTCCCTTGTACAAGAATTATGTGGACATGAAAGTTTTGAGTATTTATGTGAGGACCATTCACCTACTTCTTTGTATGCACCTATTGTGAGCATGACACATACCCACACACATGGATTGATCTCCACCTTGCATTATCATCTTGGATGGATTTACGATTAATTGTGGTAGAATCATAAACACTCCTCATGTGAACTCTATCAATGTAGTTCCTCCATTGTCTAGGTGCATTTTCTACACACCATTCTTGTTGCCTAACAATGCTTTCTTTTGGATAAATTCTCATCTGCATGGGTGTCTTCTTTAACATATTGACTGTCTCCCATGAGAAAGGAGAAAATTTTGGTGGCCCTAGCATATGTTTTATTACTTTATTGTTATTTAGGATCTATGTGATAGATATCCCAAAATTGGTAGTGAGATCCTTGTAGTGATTCTCTCATTTTTATGCCATCTTGACATCATTTTGCTACCGTGTTTGATATTTTTCCATCCACTCCATCCCCTTCATTATTAAGAAGGATGTGATGCATTTCTTTCTTCGGGTTTTGATTACTCTATCGAGTATCATTATGGCATAACGTTCACTTCTAATAATTATTTAGTGATGGTTTTAACCCATCCATTATACCTTAAGTGAATGTTTAAGCCCATACAATACATTTATTTAGTGATGGATTAACCATTTTTTTGTATAAGATAGCTCATCAGTCCTAGTTTCTAATATTTGTTTATAAGGTTTAATCTCATATTTTATATGCACTCCTTAAGTTGTAATTAAGGGAAGATGTTGGTGTAACCGTCTAATCATCAATTCGTACTTAATTTTACTTAGGTAGTTAGTAGTATTTCCTAGGTCTTGTTATTTTATATTTTAGAAAATAAAACACATTTAAAATGTGTAACTTTCATTTCTAGAAATTACAAGTTTCACTTCCATCTCACATGTGGCATTTCAAACACGTGGGTGTCTTTGAATCAACATTACTAGATGAAAATTAGTGAAGCTAGTATTTTTGTATTCACATGCCCCACTTTAATGGATGGATCATCCATCTAACTTGTATGATTTAACCCTCAAAATCTGACCTTCACCACTTTGATTTAATATTTAAAGTAATATCTTCAACAATTTATCCATGGGAGATTGATAAGAGTTCATAATGTCAAAATTATGAGAGTTGTGTAAAATACCTATTTTGTATATTTCAATTATGAGAAGTATTGTTATTTTGCCAAATATGTTTTATAAATTTGTGTTTGTTTGTTGGAGTTTGATCTTGGAAGTTGAGGAAGGGTTTAGAAACCTTGAATATTTTTCCAACTTATGCACTCCTCTAAAATGTGGGTTATGCAATTTGTTTTATAATATATCTTAAAATTGTTTCACGGTAAGATTAGTATTTCAGTCATTTAACTAGTTTCATGAAGATGTTACAATATAATACAATAAAACATGGTGATTATGCATAAATGAGCCACCCATTGGGTAAAACTTCGATGCAACCTAGAATTTACTAGAAATAACCTAGGCATGTTAGCACATCACTCAAATTTAGATTGAGCACTCACCCAAAGCATGCAAAGGTACCAGGAGCCTCTCTATAGGGTTTATTGTGCATGATGTTAGCATGATGAAGACTTAATGCATTCAAATCCATAAATAATATAACATTCTATAAAGAATATTCTAGATCTAGATCTAAGGGTAACAGATTTAAATAATAACCATAATGAATTCAACCATGCAAGAACCAGTTATACTCATGATTAACACCTTGATTCAGCCAATACACTCCATTATATTAAACACAATAAAAAAAAAAGATTCTTACAATAAGTAATAGCATAAGCTCATGTGCGCATCAGATCTAGCAGCATAACTTCATAATAATTCATATCCAGTTCCCCTATACTACGTAGATCACTACATATTTATAAGGGTGGGGACTTTCCCTTCACCGCTTGCATAATTCCCAAAATAGGTCACATGCTGAAAATAGCCATGCACCTTTACAATAATAGACACACATGCAAGTGTGCTAATAATATATCTCTTCTAGTTAACTGGCAGTAATAATTCTATTATTAGCCCAAACCCATACAAAGTGCTTAGTAGATGCTCTTCCCAAAATAGCCTATGTGTGTCATACAAGTCTTTATCTAGTTTGTGTGCTCGCACACTATCTCCAAAAATAGACCGTACTTCTAAAAATGGCTAAGTCCCGAATCTACCCTTGTCTTTTACGTGCATGTCCTTCCCTATCCTTCATGCCTTTGACCGCATCTTGTTCTTACGCGTGAACCTTCTCGTGTGCTTTCAAGTAAGTATCATCCTTTGTTTGCTCAACATTACCCACAAAAACTGTATTGCCACCACGATAATGGATACTCTTCAAATAATAAAGAATAAGGAAGGGAAATAAATGAAAGAATTACCGTACAAAGAATGAATTTTACCCTCGCAATGTATTTTTGCCTCAATGGAAGAATTAATTCTAGATATTCCTCTTTGATTTTAGTCTCTAAGGCTTACCAATCACTCAAAGACGGCTTCTGCCTTTTCCAATATCTGATGTAATAGAGTCTAATTATTCTTATGTAATCTCTTCCTTCGGTTTTATAATACTATAACAATGCTTGACTTTGTAGCCACCCTTCCTTGAAGATTCATCTTCTGTGCTATAAGTTTCCCAATTTCATCTAGCATGGGGGTATTGGTATCTTTGTAAGGGTATCTTGCTTTTAATTCACTAGCACAAGTCTCTCTGCACCCCCAAAGTTTCATCCTTTATGGAATTCGGGACTTCATTGACTTCCACTATGGTCTTGATCCCGATTGCTACCTCAGGAGCTGTACATATATTCAATGGTTGGTCTGCTTTCTTCACTCTTCCTGCAATTTTTGGAGTAATGATTCATAGGATGAAATATTTCTTATCACTGAAGCCCTTGCTCTCTCGGCTTCCTAATCGGGATCCTTGGGCATCGGCATTCGACTCGGTCCATCTTCAAGCACCAAATAAACTAAGGTACGTACATAATGCATAGAAAAAGGGAAATTTTTGGGTACCTTGGGCTCCAAGTGTGGTCTTGCTTGTAGGACATGATCACCAATCTCCTCTTCCATGCTGACGAGAACCCCATTCTTCTTTTGCTCCAAGTCTTTCTCTTATTTCAAATGTGATATTTCTATATATTTAGTTTTGATATATTCTCTTAGTGCTTTAATAGTGGAAAATTTATCCACATTCCTACATGCCACCTCTGTAGATACCTTTACTAAGGCATTACTCACCTGTTCATCAATCATAATAGTTGGTTTGATGGTTATGTGCCTATTTTTTGGTGCCTTCCTCATTCTTCTTGACACACATGACTCTTCACAAACATCAAAATCAAGTTCATCCATGTGAGTTTGCATGGACCATGACAACTATTTCCTCACATGTGTGGTTGCCATGTTGAGGTACATCAACTCCCATCCATACAAGTCCTTAATTCCCACTCGTATTCGGAATCATGCGAGACAATTTTACTTGTGTCCTCTTCATAGCCCATGATTGGTGCAACATACTCTCCACTTTCCCTCCTTGATCTTGGCCCCTTAGGAACTTGAGCACTAAGGTTTGGAGTTGGATCCTCTATGTCCTAAGAAGTATCTTGCTTTGTTTCTCCTAGATTATTTACTCCTTATTTATCCTTCATTTCTTCATCCTTGGGTTCTTCCACATCCTCTGGTTGTATAGGAGATCCAGTGCACTCTCTTCAGAATCCTCCACCTCCTTGTTCAGCTTCAATTTTCTCCTTCTCTTCTCAGCTATCTCCTTCTATGGAGAGAGTCATGGTGATCTTCATACCGATTGTGGAGTAGCACCTTGAGTTCTTGTTTGTCTGAAAACTATCTTAAAGCAAAGTGTTCTTCAGGGTCTCCTACTACTTCCAATTATTCATCTCCTTCTTCTTGTGCACGGTGGAGTAATTATGTATTTAGCTTCTACCTTTTATGTGGGTTGCCTCTGCCTCTATGTACTAATCTACCACTGTCTTCATGTTCTTCCTCCTCCTCATCTACCTCTATAGGTTTGGTGGGCTTCGGAGCTAGTACATTCTCCACTGTATGCTTTCCCTTAGGTAGCTCTGGGAGCACGGACTCATTTTATACATACTTGTTACCCTCCAACTTAGGCTTAAGTTGAAGGTATATAAGCATGACTGCATTGTATTGAATTTCAAAACTCACAAAGGCTTCATGCTTATCATGTCTAAAATTAGCCTCTCAATATAGGTAGTTTGACCTAGATATACATATGTCTTCCTCAATGTGTGGTAGTCACAGTCTACCTTGTCTACAACAAAATTCAGGTGGCACACATCAATAAAATGGTAGATTGATACCTGTAAGTAGCGCTGTGAAGGCATATGATAGTTTACACTAGGGGCTCCAAGTTCCATCCTTCATTGAAAATTGCGTGATGCAGAAGTGATGGTACACCGCAAACTACACTTCCTTACCCACCACCGAAGGTAACTCCTTGGGGATGCACCACTCCTTTTCAAATACCTCATGGAGCCTATCATACCACATCTCCATCCTCTACTTGAATGGCCCACTTATTGACCCTTCACACAAGTACTTGTCAAATCTTTCTGCAAGGGACTTATTTTACATGGGATACTCCCATATCTTGTTCTTCAGCCCATCGGGCACTCTAATCTCCATAAATACAAGGGACAATAAGACAATGTCGAAGCTAATTTTTTTAGTTGTGCATGATTCCTTGATGATATTCTCTAATATAGCATGATATGTTATAAATTACTCCCTATGACATTTTCCTTGTAATGTGTAGCCACATTGTATTCACCTATGACCATCTCTCTTGATCATTCAGTTTGGTCACTAGATGTGCGGTGCATGTACCACTAGGTACTTCTTTAATTTTTGATTTCCATTCTGTGTAGACCCTTGGTATACCCTAAATCCTTTCGTGTTTCTAGTATTGCTACTTTATCTATCAAGTCACTATCCGATCCACTCCTGTGCCCTTTAATTTTTTTATTGTTGAAATCACTGTGGCTGTAATCCTTACCCTTCATCGAAAAAATAGAAAAAGTCTTCATGTACTCTACTCATCAACCACTGGTATAAAGGTTCATATATTCTAAAATATGAGAGCTCGTATAACCGGTAGAGTCCAATATGCTATAACAACTTCTCTCCATCGTCATCATATACTAGTATGTCCTTTCATTGTGTGCTTGTTTTCTTTGTACTCAATAGTGCATTTAATTTATTTTTATTATCCGATGTGCGGTGGTTGTAATCAATTATCTTGTAATTATGGGCGTGAGAATCCCATTCTTGTCCCACTATCATGCCTTCTAGGTATTACATCTTTGTGAAATTATTCTCTGGATCAATTTCAACCTCTACTTCTACTTTCTTCTTTCCCTTGGATCCTACAAAGAGGTGCTTTCTTTGGTGCCATCTATAAATCATAACTTTCTATCCTCTGTAGTGTGTAAATTCTTTCCTTCTATCTTTTGTAATGAGCAAGTCCAAACCCTAGCTCGAATCTGCATGCCTTATTTGAAATTACATGACCTAGCTCTTTTGCAACACTCTTATTTTATCAAACCCTTCTCCAATGGGACGTAAGCTTCTCTCCTGCGCACAAATCTACTCTCCATGTCTAGTTTCACACTCTCCACACCTCAACACAGTTCATTCAACTCATTTTACACTTAGCTCATTCAAATTTTTGCGATTACAATGGTAAAAATGAAATTACATCCCATCCTTATATAGATTTTCAAAATTTAGTGCATTTATTTATCCTTCACCTACGATCAATCTTCTCATTAATTGACCATTTTCACAATTTCCATGAGGTACATCTTCGTGCCTCAGCCATAACCTTTAGCGTGCCTTCCTACCTTCTAGCTATAGACTTCTCTTCAACGTTCTTCCATGTGCCCGAGTACCTTGCCACCGTGCCTTCTCCCGGTAGTCTCCATGGTTCTTTGCTTACCTTCGGTTATATTGTTCCTTCATTTATCTCCATTTATGGTCCTCATTTGGAAGAAATATTTTGTACACCGAATATCCAAACTTAAATAGCACATATAGCAGTTTGTTCCTCATTTGTACCCATTTTTCAATAACCACCCCACACAAATGGTATGTGCGGTCCTTTGCACATAAAAATAATGCAAATGGTAATTAGCTTCTAGCATGTAAAAATGGTTATTTCACAAAACTCCAACTAAATTTATAAAACATAACAATGAATAAGGAAATACATTAAAGGAATACATAATTGAAAAAATAATCTAAATGGAAACATTGCCTTATTATAAATACCAAGAAGACTTATTTATAGTAGGGCTTCAACTTACTCCCATTGAAGTAACTGGGTAACCATATTCCATCAAGCACTTCTAACTGACAAGCTCATGTTTCAAGTATGTAAGTGATAACATATGGTCCTAACCAATGTACTTTGAGTTTTCCTAGATGGCGCAAAAACTTAGAATCATAAAGAAGCACCATTTTCCTATCTCAAGATTTTTTCCCCGATGTGCCTATCATGCCATGCTTTCGCTTGACTTGTTCTTACTTCTAACTCTAGTGTGCTATTGCTCATCATTCATCCAACTTAATTAACTATTTAATTTTTCTTATAATGCTTGTTCATCAGCTAGACCTCTCGCATGTGCAATATGCAAAGAAGGCAACATGAATTCTATAGGAAGAACTACTTCGCTCCAAACACCAATTAAAAGGGTGTGGCCTTATTTAACCGCTCAGTAGGTCATTCTACATGCCCAAAGCATGGCATAAAACTTATTATCCCAATATTTTCTTCCAATATCACAATTTTTTTTTCAATGTATGGCTCAAGATCTCATTGAAAGCCTCAACATCCCATTTTCCTAAGGATGATATGGTGTAGTCTTATGGTGTGCAATCAAAACTCATCTAATAGAATTCTGATTATCTCATTCAAAAAATGTGTACCCCTATCACTTGTCAAATTCAACGGGTATCCATACCTTGTAACAATATTTTACCATATAAACTTGGATGTTGTAGTTGGTGTACAATCCTTTGTAGGTGTTGCTTCGACCCACCCTTTCAGATAATATGTGCAAGTGATGATATAGTGCAATCCAATCCTACATGCGGTTGGTGAAATAAGACCCACAAAATCTATAGCCCATTTCTCAAATGGTTTTGCACTAGGAATAGGTCTTAAAGGCATTTCATCTCTTTGTCCTAGTTTTCCAAGGTGCTGACAGTGATCACAAGCCTTGCAATATGCATTATAATATTTATACAGGGTCTCCCACCATAATCCAATGAGTAGAATCTTGCACATAGTGGCGTCACCGCATAGTGCCCACCTGCAATACCACCATGATACTCTTTCATGATATCTATGCGTTCATGTTCCAATAAACATCGATCAAGACAATACTTCATCTCATCCTAACTTGTACGGTCATCACTAATCAACATAAATAGTGCCACGTGAATGGTAAGTTGTTTATTTTCTAAGGATTTTATTCCTTCTTTTGCCACACCTGTACGTAGAAAGACAATAATGTCCTCTAATTATGATGGTACACATTGTAACCTATATAATTATGCATCGGCATGGAATCTTTAATTTCCTACACGTATTCTCCTGACTGTATTCTAGATAAATGGTCTAGTCCAGAATTACTTTTCCTTGGTTTTACCATAATTATAAAATCAAATTCTTGGAATAAGAGTGCCCATTGATATATGCATCCCATTAAAAAGGGCTTGTTTACCAAATATTTCAATGTCATGTGATTGGTATAGAATACAAATGGTTTTTCTAGAAAGTACTGTCTAAATTTATGTAGCACATAGATCATTGAAAAAGCTTTGCACTCTATAGTTCTAGAATTATGCTCTCTGAAGCCAAATTTCTACTAGAAAAACATATAGGATGATCTATAATACCTTCTCTAGGATAAGCCAATACTGCTCCAATGGCCGTGCCAGAAGCATCCACATGTACATGAAATGACTGGTCCCATTAGGGAAAACACATAATAGGCATTGTAGTAAGTTTCTCCTTCAATTTCTTGAATGTGTGTTGCTGCGCTTTCCCAAGTATAACGTCCCTTTTCCTTTTAGTAACTCCTCCAAGGGTGTGGAAACCTTAGCATACCATTTTAAAATTTTTCTATAATACCTAGTGTGACCCAATAACTTGCACACCTCACTATGAATGTAGGCTCTTCTAGGCCGATAATAACTGCAACCTTAGCTGGATCAACCAACAAACCTTCCTTGCAGATGATGTGCCCTAACAGTGTGCCAAATGGTGTAACAAATATACATTTCTTGATGTTTAAAGAGATGCTTAACTGGTGGCATATTTTAAACATTAAGCATAAATTTTCATAATGATCCTTAACAAGTCCATACACCATCCAGTCATCTAAATAAACATGCAAAAAGTTGTGAATAAAATATTTGAACGCTTGGACAACTATGCATGAAAATACAACATGCACATTTTTCAGACCAAAAGGCATCACAGTATAGGTAAAAATTCCCCATTTAGTGGTAAAATTAGTATTTTCCTGATCCTCCTGTGCAATCCTAACCTGATGATACTCGAAGAACTAATATATAAAGGAATAGATCTCACTCCCTACAATGCCTTCTAATATTTCCTCTCTGAATGGCGTAGGAAAAGGATCACCACACATTCAACATTCATCTCCCGTAGTCCATAGAGATTCTACTATGTCCATCTTTCTTTATATTCATCACCATTGGGCTAACCCATTTTGATTCATCCAGGGCTTGATGATTCCATATTTCAACATTTTTTCAATTTCTTCTTTGACCTTTTTACACAAGTTGGGGTTCATTCTATAGGGTCTCTTCTGACCGGTGTGCACCTTCCTTAAGATTTATCTTCATTTATCCTAATGATTCATGCACACCTTTGAGTTCATGGTATCCCCAGGAAATAAGTCCTGAAATCTTGTAATAACTCGATGATTTTGGTTACTTCAGAGTTAGACCAACAATCCTCAATTATGGCCTCCTTACATAACATCCGATCCAATATTCACTTTATTTGTTTTCATAGGTTCATGATAGGCACGCGTGGTCTTATCTGCACTATCCAAAACCTCACACCTACCTATTGAATGGTATACATCCATATTTTCTACTTCTTCATCATCCACTAAGTAGACCATATTTCCTGTTTCTTTCTTAAAGCAAGCGCTCTAAGTCGTGTGGCATCTATCTCTGTTTCTTTAGCAAAAATCTCTCCTAAATCGTTTCCATCAAATAAATCCTGAATGAGTTCTTCCGCCTTGCACTATCTCCCATAGTTAAGTGCTTTATAACCCTTAATGCCTCTTCTATTAGAGGTTCAGTAGAGAAATATTCAAACATCTGGATCATGCATGCAATAAAAATCTACCAATTTATAGTTTCTCTATGGAGTTCCACATATACATACCAAGCATGTGTGCAACTTTGTAAAGTGGAATCAAATTTGTGCACCCAGAGTGAAGGGGGTAAAGCTTCCTGCCCCTCTGTCCAGAGTCTCTCACACTACTGAACGTGGTGTTGAACAGGTTTATTACCATGATAAGTGCATATTTGAGTAGATGCATTGCTCTTGGAAAACCGAGTAGAAAGAGCTATCCTTATTTCATTCCATCCTACAAGATTATCTCTATGAACCACCCACAAGTGTAGTGCTATCCCACATAGGGTATATGCTATCATATTCCATCTCTCTAACTGGTCTATCCATTGTTCCTCCATTGTGCACAAAAATACCATAGGGTCTCCTTATCTAGTGTATCGAGGTACTTGAGTTGTTACCTATTCTCCGATATAATGAGGTCTCTGTTCTACGTAAATGTGCTTCTTACTTCGTGCCCTACCAACTCATAAGTACCATGAGCCCAATTATCACAAGCAATACTTGTGGTATCACTGACTGACTATGCATCTTCCCACTGGAGAATCCCTTCCTTAGATGGCTCAAGGACCTCTAGGTCTTGAATGATGCGCACATAGATCTGGTTCAAGTCTTCTTCACTTAAAGGTTCAACATAAGGCATAGATTTTCATCTGTCAACGTGATAATAAATCTTTCCTCCTTATTTTCAAAACTGATATATCCCTTGTTGAGCCATAGATCAACATTATTTACATATCACCAAGGGAACGCAAGTAGATATGGGAAGCTATCTACCTCTACAAGTGCTAAAACCTCAAAATCCCCAAGTGAAATTGGCTCCTGTATGGTAATGGATACATATTTTAAAACTTTGATGGGAGTGGCCTTAGTTCAGTTAGCCATGAATAGTACATTCAAAGATGGCTGCAATGGAGGTATCCCCATCTATACATATGCATCTAAAGTAAGAACATTGACTTCTCGCACATGTATCAATCCATTTATTACTCAAAAGCCACCCATCCAAAACATTATTCGAGTGATTTCCTTATCATAGTATAAGCTATAGGGGGAGATTTTCATGAAGGATTTACCATCCGGTATAAATACTTGCGCATGGAGTGTTTCCCTTTAGCCAATTCCCTAATAATGGAATGATATTTTCCTAGCACAACATTTTTCACACTTCCTTCAAGTCATCAATATAATATTGGATCGTCTCTCTACTGTCTTTTTTTTATTCCATCTTCCATGATTACTCTTTTAAATAATGTATTTCACCCTAAAGATTTCTGAGTACCTCCATCTCCATGGTTTCCTCGATACACCTCCTTATGATGGATAGGATTTGGGTACTATGCATGTAGAACCTCATCCTTAGTGATGGTAGGCTTATGCTTTAACGCTTCTTTGGCACATGCCAATTCAACATGGGTAGTGATATTTATATAAAAATACTTGGATCCTAGTTCCAACTTGGGTATCCACTAATTTTCCATAGTGTCCTCGTATCCTACCCATCCCTATACCTTTGTTTTATTTTTTATTCTTCTTACTAAGATACTCATATAAGTCTCGGGGAATTCATCATAGCTATGATTCTTTCCACAAGGAACAAGTAATATTATGAGGACATTCACACTGTAGTGGTGAGGAGATCCACATGTATAACATGTTCTGTGAGGAAACTCACCTCATCCTCCACCATGGTCTCAATGTCCGAATCCACCATGGTATTTTCGACTATGCCATAACCTAATTCAAAATGTCCTTCATTTCAATCATAGTGCACTTGATTGTGATCCTGATCCTAATGCTCATTCTTGCCTTTAGAGTTATATGATAATCTTGTCTATCACACACTAATATCTATAGCATCATGGATATGACCAATCAATCTATAATCCTCTATATCATGAGTTGTGGACTGAAAAATATTACAATAGTAGGATACATTCTTCCTTATTGTGCATTGTAATAATGGGTAGTGGCTAGCATCATGGTTCAAATGACATATCTCATAGTCTAGTAATATTGAATGTACTGATCTGTGGGGAAAAATATCCTTGGTGTGACCTTCCACTTCATAATCTGTACACCAAATCCCTGTGTGTGTCTAATGTGCTAAGTTCACCGATAGTTTCTCTAGTTGCTTTGTCATAGATGCAATATGTGCTTCCAAGAATGGGATGACCCCAGTGTCTATACTTCCAATTGCCTCAGCGTGTAAAGATGCTTTAAGTGCTTTGCATATATTAATGTATGTCTTATGTGATAACGCCCTTCTAAAAGGTGTAATCAAACCTCTAACGAACCATTGTGCATGCTTTGTCTTGCATTAATATCATAAAAAAGCTTAGATAAAAGAATTTTGAAATGGACATCATAGTCCCTAAAACTCTTAGTAGTGCCTTGGTTAATATCCTTGAGCAAGCTTATACTCTTCTAGTCAAACTCGTGATGTAAAAATCTTTAAGGAAGGCATATTTTAGTGCCGCATAATCTACGCAAGTTTGATTAGGGTCAAAATTTCTGTACCATGTGTGCACGTCCTTGTAACATAGTGAAAATTGACTTGCCCTATGCTTAGAAGGCATGATACCTTTTTCACACAACAAGATTTCACACACGTGGACACGCTCAACTACATCTTCTATGCCCATATATTACGGAAGATGAAGAGACATCTCCATGTAAATATTCTGGGGTTGGTATGGAGCATGCCCACCTGATCCAAAACCTCCTGTGTTTCCTCTATCTCCAGAACCACTAGATCCCATAGAACTAGAACCACCTATACCTCTTGATCCTCCACCAGCTGCCAGAAGTATAATAGAAGATGTACTTCCCTGTGTCCCAATAGTAGTACTGAACTGCACCCCTACAATCTATGAAGTGTTACCACTCCCAAAAGTGAGTCAAAATTCTGTGCACTCGAATTCTGTGTAGATGATGCACCTGAAAGGTACATCTAAATAACAACAAAGATGTTTTCCCTTCCATCAATGTACTTTCTATGTGAATTACTCCTACTCTCCCACTTCCTAAATTAGCTTGTTAACTATTTGTTGTACTAGATACTGGAAAACCAAGCGCAAGGGCTAGGTTTCCAGGTAGATTTAGATGTGCGCTCATGGCCTAGGTTGTCTCTAATGGCGTGCTTCCATGTGAGGCTAATAAGGGTTCCCTATCATGCTTTCCCAAATGGGGATTTCTTGATGCTCTGGCTCCACGCCTTCTGTGTGAGCTCCAAATCCTTTGCAATCCATATCTCTCCTCAATTTCATTTTCTCTACAACATTCTCATTACTTCTCTATCTCCCTCTCATGTGCCTCATTATACCTAAGCCAAATTTCTTCTCTCTTCCTATCTACCATTAGGTCTATCATCTTTCACCAAACCTTCTTCCCGATCACTTATGTGGGGGTTTTAGTTAGCCATCAATTTACTTTCCAAGTTCGGGGGTTACAATCAAGATTTTGATTGCCGGTGGAATGCTATGTAGGTAGGCTCCCGGGATATCAAAAAAATTAAATTTTACTACATCCGGGAAAGAATAAGTGGAAATTGAGTACTCCGAATATAGCTATTATGAACACCACAAAACCAATTATTCACAAGTGTATGTTCAAATCGATCAACATCATAGAGATCTATAATTCTTCTTGTGTCCAAATAAGTGCACAATACCTCTAATCCCTTTTAGATGCATCCACAACCAACCACTCATATAGTTATATTAGAAATATAGCAAAGAGGCTCTCATACAATCTGTCATAAATATTATGTTCCACCCATGCACATGCATTAAACTTAGATCCAATGGTTGAACCTCCATGCGTACTCTTCTTCTAGATCATGTATCCACTCCTCAACACTTGCTAGGGTCAATCGGTATGTCTTCATCATGAACCATCCTAAAAACAATTGAAAAGAGGTCCTGGCAACATGAAACCAATGATGTAGCCTAGAATTTACTAGAAATAACCCAGGCGTGTTGGAACATCACTCAGCCTAGATTGAGCACTCACCCAAAGTGCACAAAGGTACCAAGCCCCTCTTTAGGGTTACTTGTGCAAGATGTTAGCATGATGAAGACTTAATGCATTCAGATCCATAAATAACATAACATTCTACAAAGCATATTCTAGATCTAGATCTAAGGGTAACGGATTTAAATAATAACCATAATGAATTCAACCATGCAAGAACTAGTTATACTCATGATTAACACCTTGATTCAGCCAATACACTCCATTATATTAAACACAATAAATACACAGAAGCTTCTTACAATAAGTAATACCATAAGCTCATGTGCGCATTAGATCTAACATCATAAATTCATAATAGTTCATATCCAGGTCCCCTATATTGTGCATGAGATCACTACATATTTATAAGGGTGGGGAATTTCCCTTCACCGCTTGTATAATTCCCAAAATAGGTCAAATACTAAAAATAGCCATGCGCCTTTACAATAATAGACACACATGCAAGTGTGCTAATAATAGATCTCTTCTCGGTAAATTAATAGTAAGTATTCTATTATTAGCTTGAACCCACACAAAGTCTTTGAGTAGACATTCTTCCCAAAATAGCCTATGCATGTCGCACAAGTATTTATTCGGTTTGTGTGCTTTGCACGATATCTCCAAATATATACCATACTCTTGAAAATGGCTAAGTCATGAATCTACCCTTGTCTTTTACGTGTGTGTCCTTCCCTATCCTTCCATGCCTTTGATCGTGACCTATTCTTACGTTTGAACCTTCTATGTGCTTTCTCGCTAAATATCATCCTTTTTCTTCTCAATAACTTCATTTAATATTTTCAATATGAAGTATGCCAAAATATACCCTACTTGATCCACTTTATTAAATACCATTGTGGAACATCGATATTGGTTATAATGCATTTTAAAGATTTTAATGAGCTATGACGGGTTTAAATTTTGTATCCCCTAATATTCGAGGCATATGTTTTAGTTCAATTCTTAATTTATCACCTTAAGTAGGTTTTCCACACCAAAGTGGTAATAATGGGTTTAAATTATCTCTTTTCCATTTTACCATCTTCATATAATACCAAACATCCATATCTATCAATTTAGGGTTTTATATGCCTTAAATGATTCAAAACTAGCTAAGTTATATTTATTTATTTATTTGATTATTATAAATGATGGATAGGCCCACACCAAAGTTCAACTCTAGTGTTAGTGTGGAATCACAATGCCCCGAATGGTTTGATTGTGAGTGGGGTCATTCAAGTGTGATTGCACAACATAGAGCTATTCCCAAAGTGTGGGACTTTGCAATCAGAAATATCTCCAAAGAAAGGCTGGTTCTTATTCCTAAATCTAGACATCAATGCCCAATTTGCAGAGAAAAATTATCTAATCCTACCCTAATTTTTCCAAGGAGACATACATAGAAAGATTGCAAGAAAGCAAACCTATTCTAGCTGGAGGTGATGCACCAATGAGGAATCCTGAATATATTCCCTTACATGGAGATGAAACAAGTAAATTTGAAGAGGGTAATCTAGCACCACAAGTCAAAATACCACTACAAATCCATTTATCAATAAAAAAAATCCATTAAAAACCGTAGTAACAATTAAACCATGAAAAGAAAACCTAAATGTAATGAAAGATCAAGTAAATACACAATAACAAAAAAGGATTAGAAATCATTCACAGATATATATTGTTGCTCGGAAGTTGATACAATGCATTACAAGGGGCCAAAAGGCATGAAAATTGCATTCACAATTTCAATGGGACAATTGAGCTCCAAAATTTTCTCATGGAAAAGAAATAAGGGAGGGGAATAGGAAAAACATCCAACCAATTGAAATGTGCCCCTCCTTACAATTTATAGTACAAATTTTAGGAGGGGAGAAAGAGAAAAGAAATCTGAAATCACCCCAAACTCCATAAAAATGCATCGTTTAATTTGCAATGGGTGCTTGAAGATCTGAAAAATCTATGATTCATTAATGGTATTGCCTTTTGCATGAAGGAACTAACTATGATTGCACCTGGTTCTAGCATCTAGCTCCTATATCCTCATCATGACCCCTTCTCCTACCAACCCTATTAATGTATTTCACCTACTTATCACTATTTTCCACTTTTGGAGGTCCAAAACCTCTGAATTCCTAATTTAAATATTTCCATGCTATAGGTTCTAAAATTATCTTTCCAATGACTATAATTTTTGATAAATGGATGAGTACAATGGAAGATATCACCATTTTTGCATAGGTTACTTGATTAGGTTTCACCTTCACTTGCCCCTCCTAAAATGTATTTGGCCATCACCATTGGGTTCTACTCCAAAAATCCTTTCCAATGATTATATTTTTTTGCTAGAAATGGATAAAAATTGCTCAATATATAGTGATTTGAAAATAGGTCATGATTAGGGTTCAAGCTCACTCCATCGAGCTACCTCTCACCTATTGATCTCCCATCGTTCAATGCAACTAGTTCAACACGTTACTAGCTCAATGTAGGATTCACATTTAATGTTTTTACCTACTCACCACTGACCTCCTTATTGAGCTCAACGCATTATTCTCTACCCATTGCTCTGCCATGACAACATGGTGACCAATGCACTAACTTAGCGAGCTTTTGAATGTTTGGGTGGGAATACATATTTCAGGTTTCGACCCACGTACTTGAGACATCGGTGAGCTGCACTCCGATTTGCACACAAAAAATTCTGACATGAACCTTTGAATGCCTACCTCCCCGAAGTCTTAAATCTTCGAATTCAGGCTTTCATGTCTTTGAAACTCCCCTTACTTGCTACTTCAGAACATATCTCACCGAGTCCCTAAAAACAAAACCCCTTGAATCTCAAAGACCTCACCCCGATCATTGATTTCCTATGCCATTTGACCTCTCGAAGCTTGCCCTCATTTTTGAGTTCAAACTCTGTTTGATTCGAGTTTCCTCACCCTACCGAGCTCTAAATTTCTTAAATGAGAAACCCCGAAACTCAAATCTTCACCCCTTCGGACATTGCATAGCTTGTGAAGCATGCTCACCTCACGATTATATCCATGTTGACCTTCCATCTACATTGCATTGGCCTCGTAGCTCATGAACCAAGCCTTTCACCCGTGTCTTTGAGTTGAATCAGCCCTCATGACCCAATTCATTCAACTTGGCCACCTATGCATAAAAATTCCACATTCTTCCATGTTGAGTCCATGCTTTTGTTCGAGCCATTTGCATTGGCCTCTTAACTCCTCAACTCAAAAATTTCCTCGCAGTCTCCATGGTTGATTCACACGTATCAATGTCTTTGAGCTCTCCATTTTTCCATCTATGCTACAAGCTCGGTCTCCTTTCCACTTACCATTTGTATTCCTAGGATCCCTACCTAGCTCATCCAATGAGTTCCTTGCATCGAGTCCGAATGCTTCACATTCATCCTTGCACTATGTTCCATCCTCCCGATATCCTATGAATTTCTTAGTTTAATCGAGCCTTCCTTCAATACGTGGGCTCGAACCAAATCATTATCTCTTAAAGCTGAGTTAGCCCTTAAAATTTTTGCTTCCTTCCCCCCCAATCAAGCTTGAAGCCTAGCTCATCACATGAGATCCTTAATGCATCCGTCCGAGATCACGGAGATGCTCACCGAGAATCTTGACAAGCTATTTTTTAGCTCGGTGGCCTACGTGAGTCCTAGATGTGAAATGTTTTGACCCTAGAGCTCCAACTTAGGAATTTGTTTCATGTTGGAGACATGATGTAAACCGAATGTATGGGGTTTTGGGGCCTAACATGATTTTTTCCATTTTTTCTTGTTTTGAGGATGGATGTGGGCCCATAGGGCCTGGAATTTAGAATTTTCTAGATGATATTAAGGGTCAAAACCTAGAAGAGGAAAAAAATTCCTTAACATGATTTTTCACTTCGAACTAATTGAAAGTGCCCCTCGAGACCCTAGAAATCTCTATAACATGTTGTCAAGCCCTATGAAGTTCTTGTGGTCCTATTGGGCCCTAGTTGGCCAATTTTTCCCGGGGTAGAAATTTTGAACACCTAGTTCATCCACAAATTGTACAATGGTTGATAAAATACAAAATGAAAAACACACACACACACATGATAAAAGTTATCAACCGATAAATTACAAAGTGGTCAATAGGAAAAATAAGTGCATAATTAAGCTACAAAAATAAACAACAATAGAGATAATAACCAAGACAACTAAAAATCCATAACTTGTAGTTTATACCCATATTCTTAGCCATATCATCATTTGACCGAGAAAGCACAACAATCGATCTTATTTCCCTAGCTTCATCCTCAAGAGTCATTATTTCTAGGGCCTTGTAATGTAAGTCACTAAAATAAACAATCTCTAACCTAGTTGAGTTCCAATAAAATATTGAAGCCCGAATTTTCATCAACTTCATGGATTGCATGCCTGTTATTTGAATTAAACAAAACGTGTAAATACTAATAAGTTGAGCCACTTTTGGGGTGTCTAATTTGGGTCTCTACTATTTAGGCTGACTCATGGCCCATAGCACATCATCCATATAAGCCCCTTTACCTAGTTTGGAAAGAAGTTGATCCTCAACATGTTAGTAACATACCACTTTATGAGGTTTTGGTCCTTTATACTTTCCATAGGAGCACCTCTCCGATACTCCATATCCTGTCTCGATCTTAAGGTCAATGAAATTGTGGTAGTGATTTAACCTAATTTGAAGAATGAAACCCTAATGTCTAGAGTTTAAATGCAATTATATTGTAATATATAAACTATGCACATCTAGATTATGAAATCCACGTTTAATATTAAGTTATGAACATACAATAAATGATTAATAAGTATAATTAATTAGGCACATTCTAAATGTATAATTTTATAAGAAGATAAGTGTACTTAGATTTCTACTAGTTTTTGACTAATTTGGGAGTGAAACAGGAGGCTAGAAAATTGGAATAGGATAACAAATCGATGAAATTGTTTCATCTCTAAAAATGGAGCTAAAAATGGTCTTTGGAAAAAATAAACCAACAAGACATAATCAAATTGCATAACCCATATAAATTTGAATAGACTTTTATAGATCAGGAAAATAGCTCTACAACTTTGTGAACACTCATGACTGCTGATATTTCTTCCTTGAGTATGATATGCGATCTAAAATATGTGTATAAGCTATCAAAATTGGTTTGATTCTCTTAAAACACTATCTCCCTTGAAAAATACATAAAAAAGGGTCAGTGATTTGGGTTGTGGTACCTTTGCATTGCCTACATAACACTATGATGAAGATACATAAAACCAATTTAGTTCTCCACCTATTGAAAGTGTGATTGTGAGGATGAAACTAAATGTATGTAACTAGATATTTTTCCCTTGATACTTGATAATGATTACCTTGAGTTGGCTTGTGATGTTATTGACTTGTCTTGGTATGCTCTTAACTTGGTTTAGAGTGTTTCAGACTTGTATAAAGGATAATCCTCATGCATTATCTTGAATTAGGGAATATTATGACATATTTTCTTGATATTTGATAGATATTTCTATAGTATCTTTAGATATATGCTAGGTGAGTACATGAGAGGGCTTCATATGTATTTATATAGGACTCCCAAAATTCAACCTAGGAGTGGTAATAAATATCTTCATTACAAAAATGAACATTAGTAATGACTTGGACAAGATTGAAAAAGGAGGACATGATCAAATGGTTGATCATATCCCTACTGAATTATTCTATCTAGTAAGGAAGAAAATCTCACTAAATATTTTGAGAAGTTTGCACATGAGATATAAAGGGTTTTTTTGACTAATTGTAATGTTCATGTAGGTTTCTAAGTAGTAGAATGAGATATTATAAGTATTAGGATAACTTAAGATATTAAGTTCTAACTTTGTTTATAGGAAAAAATCATGTGTAAAGAGTGCAAGACAAAGCTAAAATAATTAATTATCAAATGCCAAATATAGGTTTCTACATTCCCCCTTTAATATATTAAATGGTTTTTTACAGGTTTAAATAAAGCATACTTGAGTGTGTAGACACACTTTCTCTTTACCCAAATTTCTTAATTGCTTGAGAAGTGTCCAAGTGAAACCTATAAAAAAAGACTTTAGTTAATATCCATATTATGAAAATTTAAACTTTAATTTGGAATATTTAAATTAAAATTGAAAAACTAAAGATATCAAGGAATGACTATAGGTATTTATGTGTAGAAATCAAATCTTTCTTTTAAATATTGAGGATAATTGGTGAGGCATTTGGAGTAGAGCATACTCCCCTAGTCGAGACACCCATATAGGATTGATCAACTCCCCAATTTCTGTAAAACCATTCTATCCAATTTAGTCAATGAGGTTGGGGGCATACTAAATCCCCAATCATGATTTTTAGAGTAGTGCACTAGTAAAAGGTGGGACCATAAAGGTTTCACTACAAATTATGTTAAGGACAATGGGTGTCACTAGACCTAGTGCATATCACCGATTCCATATTTGAACCATACTACTTTGGAGATATAATTATGTTCTAAATTTGTGTGATCAAAACGGATTGAAGTAAACTCATGCCTTCACCCCACTCACAATGATTGAAAATTCTCAAAAGGAAACCAAATATTTTAATGCCCCCATACTTAATAAAATTTAAAGTTGAAATAAAAATTATGCCATTGAAAATTGAAATAAAAATTGCGCCATAGTATAATTATAATTGCACTTGTAAATTGAAATTTAGCCATTGAACTTGTATCATGCCCCCTACATTTGAAAAAAATAATGTAATATATTAAATTTTGTGTAAATGTATCTAATTCAATGCATAAACCATTTTGAAATATTTAGATTTTGAATAGTTCCAAAGTTTACTATCCAAATTGCACTTGGAAAAAATTGGTTGGCCAATAGAGGACATGATTGACTAGTCAATCCTGTCCAACCTTGATGATGTTGTTTATCATTGAAGTTTGTTGTCTCTAACATATATATTGTACCTTATAACATATATTATTTAACTTGTACCCTATAATAAGCCCTTTGAATGCTCCTCTTTTGAGGAAATGGAGGTAACTATAGATAACTCGTCTTACAAGAATGATAATCTATGCCATGATGTATAAAAGAAGATAAAAAGTGTAATATCATACACACATTTGGAGGATAACCATATGTTTGTCAATTGAACACACACACACACACAATAGTTTTCACTAAAGGAGTGCATGATATTAATCATGGAACCAACATTTAAGGAAGCATGATGTAAATCATTACACCTAATGTAACAAATACAAGAAAAACATAAGATCAATCATGAAAAAGAAACATATAATGTCATATAAAAGTCCAAGAAACTAGACATAAGGGACACAAGGGTGTCGACACATATTCAAGGGGCCAATGAACTTACAAAAGAAAGGATGCACGACACTAAAGTGTCACACATGTAATAAAGGACCAAGGGTCACACAAAAATACAAGCAATAACCAATCAAATGTGAAAATAAGTAAATACTGGGTGCCTAAATAAAGAGAAATCAAGTCCATACAAAATGTAAGTCATAAACATGGGAAAAAATGTGCTAGAAATAGAAACCTTTTTAAAATAACACAAAAATATATAATATTGTATAGTGTGCTATGTATAGAAATATTCCCCAATAATACAAATCCACTATGAAAAAGGAAAGAGCAATATCCAAAATCCCACTATGATCTTGTATGTCTTGCATCATGATCACGTATCACGTGAAATGCATATGTGAATAGAAAATAGAATATGATATCTACCAAATCAAGTGATAAAAACATAGCTAAAGTAAAAACTAGTTTCTCAAGTCATTCTTAGGTCTTGGTTTTCAATATTTTCTAATATTTTGATTTATTTGAATTTTTACTATTTATTTATTTTAATTTGTAAACATTTCATTTTTTTGTATTTTTACCTATTTTAAAAGTTTTCTAACAAATGCTAAGATACATAGGATGGGGAGATCCATGAGGCATAGCCATATTATAATATGTAAGGGTAAGTCTTCTTAGATGAAGTGTGTGTGTATGTGTATGCACGTGCAAGCGCAGCATGTGTGTGAACTAGAAATATAATCAATTTTAGTAGTGTTAGGATATATTTGCGTAGGAGGGTACCAAAATTACACAACAAGGCTTATACCTAGTTGGATATTGCATCACTGCAAGATTATGTTGTAGGACATGATGATTCACTCGATAGACTACCATATAAGGTATTGAAACCAATTTATGCACATTGTGGAAAACATTTTGTTGTAGATATGGTAATATAGGAGTATCTACCAATTGATTAGGTTTCATTTAAATAGATAGATTTTTCATCGGTGTTATAACAAGGTTAGTTAAAGGATTGTTGATAGAATTAGTAGTATATACCTTTGGTCACAAAGAATATTCATAACGGATGCATGTAACCTTAATAACTTAATTTCAATAAATGTTCTTAAGGAATCAATGTATGGTAGATGACACAACTTGAAGCCTCTAAATCCAATGTCATCCTAATAACATGTCACATATTGTGGAGCTTGTGATGAAAAAATGGTATAGCTAGGGTAGTTGATCCTACTTGAAGGGGTAACATAATGTATCCTAATACATGTTGCTTATGTCTACTAAACCTTTCAACAATTCATAAATTTCATTGTAGGTGGTGCTCAATGTATCCTAAAGTAGTAATAAATTTCACAGTGAATACATTTTTAGTTGAACCTTCATTATAGACCTTGACACTATGGACAAGTTATTGGTTGATAAGAGCACAAATAAAAGTGCATATCTATCTAAGCGAATATGTCCGATTAATGTATAATATATGATCTCATCTTACTCTCCTTACAAAGCACAACTTTTAAAGGTTCCAATACCATAAACTTCCATTCATGAGCATACAACTCTAGGTCTAGACCATACAAATTTCCTATGGTCATGGACTACACCATCTTAGATTCCAGTTCCAAAATTGATATCAAATAATTTCCAATTTTATATTTATCTTTTCCACTTGTCTGCACATTTGGATCTTTTTGTTACGACATGTACAAATAATTATTCATCTTATCTTGTGTATTTAAGCTATTGTTTATCATTTATCAATTGTTGTATTAATGCATTATTATGGTTATGAAAGGTTAATTATAAATTGATTATATCATAATAATATCTTATTAAAAACCCTTACATCTTCTTTATTGTTTTGTAATTTCCAAAACATTATTTTATTAGGTATAAACACTCCAATCCCAATTCCATTTAATACCATAAAGGAGAATTATTTTTATGTTCTACAAAGAAAACTAAGATGGCCCTAACAATGATAAATGACATATATTGTAATCCCCCTATCCAAAAAACTCAAAATGTGGGTAAATATAAGGAAGGAAAAGACCAAAATCACCTAAGGTTGAGGATAATGGAGAAATACATATCGAAAATCAAGTTATTTGAAAGTTAAAATTGGAAGGGAAAAAAACCCTTCCAAAAATCAATGAAAATTATATCATGGAGTGTTAAGGGGATGTAGACCCATATCAAATGGATAAGGTTGAAGGGATAAATCCATAACTCCTCCCCTAATCTTGTTCTATTATACAATACCAGGCTCTCTCAAGTTAAATTCCTAGAAATTTTCTCTAAAATTTTTAAATTTCATAAGTCTCTAGAGGTGGACTCGATTAGTGCATCAAGAGGTATCTTATTGCAATCCAACAAAAGGAATGTCCTCTCGAATCTTATTGAATTTAACGAAATTGGATATTTTAAGATTAAACATCTTTTTGAATATGTTTCCTTCATGATCTTAAATGTCTATGTTCCTCAATCTCATCTCTAAATATTTTCTCTTGAAAAATTATCCCAATATCATCTTTTATTCAATCTGAAAAATGTATTGTTGCATGGGAATTTAGTTTCATTCTTAAGTATTCTAAGAAAAGAGATGGGATCTCCCATCGTATTCCCTCCTTGTTTGTCTTCTCAAAATTTGTGGGAGTAACAACCTGATTGACTTAGAACCAAAATATGTCACTTTCACTTGGAATAATAGAAGAATGGGTTTTGGTTGTATTATTAAAGAATTAAGAAATCCTTCTCTCCAACATTTAGTTGAATCAAAACTAAAAATTCAACTTTAATATTCTTATATTTTTTTAGTATTGTTCCCTTATTACCTTTTGGACTATGAGATATTTTCCACGTTCAATTACCCCTTTTGGTTTTGAAGCTATGTAATGAAAAGACTGCTCCATTAAGGAATTAATGAATACCTAATGGGAGGAACTTACTCCAAGAGATATTTTGAGAAGGATCAATGGAGTCCCTTCGGGCTGCTTATAACACTTCTAGAGGTCTTACGTAAGGGGACCCCATCGACCCTTTCCTAATCATTATCCTTATTGAATTTCTTGGTTGAGCTCTTTCAATGGCTAAAAATCAAAATAAAATCAATGGTATCATCATTGAAGGTGTTTTATGAATAACATCTATTGCTAACATGTATGATGATATAATGATAAAGTGTATCATAGAGCTTTTTGTAGAGAATGTCAATCACGTCAAATCCAATAGTTTGTTCTTCAATTTCTCTATGTCTAGGAAATTCAGAATTAAGGATGGTTTGGTTTTATCCTACAGTTATATTCCTATAAAATCCATGGGGATTCCTCTTTTTGATGGTGATTATGTTAGTAGAATATGATATCTAACTTCCACAACAAATTAGTTTCATGGAAAGTGAGATGGTTATTTTTAGTAGTTAATATTATTTTAATCCAAATAGTCCTACATGATATCGCCATCTATGTTATTTCTATATCCATGGCTCCTAAAATTATTAAAAAAGGATTGATTTCCATCATGAAAAACTTTCTTAAAAATTCTTTGATGCGGTGGGTAGAAGTCAGTAAGGATACTTTCATTTCCTCTCTATTGGTGTGACATGTGGTGAGACTACCATTTAGATTGTATTTAAATTCACCATCCTTTCATTGCATCCACATTTTTTCCAAGAAAGGGAGCGATGGAGAAGATTAGGCCTCTAAAATATGCTCTCTCAAATAGGCCTTAATATTATTTCTATTTATGTATTATGCCTTATTTTTCCAAATTGAGTTAGAAGGATTATTAGATTTGTTCACTCAAAATGTGGTTTTCCTTAAGTCTTCTTGATTCTATTTTTCATGAGAATTTTGAATTTTAACTTCTCTAAATTCATTAAAATTAATACTCTTTGGTTTTTTATATTTTAAAACTCTATCATAATTTTTCATGGAATTATGAAAAGAGGGGATTTTGATTACTTCCCTTGTCTCAATTCTTAGCCATTATACCATCCATTTTCTGTTGGATCTCTAGAGGATGGAGGGAGAAAACAAGGATATGGAATAAGGGTACTTGTCTAATTTGAATAAAATAAGAGTGAATAAAAAGAATGAAAATGTCCTTAATGCAATTTACAAAAAAGTAAGTAAATGATTCACGAGTATTGCAAATTTGGCATTCAATACTTGATTTTGGTATTTTTGGCTTGTACTCCTTACACATGACTTGTGCATGTAAACAGAGTTAGAATGTAATATCTTAATATATCTAAAGACTTACAATATCTCATTTTTACTTAGGCACTTATAGAAATAAAACAATTGTTCAAAAACTTTATATCTCCCATGCAAACTTCTCAAAACCTTCATTATATTTTCTATCTCATTGGACAAAACCATCCATTAGGGATAGGATTGAAGTCGATCTTGTCGATTGAAGTCGATCTTGTCCAAGGCCCTTATAATAGTGATTTATTCAAATGCATATATTTATCCTCCTCCTAAGTTGGATTTAGTGTGATATGTTACACATGGATTCGTATAAATAAAAATAAATTCCACTCATTTACTCATCATGAATCTATCAAGAGGTCCTCTATAAATAGTTATCAAATATAAATAAAAGTTTCCCTAATCATCTCTAATTCAAGAAAAAAATTAGGAGTAACCTCTATACAAGTTTTTAGTACTCTAAGTTGGCTAAGGAGAACACCAAGCCAAGTCAATAGAATTCAAATCCAAGTCAAAGAAAGCATTATCAAGTATCAAAGGTAGGTTTATAGTTGCATACATATAGTTGCAAACTAGTGGCTACATTTTAAATATGAAGAGAATTATGTGGGTTTGATGCCTCTTGAGAGTAGTACTACATAGGCATTTCTCTTATTAGATCATCCCCTTAATGATCTTATTGGAACAATTAATAACTCATCGCCTTCATGACCTATCATCACATTCAATTAAAATGAAATATAGGAAAATAAACGGTCACAAATATAATTTTGGGAGTAAATAACATGGAGGGTATATAAATAAAATGACGATCTTTAGAGCAAATTGTTTGAGGAAAGTATTCGAACATGCAAAATGATGAATGGTTATTAACATTTGATCCTCCTTCATATGGTTCTTAAACATTGATTTATTTTGCGTTACCTTAGCCACTGTTTCCATGACACACTCAAACCATATTTTATACATCCTTATAATAGTTCCTTTAAAAATGGTAAAGTAGGTAAGGCTTCTAACATTTCATGGTTTCTAAAAGTTTTATAGTGCATATTAAAGCAACTAGTTTAGAGCTCTCCATGTATATAAATTTATGAATGAATATGAGTATGATGTGAGATATTTTAAGGGACATTCATCCATAAAAAAATTTATTGCTTGAAAATTCCCTCTGTTCTATGTCTCTCTTGTTCACAAAACCTTGAGATGACCTATAATAATATACAACAAAATGGAAATGCTAGAAACTTGCAATACCATTCATCGAATAATTAATAAACCAAAAGCATAAATCACATGTGTGGTTGGGCTTGACTACCCTTAGCATTTAAACCAACTCAACCAATCTAAGTGTTGTACTACATGCCCTTGTGAAGGATCAAGCCTCATGTAGTTATCCTAGGTTCTTGTGAAAGTGTGGGTGTGAACTAAGCCAACCCCTATGGGTTCCATCATGTATCTTGACACAAAGAATAGTGGGCTAACTGCATATTATAGAATGTACCCAAAATGATAATAGTGTGATGTGATGTGCTTTAACTTCCTGACATAACCCTTTGTTCTTTAAAACCCTTTTCGAATTCTTGGAGCTACTTCTCTCTTGCTAAGACATGGATATATGACATTTTCATGCTTGAAAATGGAGGAAGCTATACCCTTTGACCTAGTTGAGTTCCTTATACCTTTATTAGGGGTGAATCTAATTGACATGCAACTGATTTAGGAAGATCTAAGAGAGTCTTGATTGATTTTGGAATGATATTTGTAATAATAGCTTGTAAGAGTGTGAGATGAGTTATAAAGTGATAATGACATGCTTATATAGCCTCATGTAGGAGAAATATTACAATGAGGCTGACCCTAGGATGTGTAGACACTAAAAATTTGAAATTTATCCTTTGACACTATTGGTTGTGACAATGCTCCTTTGCTAAAACAAACATCCAAATTCTATTCACACGAAGTTCATATTATTGTCTCTCTCCCAACTTGCTTATAAATACACAATGACGTGTCATCACATTTTGAATACAAATGCATAAAATTACCATTTAAATTTTTCTTATCATGATACACATTTTAGATTGCACTCACTATCACCCTATCTAAAAAAAGTATAGTAGGGTCAGGTTATAATTTTTGAACCTAGACGACTGTAGAGTCTTAGACCTACACATCCTCTAACTTTGTTTTCAATTTTATTATATTTTTTGGGTCATTTTATCCTCATGGGTTAGTGTTTTCATAATGATTTACCTTCATAATACTATATAATAAAGTTCATACCACTTCAATTACACACTTGACACTATCACAATATCTCATTGCAAACACTAATACACAAGACACTCAAGACTCCTTAAATATTCCCAACACTAATGTACATCCGTTAGGGAAGTCACTACTATAGTTTTGAAGAACTCAACTAGGTCAAGGAGTTCATCTTATTGTAACACCCATGTTATGATAATCCAAATTAAGGGGATTTTTTAAAAACATACCCTTAATATACAATTAATGTTATTAATGATTAACATTATTATTTAGCTTTACTTGATAAATAATTCAAAATTATTAAAATATTCATAATCCATCTAATAACATATGATAACCATGTGCAACTATAAGGGTATATCCATATCTCCACGATCTCCCTTAAATCACTCTACTCAAGTGTGTATACTATGTATACTTGGTTAAACCTTTTACAGTTATGAGAACTATGTGCATCTCCTAAGTGCCTACTTGGAAGACATTCATGTAGCTTCCATCCGGTATCTAACACAAATAAATTAGGGGATTGTTGAACATACAATGTAGTTAGCTAATACATTATTGGCTAAAGTTTTAAGCATTGTTTTGAAAGCTTAGTTTTAAAACCACACACAAGTCTACGAAACTCATCTTTTGTCACTGCACAACCATCTCCATACAACAATCTAGATTCCTTTTTGTTGTTTAAGAAGGTGATTTAGTTAAGAATAGAGGAGTCCATTATTGGCTCATTTCCCTAAATGAAGAGAATCCCATCTGTACCATCTTAGGATCCCTATGGGAAAGATAGGGACCACATAATGATTACCCATGGTTACGTTCTTATTACCCTTTCCGTAGCCATCCTAAGTTGGCACAAAGCAAGATTATAGCAAAAGACGTAGGATTATTATGCACACACTTCTTATATTCATAGGTTACCTTAGTTAGATAAAGTAACTAAGTATTTCTTAACGACTCGTTTTAAAAGTATTGTTTTCAAAATACTATTAGGTTCCCATAAGAGGTCATAGTAACTCATTCAGTTACTAACTATTATTAATACCTCTTGTCATATTTTCTACAACATAGTAATTTTTGTTAGGTGTAGGTTAACTATTCATTTTCCCATACCGAGTTACTTTATTACATTTACTCATCAAGAATAGTTTATTAATACCTTTAATACTATAAAGTAATTTAAACATACTTATTTTTTTACATTGTTATTCAAATCGATTTGATTATTCTAACTAAGTCAATGAAATCAAAATCAACACATAACTTAAGAACAATCAACTTAATTAATAATCAGTTGTGTAAGTATATTTTCTATGTTTTCTTCTCAATAATAAAGTAAGTCATAAACCAAATTTCAAATAAGGATAATTATCCCAATATCCATTAATAATGATATACAAAATCAACAAGTGTAATACATTGGGTCACAATGCCCTTTTTATGATGTGATAATATTTCAATCGCTTGAATAAATTGATTACATTAATCCTCTTTGGATTTATTTTCATATGAACTTAAGATGTAAAAACAATCAAGAATCTAATCCAATCAGTTACTTCAAATATGTTGCCCTTTCCTGCAAAACTATAGGAGAGAGATAAATATGGGTCAGTTCATATGAACTGGCATGAGTTTGCATACTCTTATTCTATGATGTAATTATAATGAAATAACATATAATAAGATATGGCTAAGATCATTCTTAAGTATAAGTTGTAATTGTAAACTACCTAGTTTATTTTAAGAGATCTATCTCAAAATAATAATGATATTCATAATTATATAAAAATAATATGTTCACTATCATGGTATGAAACCAATTGATAATAAATTAGACATTTTTATGATAATGGAACATATATTGCATCACTAATCAACATGTTCAAATGTAATAACTCACAAAGTTATCCACTTAACTTCAAAACAACCATGTTTGGATATTAAAAATCAAACCATTATGCAAGTATATTAGCAATGGTAATCCAAAGACTGTCCCATATTAATAACAAACACACTTTGTATGAAAAGGTAATTTTCATTAATGCAACATGTAATGGAATTGAACTCATCCCTTTATTTCCATATTCAAAAAAATTAAGCATCATTCAAATAAAAAGAAAATTCTCATTTACTAAACCCTTCGCTTCTTTTCAAATTTCCAAACAACAAAAAAATCAGACCTTTGTACAATCAAACAAATTAAATGAAAATAAAAAAGATAAAAGAAAAAGATAAAAACTCTTATTTATTTTCCTAGATTTCATTCAATAACCTCAAAACGTATGTAACATGTTACCAATTGAGCTTAAAGGATCTGTAACTAAATATTATGGTCCCTTTTTGTTCCACACAAAATCCAGACTAAACCGTATTCAATAAAATAATAATAATAACAATGCTTCAGAAGGATCTATTAACCAAATGATACCATTTATTATCACAAAAGGAACTATGAAGTATATGATAAAAATAGTGCTCTAAAAGAGATATAATAATAAATATTAACTACAATGCTCAAGGAGGAGCTATGAAACTAATAATTATTCCATTTTACAAATCATAAAAACCGTAACCCAAAAACAAGTTATGAGCAGATATGATAACAACCATGCTCCAAAAAGGATATTATTAAAAATAATTAAAATAGTAGTGCTTTCAGCAAGAGCCATAAAACTAACTTAATTATTTTCCCCAAATAAAAAAACATAGATCCAAAATGAGTTCAAAGAAGGTATGAAATAACATTTCTCCACAAGGAGCTATAAAACTATTTTTTTATATCTTTTTGCAGATTCCAAAACCCAATACAAAAAAATGTACGTAATAAAATGTATAAAACATGTTATCTACTAAGATCATGGAAGTATCTAGAAAACTAATCCAATTTGTATTTATTACAACTTCTTTTTCTTGAACACGCACACTCATCCAAGACCATAAATGTTTCCAAATTTTACATGCTAATCCAAATAAATGTATGCAATTTCCCATTCAAAACATAATTCCAAAACCCAAAATGTAACAATAATTCCTTACCATATTTCCCATAATAATCCACCCAAAAATGAATTCAAATAATAACAAATGATTTAACAAAAATATAATTTATGCTAAAACCCTAGATATTTCGTAGTCACATGTGATAAATAAAACACTAAAGTATAGATTGTTGGTGCTTGTTTTGATCTCGCACCATTTTCCCTGATTTTCCTTTGATCTGCATGTTATGAAACATTTTATCTCTTGATGTGGATGTTCTGAAGCTTTTACCTCCATTTGAATGCCTTGAATTGTTTGTAGAATCCATTGTCATGCCCTTTTTTGAAGAAGTCTCCGAGCTTGCCCTATTTTTTGCCCTAATTTCTTCAAATCCGTGGGCTCTACCATTTTTCCTATTTTTCCCTAATCATGGAAGCTCAAGAATGATCAATTTATACTTGTATGCCTTTGAAAATCTAAATCCATGGTTGAAAAATGCTTGGAACCATGATTCACTTGGTTTTGTTTCAAAATTTTCATCCTTAGTAAAAATCGATTTTGGGCATGAATGGTGAATTTCTGTGTTTTTGATGGTCTAACAAGTGCCTTTTTCCTGTCAAATTATTCCTCAGAATTTGGCGGTCACATGGCTTCTTTTGGTTGGTCGAGGACGGTGGGAAAATGTTTTAACTTGTCACTTTCTTCTTTTTTGGCAAAAAGGCAATTTTGGTCCCGTAGCTCCGCTCAATTCTGATTGGTTCTTTTGGTACTTATGTGGCTTCTTCTAATTGGATGAGGTGTGGTGGGTTTGTTTTATGAACTTGTTATTTTTGGATACTTTGGCAAAAAGTTTGAACTCACCCCGCACCTTGCTAGGCTCGATTAAAGAAAATTTAAGTGGCAAAAGCAAAATTTCTTATTCCTGCCTTGAAGGTGTATATGTGTTCATTTTTTATTTGATGTGGCCCGACGGGTATTTTTGGTGAAATTTTCCACTTTTTCACATTTGTAAAAATATCAAATTGGCCCCATGGCCCTGATAACATCTAATTGGTTATTCAATAGATATGAAGTGGCAGGGAAAAAGTCTTACTTTGACCCCGTAGAAGGACACATGGTAGTTTTTCAAGTTAAAAGCAGGAAGGTGGGTCTTCGAGGATTTTGAGTTTTTAACTCTTTTGTAAAAATGAGTTAAAGTATGGAAATGAACCACAATTCTGCAGCAAATCAGGAAAGGACACGTGGCAGTTTTTCAAGTTAAAAGTGGAGATGTAGGCCTTCAGAAGCAAGTTGGAAATTTTTCCCTTTTGGAAAAATGGAGTAAAAGTTCTAAAAAGGAAGCATGCCCCCGCCAAGTCATATTGAAGCTTGCGTTGAAAAGTTAGTGTGGGAGTGCGGGCATGGGAGAATTGTGGAAATTTTTCCTTTTTGGAAAAATTGGTATAAAATGAAGAAATGAGGCGTGGGTCCACTGGGACCCACATCAGGAGCTAAAGGCGGAAGGCGGAGCTGCAGGAGAAAATTTGGAAAATTTTCCTTTTTCCAAAAATGAGGTAAAATAATAGAATCAGGCCATGGTTCCTTTGGGACCCACATTGGGACATGTGTTAGGCCCATTTTTCAAAGGCGGGGAGGTAGACTCTTGGGGAAAATTTGGAAAATTTTCCTTTTTCTAGAAAATGGGTGAAATAGGAAAATTTTTCCGCAGTTCCTTTGGGACCCACCTTGGGACACGTGTCAATCCTATTTTCAAAGGTGGAGGGGCGGAACAAATTGAGAAATTTTTGCATTTTTTCCAAAAGGTGTAAAAGGTAAAAAGAACCCCTAGGCCCATCTTAACTCGGATCTCCCACGTGGATGGTCCAAATTTAAAAGGGAAATCAATGACAACTGTGCGCCTATATCTGATTTTCCACCTTTTCTACTCCAAAGCTCATGGGGATGTGAATTTTCATGGTTTTTTAATCATTTCTTGGAGCATCCTGCACGCCAAATGAAGAGGAACATTGATTTGATATCCTGGTTTAGTGGAAAAAATCTGAAACGTCTTTTACCATTAAGATGTGATTTGACTATTGGCCTCGATCTGATTTTCCGTTTTCCTTCCTTGGCATGTAAAGAACCAGGGTTTGACAGATGGTAGGAGGGAGTAGTTGGCGTTTGAGATGAAGAATGACTTACTAGGTGAAGAGTTGAATGCTGGAAATATTTGGAGAGATTTTCCTTTGCACACCTGACATCTTTTTACAAATCTGATTCTGGGAGTCACGATCAAGGTCATAACACGTAATGGTGCTTTGAATGTTTCTAGTTTTGGGGGAAAACTCTATTGTAAATGAAATATTATAAATTGCATGAGTTTTTCGTGCAAATGGTTGGAGTGTTAGAGGTCGGGAGCTAATTCCTGAGAGAAAAAGTTTGACAGAGCCCATCTTTCTAAGAGACTATTTGAGGAACCTGTTTATTTATTTTGTGTTAAATTTTATCATGTCAAGGTGGTTGTGAGTGTACAGCCATTGACAAGCTCTGAGATTGTTCTAGAAACTTTCCCCTGCTGATAAATTTAATCAAATTTGAGTAAATTTGTGTCGATTTTGAGAAAAATTATTGTCTGCTTCATTTCTGAATGTCTACAAATAGTTTCTTGTTCCCATTTCAATATTACATTGAAATCTTTGTGAATCACACAAGATCTTAGCTTTGTGATAGTTTGGTGGCACTTACAATTTCATTTATCAGAAGAGATTCCATTTGATAGTGAAATAAACAATTTTAAAATCACTTCACTCCTAGCATGATGATTAAGATTGTTTGTTAGCCTTTGAGGGTATCTTAGGTGTGATAAAACAGAGGTTGATAGTGTTCAATTAAATTTTTCAATATGAGCCTTCATTTTAGATCCTTAAAGTTTGTGTAAAAACGTGCTGATTTGGGCATCCACTGAAAGCACACCATTTTGGTTAAAGGGACATTTTAGCTATTTTGAAAGCATTCTATTGATCAAGCCTTGCATTTTTGTAAAAGTTCTCAAAGATCTGCAAAACAAAGTCCACTTTGCCTCACCTCCCACCAAAATTCATTTAAAAACAACCAATCATACCCATACTACCCCTATTTGTCCTGTGTGTGTACAAATGCATAATCTTTGTTACCAAAACATACAGAAGCAATCAAGTTTTCATTGTCTTTAGTGGCTTGAACCTTGCTTAGAAAATATCTCCATTATCTAGGGTGACAACTCGTGAGAGTTAGATTTTTTGTATTGATCATATTTTCTTCAAGGTCTTTTTAATAACTTTACAAAGAAGGATATCTCCATCTCCTCCACAAAAATAGGCTATAAAAGGGTCCTCTCACCCTGGTTGAAAGGCACAACCATAAAGTAGTGAGGATAGATCAAATCCTCTTAAGGGTGCTGCCCATTTCTCCACATCTTGAGTGACAAAGAGCAAGTTGTATTTATTCCCGACTACAAAATGACACACAACATGCATCTGCTTGCCTCTAAGCTTCCTATCAAAACTATTATGCTTCTCACCTTTTGAGGGAGAATTAATTTGGGTACCGACACGACGATATGCCAAAATTAATAAGCTATATAAACATGAAACCATAGGCGTAAGAGAGAGGATAAAATACTTAGCTGATTTTGTAATTTATCCTAAAGTATGTTGACTTGAAAACTAGTAATCGTGTGGAGAAAATAGTTGCAATTGTGTTTGGTAAATTTTGGAATTTCTCGGATATGCTTGGACTAGGGCACGTAGATTAGGTCGGGGGCATCTGGGTGCCCATGACTATAAAATACTTCAGAATTTTTTTTTGTGTCACAAGATGGTTGCTAAACTTTGCTATTAGTCTCCCGTGTTTCATTGAATGATCGTTGCATTCACTGTAAATTTCTAAAAATGATATCCTATAAAACCCCAAAACAAATCATGTAATAAAAAAGATAAATATGCAAATGAGGATTCAAAGTGACCCCAATGGTCACTTGACAGAGTGAAATTACGATCGAGAGTACTACACTACATCTCAAAATCGATGTAGTTCTTGTGAAGTGTGTATGGAATTGTGCCCTAGGAAGCACTTGATAGTGAGAAATAACTAGATGTAGTAATGTAAGTAGATGTGTGGATTTTAAAATGAACTTCCCCTCCTATGTGTGTATGCTAAAAACGTAGTCCCTTGAGTGAGTGCTAGATGGATTATTTGATTCTCTTAGAATGCCTTTGTATGTAACCTTAGGTGGTGATAGTATATGCTTAGAGCTTGGTCCTTTATTATGATCACATAACTTTATATTTATATGATTCCCTTGTTTGAATTTCATAATTGACAACTAAAAATCCAAACCATAAGAAAATAAGATTCCCAAAAGATAAAAGAGGCCCAAAAGAGGTGAGTAAGATAAAAGGAGGTCGGGGGCACCCAAAGGGGATGATGGCACCGATGTCCAGGCTAGCAGCACTAGTGTCCAAAGTCAATAAAGATAAAGCAATGAAGATCAAACTAATCTGGGGGTGTGTAAGACCAAAGAGGAAGAAAGAAAGACATAAAAGAGGAAAAAAATAGATGTCAATTACTAGTTTTCTTGCTTAGGAATCATATGAATGGTAGTATATGATTAGGACCTAGAAATGTACCCAAGTGCATGATTTAGTGTCTACATTTTCCCCCACTTTATGTTGTTGAGTGAATAATCAATAACATAAAGTAGATAAGAGATACATACCTGATAACCATGTATATTGATGGTGAAAGCATGTCGAGGAGATAAGAAAAAGCATGGAGTGATAAGAAAAAATGAAGCATGGAAGCTAAAGAAGAGGAAGTGACCCTAGGAGTGAAGCGTATGTGTTGTGCTATGTTTTTACATGTTGTCATTGTCACTTGATGTAGGGCTACTTCTTGTTGTGTAGTAAGGAAGAAAATGTAAAAGAAGAGTGAAAGAGTAGTCAAAATCATGTATAGGTGAAAAATATAATCCAAACCGTAAACATGTGTAAAATCATGTAAAAATAAGTAAAAGGAAAGTGTGCACTGATCCACAAAGAGTGAAAATGATAGAAAGGGTCTTGAGAATGTTGTAGAAGATTGAGTTTTTTGGGTGATGTCATGCCAAGAGTGAGTATTTTGGGTGATCTCATGCCAAGTGTGAGTTTTTTTGGTGATCTCATGCCAAGTCTGAGTTTTTTGGGTGACCTCACACCACAACAAAAGAGTGTTGGGGAGAAACGTATAGTGTTATTCTCCATCCTTGACTGCTTCCTAGAATTTATACACCACTGAAAATGGTGTGATCCTACTTTTTTATGTTCCATCCATTTCGATTCAAGTAGAAAATGAAGGTAAAATGCATTTTGATTCTTTGAGGATTGTGCTCGTAATGTGAAAATTGCTTTGTGAAATTTTGTAAACTATGCCAATATGAGAAAGTGACTATAACTTACAATGGTCATAGGCACTTAAGAAAGTTTAAGGCATGCACACACTCGTGTTTGTGTCTCGGGTGCTGGTGTCTATCCTAAATTAAGGAACCAAGTCGAATATAGGCCGTTCCTATGTTGTAAGCTGTGTTATGTTCCTATACTGTAAGCCTCTGATCAAGCTATGAGATGCTGAATAGGGTGATTGATTCACCTAATGCATGATCCTCCCGATTTGAGGTGCATACAATGTCACTAGGAGGATGTAACCCAAAGGAGAGGACTGAAAACTTATTTGAAACTAATGCCCTACAGGGGGAATGTGTATGGTAGAAACCAAGGCACATGCAAACAAAAGTGGCTAGAAATATGTGTTAGTGAAATCAAGACAAATACACATATAGAAGACAATGTGTAATCTAAAAAGAAAGAATAAAATGTAGACCATGAAAAGCATGTTTCAAACATGGGACATTGCTCACAATGTCACAAAACAATCAAGGCCGAAGCAGATAAAAACATACAAACAATGATCAAGCCGCACATAGGAAAATCTCACAAATAATGACATACAATGGAAAGCAATGGAAAAAAATATCAAGAAAAGTATTAGACAACCATGGTGGAAAATAGTTTCTCTAAAGAAAATGCTACACATAAAGCACCCATTAACATCTCATAAATATAAAAAGTATGTCAAGCCGTGTATATATCAATACGCTAGTGTGCTAATAATAATAAGTAGTATAAAACAAAACAATAAAACATGTAGTGTGTATGAAAGTAGATGCCCCCATGAGCCTAAGTGGGAATAGTAAAAGATACAATGCCAAGCTTCCATGTAGCGGGTAAGGATATGTAGAAATTTTGCATTCACAACTAGAGAACAAGTGAATGTGCATGTGTATATCATAAAGATAATGACAGACGAAGTATCTGTCTAAATTGGAAAAAAAGTGTACACGTAACTAGAATAAACAAGCAATAATAATTGTAAAAAGATATGTAACATGATGTGAGTGTGGATAGAATGGAATGAAAAGTGAATGTGATAGGATAAACATGCCCCCTCAAGTGAATGTGAGTGAGTATAAGATGAGGTTCATTTATAAAAGACTCCTTGATAGTCAAGAATGAACCATAGAACAAGAGTGCATCATCGGGAAATGGTTTTAATTTTGTGCACAAGAAAGAAAGATTGTTAAGCATAGATAGTGAAGAGTGAAGGTGGTGAGGTTCAAGTCATATTTAGACCCTCAAAATTTGAGTATGAACTGTGGAACTAGAGTGGGTCATAGGGTAGTATGATGTGTGAGAATTGAATGCTAGAAAGATCTATCGTGAATGTGCCAAGTGTGAAATTTGTAGTGTTTGAGGCTCATGGATGTAGTATGCTCTCAACAATCAAGTGTTAATCGTAACATGAGAGTGCATCATAGGGTAATGATGATACAATTTTGGTGTATCAATGTGTGTAAGATAAATGATAAAGATTATATGTGAAGTACAAAGTGTAATAGTAGAAATGTGAGACACCCGAGAATGCTAGAAGGTAGGGGGAATAAGAATGATGAACCCTAAGCGTAAGATGATGAATAAGCTATCCAAAAAAGTAAAGGGAAAGGGTCCTCCACCCAATTCTTGCAGAGATAAATGTACATGACCATGCTCTAAGATTAGTAATATATGATACAAATGATGTATTGGTGAATGAGACCTATGTGCATGAGACCTAGGCATTGATGGACACCTATATGAAGAAGACTGCAGAGGTGATGTATACCTATGTGAAGGATATCAAGGAGGAAATCTACACCTATGTGAAGGAGACTGAGGAGGTGATATGCACCTATGTGAAATATACCGAGGAGGTGGTGTATACCTATGTAAAGGATCCATACGAGTAGTGGAAATAGGATGATGAGATGGATTAGTGGACCAATGATACCGAGGAGGTCATGTGTGAATAAGAGATCTAGGAGAAGATTGCACTTTACATTTGAGAGGTATAGGGGATCTAGATGCTCTAGAGAGTGTAATGGAAACATCAAGAGGAAGATGAAGCTATGGTTTGCATGGCGGAACACCTTTGATGGTGATAACTTGCTTAATGTGTATGAATTTTAGACACAAATGATTAATCAAAATGATATCCCGAATGACGTCCAAGCCAAGGAAGACCCAAGAGCATGTCACAACATTTTATTAAAAAGTTCCAAAATGAATGGAACAAGCATGGTGAGAGGAATAATTGTAACTAGAATCTTGACGAAACCATAAGATTTGGGAATTGGATATGTGATATGAGAGAGTGGATAGCCAATAGCGAAAAGGAGTGAAATAGAGCACACACTCAAATGAATTGATGGATTGATCATTGTATTATTAATAAAATGAGTTCTGATAGAAGCATAAATATGTAATGTGTTAGAAGATAATGTTGGGTTCACCAAATGATTTAACAAAAATAGAATTTATGCTAAAACCCTATATATTTCCGAGTGACATGTGATAAATAAATCACTAAAGTACATATTTGATACAAGTAATAAACAAGATAAAAATGAAACCCTAGGAACAAGAGTGAGGATAAAATATTTATCTTATTTTGTAATTGATCTTGAAGTATGATGGAATGGAATACTAGTAAACATTAGTAACAAACTATCGCAACTATTCCTGGTAAATTCTGGAATATCCGATATGCTTGTCTTGGGATGCCTATATTAGGTCGAAGTGCATGGGTGCTGGAGAATGATTCTAGGTGCTCATGATCTGTGGAAGACCTCGAAAATTATTTTTGTTGTGTCGTAAGATGGTCACTAACCTTCGCTTATTAGTCACCGTGTGTGTCCGTGTGGATGATCACTATATTCTCCTATAACTTGCAAAACAAATGATATCCCTAAAAACCCCAAAACACATAAAATCATAAAAATAAAAAAATGTAAATGGGGAGTCGAATGACCTCGAAAATCACCCAACAGAGAACTTACGAATGAGCATTGTACTATATCTCGGACTCCATGTAGTCTTTTTGACGTGTGTGTAGAGTTGTGCCCTATGAAGCTATTTTACAAGATGCACTTGATAGTGAGAAATAACTAGATGTAGAAATGTAAGTAGATGTGTGGATTTCAAAATGAACTTCCCCTCTTATGCATGTATGTAGAAAATACAGTCCCTTTTCCCTTGAGTGAGTGCTAGATGGATGCTTTAATGCTCTTAGAATGCTTTTGGATGTAACCTTAGGTGGTGATAGTAGATGCTTAGATCTTGACCCTTTATTATGGTCACAAAACTTTATATTTATATGATTCCCTTGTTTGAATTTTGTAATTGACAAATAAAAGTATGAACCATAAGAAAACAAGATACCCAAAAGATAAAAGAGGCCCAAAAGAGGCAAGTAAGATACAAAGAGGTCGGGGCACCCAGAGAGGGATGAGGGTACTTGGGAGCCGGTGTCCTAGCTGGGTGTTGGTGTCTAAAGTCAATAAAGATAAAACAATGAAGATCAAATTGGGCTATGGGGTGTACAAGACCAAAGATGAAACCAAAAAGATAGAAAAGAGGCCAAAGATATATGTTAATTACTAGTTTTCTCACTTGTGAATCATATGAATAGTGGTATATGATTAAGACCTAGAAATATACCCAAGTGTGTGATTTAGTGTCTACAACAACAAATCTCTAAGAAAGAGGTATCAATATAAAATAGGTTTTTTCTTATCTCACAAAACCTCCTTGTAACATTTTCAGCTCCCATACAATGATCAAACCTAAAAATATTTCTAGTTTTCACATACTAAACTAGAGAATAAAATTTATTTTTCAGATTTCCAACAAAACCAAAAACCCATGCATTCATTTTCTAATTTTTAGATAAAAATACAAAACATGTCTAACTTTCAACAATAAACTAGGGCTAAAACACTTTTAGTTTCCCATTTATTTCCAGTTTCACAATAAACCAAAGAAAACATATACAAATTTCAAACAATATTCCCAAGCTAAATAAAAAGATACTCATTCTTTTTAAAATATTAAACCAAAACATATCTAGTGATTTCATCATAATGACAATGAGAGAGTAAAAGTAAAAAAACCCACATGCCTATATTTTTGTTTCCAAATCCTAAATCTTCCAAGTCGAATGATTCCAAAAATGATCAAATCTTCTTAAAACATATTTAAATAACAAAAAACACCATGATAATAAAAAACAAAACAATAAATTACATACATAGTCACCATAACAACCTTTCCTCAAAAAATCCATGCAAAAATATAAACAAAGCTTAAAAAAAAATGCAAGTGAAACAATGCGATGCCTTGCATACCTTAGCTTCCCCAAGAAGCTCTTGTTTCCCAAGGTGTATTAAAATCATAGCAAACCTTATTAGTTTTCATGACACATCATGGGTTTAGCAATACCCAGTTAAACCCTAAACCTTAATAACCTTCCGTTCAATATGCCAAATAACTTAAGTTGATTTAAAACATTCAAACCTCATGACATTGCCATAAACAACAAAGCCAAAAACAAATATAACCTATGCATTAGTGGTCTATTGACCAATTTATATGCCATCAAAACTAAACATAACTCCTTAACACGGTTGCTTAGGCGGTATTAATATCCAATTAACATACTAATCATATATACACACACACACACACACACACACACACACACACACACACACACACACATATTTATTATTATTTTATTAGATATTCATTAAACATATATATATATATGTATCTATATATATATACACATATACATTTATTATTAATTTATTATGTCATCAACAAACACTTCATTCTATAACTTATTTAAGAAATAACGATCTTACTAATTCGACAAATACATTAAGTCAAGGATGTTACACTTCCCTCTTTTCTAAGCATCAAAATATCTGAATCCAATGTATTAGAAAGAGCAAGATAATATCAAACATTTTCAAAGTGGTTTAAGCTTCCAATATAGTTGCATCCATATATATATATATCACATGTTAAGTGGATAATTATGTATGGTTTGAGGGCTCTTCAAAGTCATGCTGATGTAGGTGGTCCACAGATTGCAATTCAACCCAAACACTAACCTTATTATAGGGTATTTTTATCACTGAAAAACAATGCCCTTTGATTTTCTTTCATGTGAATGAACTAGAAATCAATGTTTTTGGGAAACATGGAATTATCTCTAGGTGTGGGACCATGAACTTGAGATAATTCTCCAGAGAAGGCTAGTTCCTCTTCCTAATCTAAGCACTAAACTACTCCTAATGAAGGAAATGCAATTATCTACTCCTATTCTATGATTCCAAGGGACCAGGGAGAGGGTAAAATGTATGAAAATGAATAAATCCTACACTAAAGGATGTGATAGCACCAAGAAAATGGTGGTTTTAAGACACTCTCTAAAACTGAAAATGAGGGAAAATGGAGATAGAGAGGATATTTGAAAAATCACATTATATAACACACATTCAAAATACCATCTCAATGAAACAAAACCATTTAGAGCTTGCCAAAAACCATTAAAATGCAGAAAATACATTTAGATGTGATGTAGAGGCCAAATAATGCAATAAAACATAAACAAGGATTGCAAAATAACCACAAACTTGATTTTATTGCTTCAAAGAGTGACACAATACATTACAATGAAGAAAAGAGGCATGGATCTCTTGCAAATTGCCCAAAATTTAAGGCTTGAAGCTCATAAACAGTTGTAATAACTTGTAGAGAAGTGGAGGAGAAAAAATAGAGAATGTTTAACTCTTAAAAATGAGCTCCTTTTTACAAGATATGAGAAAGAGAAACAAAGAACTCGAAATTACCCTTCAACCACCAAAAAGTGTCATTAAATGACCTACAAAAGTGATGGGAACCCCTGTAAAACCATTCCCCCATGTCCTCTTTCTTGTGGAAAAAAAAATTGATTCCAAACTTTTATTTAATGCACTTTTCCCACCTAGAAGTGTTCATTTGAAATGGGGAGATTTTTTCACATTTTAAGCCACCTATCCCATCAAATCTTTGATTTCTTGGTTCCATGATGTAGTAAACAAAAAAATGAATCCCTTGATATAAATTTTGTGAAAAATTTATAATCTAGGATGGAGTTAGGGACATGCGGGTTAAGGAGGTCAAAATTGCTCGAATCCAATTTTTAAGCTAGTTCCCAAGTTGTCTTCACAAATCAGTGGTATATTGGGCACCATTTCCTTTAATTTTCAGTCCAATTGGTTAGTTTGGGCTCGTGTGGAATAATTAGAACTTGTGATGCTTGTTCTCCTTTGTCTTGAATTCCCCGCACCCTTCTCCTTTCCATATTTCCTTCTATTCTCTCCCCATCACCATTTCCTTTGTTTTTTTG
Source organism: Taxus wallichiana var. yunnanensis (assembly GCA_018340775.1). Lineage (NCBI taxonomy): Eukaryota > Viridiplantae > Streptophyta > Pinopsida > Cupressales > Taxaceae > Taxus > Taxus wallichiana. The sequence goes on along the minus strand of CM031236.1, from coordinate 241,835,287 downwards.
GCCTCCACATTGGTGTGGGGAACTTGGGTTGTGAAGGAACTGGGTTAAGTGGGTCTGCAAGGCCTAGAATAATAAAACTCCCTACATAAATATCTTCGGGACCTATTTTTTTCGGGCCTTCTCTTCATTGCAGGGAACTAGTTCCTCACGCCATTGTGTTCCCCGCAGAATTTCCCTCTCACAAAAATCTTGACTCCAACTTCTTGCTCATAAAAATATTCACTCCAAATTGGTGAGCTCAATGAGATAAATCCTCATGTCCATTTTATTTTGTAGACTTCCATCCTCTGTAGGTAAGTCCCCATGATCCCTGTTCTCGTTGGGCTAATTGTGCCTAATTTTGCTGCAAAATATGCAACGAATGCCATCCCTTGTTGATCGGTCCCCTCACCCCATCGTAGAACTTAACCCCATGAGGAACTTGTTACACATTGGTCCTTTGTCCACGCGATGGTTGAATTTTCCACAAAACACTAGAGTCACCCCCAAAACAATATAAATCAGCCCAAAACCAAGTTCGAGGAACTAAGGTACTCAAGGAGCTCATTCCCTCTGGGCCTTTCACTACTAAATAACCCACACTACACCGCAAAAATAATTTTTCTCCATTTCCTCCAAATTTAACCAAATTTAATGATTTTTCCCGAGTTAGGGAGCTAGGTAAAATAGAGTAAAACATCCCAAGATAAGTTTTTCCAACTTCAATCTTTTTGACCATTTTAAACATATTTTGACCAAGTTTTGAACCTTTTGGGACTCGGAGAGGGAAATTGCATCAAATGATCTGAAATGCCCCAAAACTAATTGCAAATGTTTAAAAACATAGAGTTTTACCTGTTTTCCTCCATATTCACCCTTGAAGCTCGTTAACTACCCAAGCCCATTTTTCTCAAGTTGTCCCTTTTTACTAAGGAGGTAAAATGGATAATAATTTGGTGAACCAAGGGGAAATATGCATGTTAGATGAGATGATTAGTGGCCTTGAAGTATCCATCGGGTATGGAGTAAATCGATAACATGAAAATGATCTAAAACTTGAAACTCAACCCTTGAGCCACTTGAAACACCGCTTGACTTGAAAATGACTTGCTACTTCCTAATTGACCATCTCAAACCATAAAAATATCTTGAAGAAGATTTTATGAGAGTGGAAAATTGTTTGATCCTAAAATTCACCTTCTCTTCCCTACAACCTTATATGAAATATGAAACTTCAACCTCCGAACCTTTCTCGGAACACTCGTTGGAGGTCAAGATGATCTAAAACTGCCCGAGCTGCTCACAAATTCATAATATTTTATTTTGAACAAGATGGAAAGAGTGTGAAAAATTTATTTGAGGTTGATATTCTACTCAAAATCTAAGAGAGACTTGAATGAACTGAGAAGTGTTTCCTACTAGGATTGAGAAAATGAAAAGTTTCATGAGACATAATCCTTGAACTACTCCCAACTACCCCTAAAACTAATTTTATGATCAAGGAGGAGACACTTGAAGCCCAAAATTTAACTCATCTAAAGCGACAAGAAGATGATAAAATTGAAACTTCCCTAAATATGATTTTTAGTTACTCTGCATTTGAGACTTCTTGAAAATGGAAGCTTTTTCCTACAACTCGAACTTCATTCAACCACACTATTCCTAGAATCATGATGGACTCATGCAAAGAAACCACCCGAAGAAATAGAACCCATGAAAATCACTTAGAGAAAGGAAACCGACTCTAATAAAAATGTGCTACAAGCACTTAGATGAAGTAGAAAACTAAACTAATATGTAAAAAGGTGAAATTTCACTTTAGTAACAATGTTTAAGATGGATTCCATTGACTGGAATCAACAATTCTTCTCCATCCAGTTTGAAAACTAGAAATTGTTTTTACTCTTGAATCTATGATCATGTAGGGACCACTCCATATAGCATAAAACTTAAATTGTTTACCTGACTTAGCCTCATTAGCATCCCATTTTAATACCAAGTCTCCTTCTTGGAAATTCCTAGCCTTATATTTCTTGTCAAAAGACCTCTTGATCAAGGGTTGATCCTTCTCCGTGGTTTGCATATCCCGATCTCTCGCATCCTCCAACTCCATGAGTTCTACAAACCTATCTTCAATGGATTCAAACTAAAATAACTCATCTTACTTGATGAGCTTCAATGCTAGTAATTCAAGAGATATGAGAAACCTAGCTTCTTTTCCATAGACTATCTTATAAGGAGAGATGTCAGTTGATCTCTTGGGTGTGATCCTTTCATCCCACAAGGATGATTTCAATTTGGTATGAAAATTAATCTTATTTTCATCTAGAGTCCTTATAATCCTTAGGAGGTTATTATTTGTGTACTTAACTTGCCCATTACCCTGAGGGTAATAATTAGAGGAAGTGCTCAAATAAATTCCATTCTTGACAACCCATTCAAATATTCTAGTTCCAAGGAATGCTAGATCATTGTCTAATATGATGGTGGAAGGAACATCAAACTTGGTCACAATCCCTTCGTGGAAACCCCATATACTAGACTTGTTAGCTTCCTTAAGTGCTACTACTTCAGTCCATTTGGTGAAGTATTCATTCTTATGTAACGGTCCACTTGTACCCTTGTCTTGAATTAGGATTAATGACACCAACTAAGTCCAATACTCACTACATGAATGGTTGATCAAATAAGATTGGGTCAAGTGGAAGTGCTACCAAATTTTCTTTTCTTGTGAATAATGCACATTTGTTTCACTTCTTGATCCATGTATATAAATCAATGAATAAAGTGGGACAATAGTAACTAAACTTCATGATCTTGAGGGTTGTTACTCTTGGTGGAAAGTGACCTCCAACTTCCGCATCATGGAACTCATGCAACACTCTCACAATTTGATCATTGGAAACACACCTCAAGAGAACACTATTGACATATTTCCTAAACAAAATGCCATCAATGAGAACATATGGAATGGATTGTAGCTAGGAATACCTTATTTTGTATTTTTCAGCTCTTGAGGGCATTGGTTTGTTTAGATAAAGTGGATAATATCCCTAGTCCAACAAGGAGTGGGCATAACATCAACTATTTGTTCTTGATTGTCTTGGAGCACTAGAACAACCCCTTCCTCATCCTTTGACTCAACATGTTGATTTGAAGAAATATTATCACAAAAACCTTTACCTTATACCAAATTAGTAACCTCGATCTCAATATCATATTCCATGACATGGGTAATCCAACTAGCCCTCTTTTCATTTAAATCTTTATTGAGGAGGAAATATTTCACTCCAACATGAGAAACTAGCAAGTGGATTTTTTTTTGAAACCATGTGTCTTAATTTCTTCAAGCTCCTTATCATAGCAAGAACATGTTTCTTAATGAATGAGTACCTCACCTCATATTCCTCCAGGATCTAACTGAAGAAAGCAATAGGCTACTTAGATACTTCCTTATTATGTTTCACAAAGATTACAAATATTGTATCCAAGCCACCAAAATCTTGGGGATGAACTCCTTTGAGATGTTTGGATTGATAATAATCAAATATTGTGACATTTCTTGTTTGATAGCTTCAAACTCTCTTTTCCCCTAGCTATCCACTTAAATTCCATGCTATTTTTCAACATCATTGTATGTGGTTTAGCCAAATTGGAAAATTTAGGCATAATTCTCATGAAAAAGTTGATCCTCTCCAAGAAGCTTTGGATATATTTCTTATGACTATGAAAAGGAAATGCAAGAATGGATTCAACTCTCTCTGGATCAATAGGTAGCCATTATTTTGAAACAATGTGACCTAAGATCCTACCCTCATGAGCTAGGAATATAGATTTTTTCGGATTTAGAGACACTCCAAACTGCCTTCACCTTTAAAACACCTATTTGAAATGGGAAAGATGATCAACTCGCATCCTTCAAAATACGTAATGTCATCAAGATAAACAAGAACTATATTGTTAATTAACCCCTTGAACGACATGTCTATGGCTCTCTAAAATGTAGCTCCAATGTTGGACAAGCCAAATGACATTATCTTGTAAGTATATGTACCTCTTTTTATGGTAAAGGATGTTTTGAATTGATCCACCTTTTTTACCTTGATTTGGTTATAGCCTTGAGTATCAATCTAGGAGTGAGAACCTCTCTGAACTAGATACTACTTGCAAAATCTTCTCCATGGAGGGAAGTGGATAGCGGTCCTTGAGAGAAGCTCTATTCAAGTCTCAGAAGTCTACAAATAATCTGATTTCCCCATTGATTTCCTAAATGGCACAAGTTTTGCCACCCATGATGAATGTTTGATTGGGAAAATTATGCTTTCCTCAATTAGCTTGTTTAACTCTTTCTTCATAAGAGGCTTAATGTGAGGATTTACCGACCTTTGCTTTTTCCTGATGGGCTTAGATTCTAGATCCAACTCAATAGTATGTTGTGCTAAACTTGGATCAAATCCTCTTAAATCTTCATAACTCCATGCAAATATATCAGGAAACTCTTGGAAAAGTTGTATGAAATCATATTTTTCTTGTTGAGTACTCACCTTTCCAATTTGGAGAACCTTTCCTTCACCCACTGAAATGGACTCGAATATTCTCCCTTGACCATGATGTTGACTTCTCTTTCCATAACTGATCATTAGGATTGAAGATTGATTTGAGAGTCACTAAACCTTTTGGAAACTTGTTTGTTTTAATCTTGAATACTTTATCCCCATACCGCTTCTCCAATTTTTCCTAGTTAATCGAAGAGAATTCAAATTATTCTTACAAGAAATTGATGATTTTTGGTCAATTTCAAACACATGCCAAATTGTATTGTTATCTCGCAACAACTAGTCTTATTATCACTTTGATGTGAGGCTGTGATTTTTCTTTATTGATATCTTTAGCAATGTCAAAAGATGCTCTAATTTCTGCAAGCATGTCTACAACCTCATTCTTCTTCTAGGGTATGGAACTTATATTAAATGCTTCAAAATCCTCTATGAGAGCCCATAACCTATTATTGTAATTCTTGAGAAGATTATTTTTCACAACATTTTCTCTCTAACCTAATTGACAACTAGCTCACTATCCCCAAATGTTTACAAGTTCTCGATATTCCTCTTTCTTTCCAAGTGTAGACCATGGATAAGTGATTCATACTCTGTTGTGTTATTAGAACAAATGAATTTGAATATCAAATCATAGTAGTATTTTTACCTTTGGGAGACATGAGCACTACCCCTTCTCCTACACCTTGTTTTCTCCTTGAACCATGAAATAAAATTTTCCAAACTTTGTTCTTATCTTCATCATCTGGTTTGGTGACACTAGGGAGAGGTGTGTTTTCTTCATGTAGACAATAAATACACAACTCATCCTCCTCCATCTCTCTATAAGGATCATAGCCACATCTCTTGTGTGCCCATTCATCAAGTATCAAATATGGAATGTTCCAAATTTTACCTTTGGGATACATGAGCACTACCCCTTATCCTACACCTTGTTTTCTCCTTGAACCATGAAATAACATTTTCCAAACTTTGTTCTTATCTTCATCATTTAGTTTGGTGACACTAGGGAGAGGTGTGTTTTCTTCATGTAGATAATAGATACCCAACTCATCCTCCTCCATTTCTCTATAAGGATCATAGCCATATCTCTTGTGTGCCCATTCATCAAGTGTCAAATATGGAATGTTCCCAATTTTAGTATCTACTTCCTAAGTGCTTGGGAAATATTCTTGATCAAAGGTGAGAAATTAGAATTAATTGGACTTGGCACATAAGGCTCAATGTGGAATGCAACAATTGGTTATGACCTGATAGTAGCCTTTTCTCCATATCTAGTAATGAATAGCATGTGGGACCAATCGGTTAACAAGTACTCCCTACATTTGGCTGAGAAATCCCTTGATAAACATATGGAAAAGAGTGGAGGTAGGTATATCATTGATATGTATTGAGGTACTGTGACATTTGGACATGCATAAAATGTAAGGTTTAGTCCTTTGATCACTCGAATAATGCCCACCGTAGTCCCATCCAATTGCACCACTCCCTTGGAAACAAGTTCATACTTGAGACCCAGCTGATCTATTATTTGCTTTGGCATCACCAAGCTACTTGCACCTAAGTCTATCATGTAGTTGTGTACAAGATTTTTCCCAATGATCAAAGATACATAAAATGGTGGAGGTTTCATGTTTCCTTTTGGTTTAACTCTCTCTTGTTATATTAAATTAGTGGGTAAGTTATCTTTATCCTTGGATGATTGATTTGAAATAGGCAAGTTATCCATGGCTACTGTAATAGATATCTCTGTCCCGAAATTGTCAATGAATCCCACACAGAGATAAATTTTTTTCTTCATTTTATCAATGATGTTGAATAGGGATGGACTATATTTTTTCTGCCCTTTTTTTAACACAACATTCTCCTGAACATGAGCTGATATAATAGTTCCCTTAGGATGATTATGTGAATTTGTGAGTGTGTTTGAGCTACTAACTCCTTGAGATGTGAGATAAGGTTGATAAGAAGTGTATCGATGATTTAGCTTGATATATATATATATATATATATATATATATATATTCCTGGACCTTGTGTTTGCTACTACACCCTGAGAAGGAGGTTGATTCATCCCATAGAAATCCTCTGCTTGCTAATTAACAAGTGAGGTATCACTTGGAGGTGCTTCTGAGTGATTTCCTACTGCTGATTTTCTTATTCAGTTGTTTATTGGGAGGCATAAGAACTTTACACCATCAAATCATAATTAGAAAACCATTGAAGCATGCCTCTTGGTTATGGGGTTGACCACAAGGGAAAAACCACTCATACTCTTGTGCCAAGTTTTTTTGGACCAGAACCATAACTTTGGATGAAGAGGAAACATTAGGATTGTAAGGATAGAATGGTCCAATATGAGGAATTTGAATTTGGTTTTGATTTACAGCTTGAGAAGGAGAATTATTTGACTGATATGGGGCTTTTTTTAGCTAATAATGAGGTTGATAAGATCTAAATATTTGAGTATGATGCCTCTTGATCATCACCAAATCATCCCCTATATTTTCCAATTGTTTCATGACTTCTTGGAGCTCAACCGAGGTGTTAGAAGAGGTGATAGATTCACTAGAACTTTGATTCTGGGAGAGTGGATAGGGGATGCCTCGGTGTTTGGATAGAAATTAGGTTCCCTATCTTTGGATAAAATGGCATAGGTAGCCTGGGAGAAAGTTTACCGCCTTGAATTAGGCAATTCTTGGCTTGAATAACTAGTGCATAGGATCTTAGAGATGTTGTACCTCACATTGATTACACCATAACAAATATATATGAATTAAGATATTTTAAGAAATAGAGAAATGCACCTTCAAAGAATCGGTCTTACATGAATCGAATTTTTCCCATGTTATCTAAAACCTGAAGTTGAAGTCCCCATTTTTAATTTATTTCTCTCTTGATAGTTATCAATTTCTCTAACAGAGATAGATTGTCTCCCCTCTCTTCGAATTGATCATAAAGAGCTATGCATAATTGATCCCAATTTTGAATGGATCCTAATATTAGGATTCTAAACCACTATAAATCTTTGCCTTTGAATGAGGATGATAGGAGTTTCAAAAATACATCCATATCAACTATTGCATAGATTGCACACACATTTTGAATTTTCTCGGATATGATCAATTGGGGTAGTGTGATTCTCTCCCATAAAGTATGAAATTATCTTCAAGGATGCCACTAAGATAGGATTTTGTGCATTGAGGGAAAGTGGACTATTGCTTGTGAAATTGAAAAAATGGATTTTTACTATGAAACCATTCTAATAGGTCTAAGAACTCAAATATTGCAAGAATGTCCTACCAAGTGGAGGTGTTGAGAGATTCTTGTTTGGTTGAGATGGTGATCTCTCGAACTTGTCTTCCTTATCTTCCTCTCCCTAGAGATAGATGTAAAAACTCAAATAATCCTTATTCTCTAGTACTTGACCTTGTATGGATCCTTATTATAAATTTGAAACAATTGGACTTATAAAACAAGTGAATTTGATACACGTTGATGATCATCCTTGGCAGATTGGACCGTCAGAGTCATGGAAAACCTTAAGTTAGTGGGATGTGCACCCTAAGGAGACCTCCATATTTTAAAGAAGCTGGTTCTTCTCTGCAGTGTGAGATGAGGGTTAGAAAAGTGAAACAAAATATAAATATTAACGAGGAGATATGCCAAACGAGCCTTCTAAGAGATCAATAGAGATACAATTGTCTGAAAAAGAGAAATGGTGAATGATTGAAAGGGTGGAAAAATTACACCACAAGCTAGAGAAGATCACACAAAACACTACCTCAAACTACTCAAGCACAACTTCAAAGATAGTAACAACATTGAGAGATGCACAATTTCTACATGAAAATAAAGGTGATCAGAGACAATAAAGATATGCAAATGATGAACAAAATGCACCACAGACATATATATTACTCCAATAATTATGCACAGTATTACATTAGAAAAGAGGCAAGATTGCTGTTACAAAACCCAGGAAGAAGGCTAGAGCTCCAGGCCCCTATCTTTTACAAAAGAGGGGCTCGAGACAAAGAAGAAAATTGACTAACTCTCAGATTGTTTTTCTATCTATCTTGATTACAATATATATAGGAGGAAGAGGAGGAGATAAGAAGCCATCCTTTACTCCTTTCCAACTGCTTTTAATTATGATAAATGGAGTGAAGTGACAGAAAATATTTTTCAAGATCTTTTCACACTTCCCCATTATCTTCCCTTTATAAAGAGTGAGGGCCATGCTTATTTAATGCATCTTTAACTATCTTGTCAACCAAATTTTTTGAGAAGGAATCACCTTTTGAGAAACATCCCTACGGCTCTTTATTACATAACCATATCTTCTCGATCCATTGTGCATTGGTTCCCGACATCATGACTCAAACAACTTGTATTTTTTCATTCCTCTAAAACAACCCTTTGAATGCAGGTGAATAAATTGAGTATTCTTAGATTGACACTCTTTGCACGGGACTACGCATTAACTTCACTACTTAAGTGACAAACTAAATGAACCTTTACGTATTATCTTTTGAAAAACTCCCGAGCATTTAAATCTTGTAGATAAGTCTTCGAATCACTCAAATGTGATTCATGACTTGTCACCTTTTGTAACCTTCCTCAAACTTGAAGTCCATTTGTTTCCAGATCCATGTGGGAAGCCCACACATCCTTAAGATTTATACTTTTCTTTAGAGATTTGGGAATGCGTTTTGTCTTGACACTTAGAATTGCCTATGAGAATGTTGTTTTATTACTTTGGGTAACTAAATGACCTATTTCATATAATTCTAAAACCCCTTTTCGGGTGGGATCTGTGTAATTAGCTCCACATGGAAAGTCTGCATGGGCTTCTGAGACTTTAGTCCCTCCTTTGACTCTTGCATTTGCGCCGGTTGGAAACTTGGCATCATCTGCAAGCCTGCTACTTTCTTTGTGATTTGGCTAAGTATTTTCCATTGGTGAAGATTCGAATCTGAATGGGCTTCAAAAAATCGGAATCTCCAAATATGGAATTTAGATAACAATACCAAGGCACAAAATGTTTGTTGCGAGCCTTTAAAGGATAGAATTTTATCAAGATACACATCCAAACTTGATGAAACTATAAATATTGAATTTTTCATCCCATCCGCATCCCAAAATTGTTATCACAAAAAAAAACACCATTTGATTTGATTTCATGTGAATGAACTTAGTAATCAAATTTTTTGGAAACATGGAATTATCTCTAGGCATGGGAGCATGAACTTAAGATAATTTTCTAGAGAAGGATGGATCCTCTTCCTAATCTAAGCACTAAAATACTCTTGATGAAGGAAATTCAACTAAATATTTCTATTATGTGATTCTAAGGAACCAAGGAGAGAGTAAAATTGATGAAAATGAATAAATCCTACACTAAAGGAGGTGATAGCACCAAGAAAAGGGTGGTTAATACACTCTCTAAGATTAAAAATGGAGATAGAGAGGATATTTAGAACATCAAATTCTATAACAAACATTCAAAACACCATTTCAATGAAACACAACCATTTAGATCTTACAAGAAACCATTAAAATCCATAAAATACCTTTAGATGTGATGTAGAGGCAAGAGAATGCAATAAAACAAAAACAAGGATTACAAAATAACCACAAAATTGATTTTATTGTTTCAAAGAGTGAAAAAATGCATTACAATGAAGAAAAGAGGCATGGATATTTTGAAAATGCCCAAAATGGAAAGATTGAAACTCACAAACACCCGCAATAACCTTTAGAGAAGTGGAGTAAAATAGAGAATGTTTAACTCTTAAAAAAGAGCTCTGCTTTACAATATATGAGAAAGAGAAAAAGAACTCGAAATTTCCCTTCAACTACCAATAAATATCATTAAATGACTTGCAAAAGTGACGGAACCCCTAAAAACCCCATGCGCCCATGTCCTTTTGCTTGTGAAAGAAGAAATTTCACTCCAAACCTTCATATAATGCACTTTTCCCACATGGAAGTCTTCATTTGAAATCGGGAGATGTTTTCACATTTTTAAGCCACCTACCCCATCAAATATCTGATTTAATGGTCCCATGATGTAGTACATAAAAAAATGAATCCATTGATGTAAATTTTGTGAAAAATGGATAATATGGGACAAAGTTAGGGCCATGTGGGTCGGGAGGTAAAAATTACTCAAAATCTAGTTTTTCTTGTTGGTTCATGTTAGAGCAAATCAGCAGCACCCACGGATGTTTTCTCGATTTCTAGTTTGATAATGGGAATCCAGTGTGATTACACAACATTGAATCTTTTCCCCAAGTGTGGGACTTGCAGAAATGGGAAAAAACTCTCCAGATTAAAGGTTGGTTCCTCTACTCCTCTGATCAGATGTATGCATGAAATTTGCAGAGGTTTAACTCAAAATCCTACTCTAATTCTGCCAAGGAGACAAGGATAGAAGGAAAGAAGATAAAACTAAAACTTACAAGGTGATACACCAAAGGAGTGGTGAACATCTATTTCTACAAATTGACACAGATTATAAAATGCAACACACATCATGCACAAATTGCTAAAATGTAATGAAGGATCAGAATGAAGCAAACACAAGAAAGGATTGAAAACTCATTCACAGAGCTTGCATTGTCATTTCCATTTTTTAATACAGTGCATTACAACAACAAGGAGGAAAAACATGTTGTAATCCTAAAAAAGGTCTGATATTCCACAAATTCACTTTCCAGGGTGAAAGAGGGAGCCTATAAAACATAAAAAATGTCCAACCCTTTACAAAATGAGCCAAATTTGGCTTTTAATAATGAAAACCCGAGCCAAGAAGGAGAAACATGGGAAAAATGAAATGAATCATTCAACCACTGACCAAATCCATCAAAACAGCATGGGTACCCTTAAAATTCCATTCCCCAAGATTTTTGACCATGCTAGAGAAGAATGGAAGCCATACTGCATTAAAAATGGTGGTTAAACATCAGTTCTACTCTTTTCCCATGCCATAGGTTTTTTCTCATTTTTCTCTCACTAAACTCCATCAAAAACAAAATTTAAGATTCCATCATGTAGAGGACTTCAATAGCTTTCCAATGACACCAAAATCGAGGAAAACTGAGCTCTGGATCGAAAGATATGCCCCTTTGAAGATTTAGGGCAAAACAGGGCAAAAATCGGTTGGGCCAAAACCCAAAATTTTTCTCCCTTTTCTGAATTTGGGAAAATTTTCCCAAAAACTCTACCCCCACCACTCCGATGCCACATGGCACATTCCTGCTGGTCTCGTGGGTTCAAACGGACATTTTACGCTTTTTTGAATTTTGGAAAATTTTCCAAAATCGCTCTGCGCCTTGCTGCTCCGCTCGCCACGTGTCATCCTCCTATTTGGCAGAGCTTGAATCATTTTTCTTTCCTTTGTGGGCCCACAGAACAAATTTTCCTTCATGCCCTTTTGAACACTTTGGAAAAAGCCAAAAATCACCCCGCCGCCTCGACTTCGATGGCCTCTGGACATGTGTTATCTTTTGATTTGTTTGCATGGGGTACTCCAAATTTTCCTTTCCTCCTTGGTAGTCCTACGGGCCAATTCTCTCCTTTCCACTTTTTACAAATTTTGGTGAAAAGCAAAAATCCACTCCGCCCCTCCGATGCTTGCCGGCCCTATGGACACATGTCATCTTTTGATTTGTTCGTGGGGCTTCCGGCCAAAATTTTTCTATTTGCACTATTTACCACTTTGGCAAATTTACCCCCACCGGTCCGATCTCCGCCGCCACGTGGCACCTCTCCATGGGCCTCAAGACACTTTTTACCTTGTGGGCCCACGGGTGAAATTTTTCCTTTTCCCCTACCGCTTCCTTGGTGAAATTTTCAAATTACCTCCGCCGGCTCGCCATTCCGCCGCCACATGGCACATTCCTATTAGATGCGGGCCTTCCCAGGAAAATTTCCCTCAAAAACTCCGCTGAGCCATAACTTGCAAAATACAAGGAGTTAGAAGGAAAAATTTACCTTTCTAGAAAGGTGATAAATTTCTATATCTGATGAAGTCATTTCTAGAAAATTTTGAGTGCCTAAAAGGGAAAAAAATTGACTGAGGCACAAGGAAGGAATGAAAGAAAGTTAGCCAAAAATAAGCAAGGGGCTTATTTTGGATAACAATTTTGGTGACTCAGAGGGGTCATCTGCTTGTTGGATGAAGTGACCAGCTGCCTAAAGCAATCCATTGGGTGTGGAATCATCACTTAACTACTTAGTACTCTCAACTCATTAGAAAATTTCTAGAAAGAAGATTATGAGAGTAGAACATCACTTGATCTGGAACATGGCTTGCAAAGATGCATCCTTGGGACAACAAAGCTTGTGCCAAAGCACTTAGGGAAATGTAAAACTAAGCTACAACAAAACAATGTGCACAAGAACTTGGAGGAATGAAAATCTAAGCTAATATGTACAAGGTGAGGAGTTTCCCTTCTAGTAGCAATGCTTTAGATGGATTCCATTAACTGGAATATGCAGTTCTTCACCATCCAATGTAGACAATTGGAAGGCATTACTGTTCTTACATTTTATGACCATGTACGGGCCACTCCAAATGGCATCAAACTTTGAATGCCTTCCTAGCTTTGCTCGGTCTGCATCCCATTTCAACACTAAATCTCCAACTTGGAAGGTTCTAGCCTTAGCTTTCCTATCAAAGGTTCTCTTGATCAAGGCTTGGTCCTTCTCCATTATTTGGGCTGCATGCTCTCTGATTTCTTGGAGTTCCATCAATTCTGCATATCTAATCTCCACAGGTCCAAACTCCAACAATTCCAATTGCTTCATGAGTTCTAACATTGGTAACTCAAGTGACATAGGAAAAATTGTCTCTCTTCCATGACTGAGTTACTGTGTATCTCTTAGAGTTATCTTATCAGCCCATAAGGCTGATTTAAGTTTAGTATGCCAAGTCCTCTGATTTTCATCAAGAGTCCTCTTGATGATCTTTAATAGGTTCTTGTTGGTAGACTCAGCTTGGCCATTACCTTGAGGGTAATAATTTGATGAAGTGCTCAAATAGATCCCATTCTTAACAGCCCATTTAGTTACCTTTGATCCTATGAATTCCAATGCATTATCTGATATTATAGTGGTAGGTATACCAAATCTGGTTACTATCCCCTCATAGAAGTCTAGAATGCTAGATTCATTTGCCTCTTTGAGTGCCACCACCTCAGTCCATTTGGTGAAGTAGTCTGTTGTTGTTAGAATCCACTTGTGTCCTTGGCTTGAGTTTGGGTTAATGACTCCAATGAAGTCCAAACCCCATTGCATGAATGGTTGGTCAATTGAAATTGGGTGCAATGGGATGGTTGCTAGTCTTTCCTTGCCTATGAAGAATGCACAATTTTTGCACCTCTTGATCCATGCATAACAATCACTAAACACATTGGACCAATAATATCCAACCTTCATAATCTTGAGGGCTGTCACTCTTAGAGAAAAATGACCCCCAACTGATCCATCATGGAACTCTTCTAACATTCTATTAATTTGATTTGTCCCAATGCATCTCAACAACACTCCATTTATATCCTTTTTGAACAAGACACCATCAACAAGTGCATATGGAACAACCTACAATCTAAGGTGTCTCCTCTTGGTTTTGTTCATCTCTAGAGGGCATAGGCCTATTTGTAACAAGTGCATTATGTCTTGGGTCCAACAAGGAGTGAGTATATCACCATTCTCTTCTTGAACACTTCTTTGTTCCTGGTTATCTTGCAATGCCAAAACAACATCCTTCCCATTACTTACTTCCATTGATTTTCTTAAGACCAGCTGCTCACACAATCCCTTTCCTTTGACTAGCTTGGTGACTTTGATCTCAATGTCATACTCCATGACACAAGTAATCCACCCTGCACATTTTTCATTTAGGTCTTTGTTGAGGAGGAAGTCCTTAACTCCCACATGAGAAACCAGCAGTTGAACCTTGTTGTTTGAAACTAGATTCTTAAATTTCTTCAAGCTCCTAATTACTGTAAGAACATGCTTCTCAATGAAGGAATACCTTAACTCGTAGTCGTCAAGCTTTGGCTAAAGAAGGTAATTGGCTTCTCTAAATTTTCTTTGTTCTCTGCTATACTAAAATTACGAAATTGTATCATCACCTCCAAATATATAAAGGATAAAATCCTTAGAGAAATCAAGTTAATTAGAGTTGGAGCTTGTGAAATAGCTTCTTTGATTGCCTCAAAAATTTCCTTACCTTCAGCTGTCCATTTGAAAGCCATACTTTTCTTCAATATCATAGTTATTGGCTTGACAAGGGCTGCAAAGTCCGAACAAACCTTCGAACAAAATTGATTCTTCCAAAGAAAATTGAAGGGCCTTCTTATGACTTGTAATGACAGTGCTTTTATTGATTCAACCCTCTCTGGATCAATTACTAATCCCTCTTTAGAAATAACATGGCCTAGGAGCTTTCCCTCATGAGCTAGGAAAATGAAATTTTTGGGATTCAAGGATACCCCAAATTTTCTACATCTTTGGAACACTTGTTTCAAATGAAAGAGATGATCTCGCTGCACTTTTAGAAAATACAGTGATATCATCTAGATATATTAGCACCATTTTGTTGATCAATCCCTTGAATGCCATATCCATTACTCTCTGGAAGGTAGCTCCGACATTAGACAACCCAAATGGAATTTTCCTATATACATAGGTCCCCCATTTGGTGGTGAAGGCTGTTTTGAACTGATCATCCTCCTTTACCATGATCTGATTATACCTTGAATAACCATCTAGCAATGAAAACCTCTCAGAGCCAGCAACAACTTGCAAAATCTGCTCCATAGAAGGAAGTGGGTAATGATCCTTGAGGGATGCTCTATTCAAATCTCTAAAGTCTACACACAATCTGATTTCTCCACTCTTCTTCCTAATTGGAACTCGTTATCCTATAAAATTGACAAGGGCAATTTTTGATAACCATACCGAAAATTTTGTCTCGATCCCTCGTTAGAGGATCCTTCGCGTTTATTGTAAAATCCCTTCTGGAAATTCGCGAACTTAGTCTTTTTGAGCCTTTTTGGTCAGGCGCATGGTTTTGCCTTGCAACATCAATTTTGATGCGCCTCTTTAAAAGCCTTTGGCGCATGGTTTTCCATGTTAGCACGTCTTTCGGTGCGCCAAAGGATGTTGAGTAAGTTTTTGGTGCGCCAAAGGGCGCACGTAATATCTTTGTTACATCAAGTTTTGGTGCGCCAAAGGGCGCACATAGCTTCATGTCGACAACTCGTTTGATGCGCCAAAGGCGCGCTCATTCTCTCTGTTGTCATTTCCTTCCATGCGCCAAAGGGCGCACGCTTTCCCCTGTCGACAGCTGTTTCCATGCGCCATTTCAAAAGTTGGTGGCGCATTAATGACAAAGTTTTGTTATATATACCCGTGCCCGCCCTGTCATTTTCATTGCATTTTGTCAAGGCACGTGATCGCTCTGGATTTGTCAGCCCCTGCTCTGTCATTTTCATCAAGTTGTGGACCCGCTCAAGGATTTTGGCTATATTGTTAAGGTAAGAGGTTCATCCTCTTTTCATTTAGTTCTTGGTGTGTGCTTGCTTGCTGGTTTTCATCAGTTGTATTTGTGCCTGGCTTGTTTCCCTCGAGCTTTTTGTTTTCTTCCTCCTGCCTGGTCTGTGCTTTCTTTCTCCTCTCCCTCCCTCTTTCTGGATTTGATGGGAAAGGGAGGGATGGTTTTATTTTGGCTTGGTCTAATCCTATTTTATCAAACTAAGTGATGCCAAGCGTCCTTTCGAAGTGGAGGTTGAAATGTGAAAATGCTTAAGTATTTCAAGTATTCCCCATGGCGCGTTGCCGCGTCATGTTGCACCTTAGACAGTCGCGCCCCTCGGCGCGTCTACCCAGCATGCTGCAGTTAAAAATCATGCGCCCCTAGGCGCACCCTTTCGGCCTGTAACACGCTCGAGACCCGCGCCTAGGGCGCACCCTGCCATCTTGCTGCAGTTTAAATTCAAGCGCGCCCCTCTTACATGCTGCGAGTTTAAATCCCGCGCTTCCATAAAAACTTTGGCGCACCTTTTACCCCTGTTGCATCCCTCTTCTATGCGCCAAAGGGCGCGCCCAGCTTCCATGCAACGCAAGAGTTATTTGCGCAAGTATAAAGCCTCCAAGGCGCGGGCGCACCTCCCGTTGCAAGTACATGATGTTGTGTAGACCCTCCATGCGCCGCGCCATATACCTTTGGCGCGCCTTTTTTCCATGTTGCACAATCTGCCCATGCGCCAAAGGCGCACCAAACCTCAATGTAACATGCATTTCCTGTGCGCCATTCTATATAATGCAGTCTGCTTCATCCATGCGCCATGCGCCTTTGGCGCCAACTTAACCTCTGTTGCACCCTTTTCTGTGCGCCTTGACTATTGACTTTATTATATACATTTTTCATGCGCCTGCGCCCAATCTTAAAAGTTCTCTTTCTTTACTGCTAGTATTCCAATGGAAGATCAAATGACTAATTCAAGCTTCTTGGATTGGGTTTCGCTCCTTCTACGTGCGAGATCATCAATAAGCCTTGAAGAACACATGTCTACGTCAAGCAAGAGACCTATCAAACCAAGAGGGAAGGCAAAGCTAACAGAAGAAGAAATGAAATACAAATATCAGAGGGTCAGGATGCCCGAATCACAGGCAGAGTGTAATATGGATGTCGGGGATTACAGGCCCAGGCCACATTGACATAGAGGAATTCTGGGTAAGGACTCAGAAAGTGACAAGGAGTCCATGGATGGATAAATTGATAGGCAGCGCCCTGCACTTCGCCGGTGGGATTCCTGTCAGTGCTGTTAATAACGAGTTTATGATGGTTGTTGCACAATCCTTCAACAAAGACACAAGATGTGTCGAGAATAGCAAGGGCGAGGTAGTTATAAACCTTACTGCCCGTCGCTTTGAGTTAATGCTTGGCATCCCTCATCACCGGAACTATGTGGCTGTTAGCCAGCAAGAATGCATCAAGGCTTGGGAGGACAACGAGGACCAGTGCATGCAGTTAATGAATGAGGTCTACCTCAAGAATAAGAAGGTAGTGACCCGGTGGCCTCAAACTATCCACCGGAGTGATTTCTCAGAGGAACTCAGTGATACAATCACCTTCTGAGCAGAGTCTTCGGTCTTTCAGATGCTCACTACTTCCATAAGTGGATGCTGCGGTACCTGGAAACAATGAATAAGAATCTGCCCGATCAGCGTTTCTGCTGGGGGGAGATAATAAGCAGCACAATATCCGAGCAACTGCAACAGTTCGCTACAACAGGAGTGTTCCACATGAACTCCTACGTAGTGTATGCTGCTGCGTCTGAAAGGGATTATCCAGGGCTGCACCGAAGCGGAACTTGGCCTCAGGCCAAAATATATGAATACTATCAAGAGCTGAAGCTGGAGAACAGCATCCAACACTTCGCTAAGATCAATGATGTTTTCTTCTATCACATCATGTGCATATTGCGGCCAAATTTGACTCATGGCCGGACAACCAAAAACATAGTGGCAGTCACAGAGAAGTGGGGGGCCTTGTTCACCCAATTTCCCACATTCACCTATCTGAGGGCGGTCAACTTTTTGGGCGAACCAACCGGAGTTGCCAGGTATCTTTGGACCAAAGCTGATTTTACTGGAACTATCAAGACAGCTCGTCACATACCATGAAAAGTGCCTCAAGAGAAAGAAGGGCGGAACTCCTTTCCCCCTCACAGTAGGCCGTTACACATGCTCCAGCTATCACAAGGCGAAGGAGATGTTTGCTGAGCTAGAATTGCTCAACCTAAAGCATGATTTCCCAGCAAGGCCTACATTCGACCCTAGGGGCTGTCATCTGCGAGGCTAAGCTTGATCCGATTCATGTCCCTCAGATTGAGGATATCTACATTGACGTTCTCCATGAGGTAGAACTCAGAAGAAAGGATCACTCTCGCTTAGCATTAACGGAAATCATCCATTACGGAGTGGCTATTGTCCCAAAAGGCTTCCAAACCACGGAAGACGAAGTAGACAAAGTGTATAATGACACAGAAGGGGATGATTGGCCCTTCCTGGACATTGTGCGAAGCAAGGCTCCTCAGACAATCGAGGAGAGGGTCAAGGAGACTATGCGGAGAACAGAGCACTGGTGCCGCATGAATGGGTTAATCTACCTCGGTGTAGATTTTACAACTTCTCCTTTGGGTAATGCACCTCCAAGGTCAAAGAAGCAGCTAAAAGGCAAAGCTGCGGAAGGTGAGCCTAGCACCATTCAGGAGGAAGCCCCTGAAAGTCCTCTTCCTTCAGAGCCTGAACAAGTAATAACCCTGGATTCGCCAGAGAAGAGGGTGTGAGAGGATAGTCCTATACGCCCATCCACCCAGGATGTCGGCATTGCTACAACTACAGAGGTCCCTTCTATCCCTTCTTCTTCTCTTCCTCCCCTTCCTCAGATATCGGCAACCACTCCTTTGGTTGTGTCTTCTCCCCCTTCTTCTACTCTCTCCCCTGCCTCTTCGTCCATCTTCTCCTCTCTCGCTGATTTGTCTTCCTCCATTTCTTCCCTCATTTCCGGGCTCCCTTCCCTTCCCATGTCTTCTACAGCTGCGGTTTCCCTTCCTCCCGTGGGCATGTCTTCGGCTATTCTTTCAATGCCGCCGCCGCGTGTCTCCACGTTCTTCCCCTCTTCTACCGTTGCTGCTTCCCCCTCTGTCTCTGGTCCTTCTTCAATAGGACCAGCTTGGATCTCTCAGCAGCTGAGCCAACCAAAGAGGAAAGTCCCCATCGCTCCGATGGACTTTTCAGTCATTCCGGCTAAAGGAGCAAAGAAGCACAAGCCGGTTACACGCTTCTCCAAGAGCGCTGCAGGTGAGAGAGTTATGGAAATTGCCTACCCCGATCCCACCAAAGAGAAAGAAGATCTGTCTCCGGCAGATTTCACAGTGACCCAAGTCACAATGGGGACGTCCTCTGAAAGTCTCCAGGGGGAAGCTCTTTCCGCAGTTGATGCACTCTGCGAAAAGCTTCAGGAAACAAAGGAAGAAAAGAGGCTACTGAAGGAGCAGAATAAATACACTTGAAGCCCTACGAGAAGATGGAAAGTGCACCTCCCACAATGTGCTTGCCCCGAGACTCCTGAGCTGCTCAGTCAGGAGAAGATCAATGAATATTCAAAAATCGGCGAGCAAGGTATGGCTGTTTCTGCTTGGAGAAGCCAAATCCTTAAGGATAGTGAAAAGGTGATCGCCGAGTATATCAGTTTATACCTGAACATCGAGAAGGCGAATAAGGAACTCCAAACATTAGCAAGTCCAGTATCAGAAGAGCTCGAAAATGCCAGACTCCAACACGAGGCCTTCCAACAAATGTTCGACTGTTCAGTCGAAGATTTGGTCAAGTTTGGAGTATTCGGTCATCCAAGGACCCTCAACAAGACCATGTCCACTCTGGACTATCGGATAGATCAGCTCGAATTTGTGTTAGAGAAGATAGACAAGGTGAAGGAAGAGGCCCTGGATGCGATGCATCAAATGGAGAAGATTGTTCTATCTATGACTCCAGGGTTGCTCACTCCTTCCCTCACCTTGAGATCAGCTGACGATACTATCCGAATTTTCAAGGAGTTAGCTTCTCAAGGGACAGGGCCAGAAGTCACTTTCAACATCAAATCCATCAACAACCTACTGGCCTGTAGAGACTTCATCGGGTCCCTAATCGAGGCGGGTAAAGACTATTCCAAGGTCCCCAAAAGCTCATTGATGAGCGGGAAACTTGCTGGCAATCGGTGAAAACACAGGATCCATCACAAGATCAATTTGCGCCAATGATCAGCAAGTTCTTGGAATACCGCGCTCGGTTCCACATCTCATCTCCCCGATCGATCGCATCGAAGCAGGCGACCCCTTTTAGGCCACGGGATGATGATGATGAATAGCTTCTTCTTCTTCTTCTTCTTCTCCTCTCTATTCTCCGACTTTCTCTTCGAAATATCATAAGTGTGTTGGCATGAACGATGACATCATCCATGTTGCATCATGGGATGATGTCATCCATCCAAGTTGTCAAAGTCAACATGACTTTTGGATATTTTGTAAATATCTTGTGAATAAGTGGTTGGCTCCATTTTGCCTTCTCTCTCCCTCACTTTCTATAAATACTAGAATACTTGTTGTATTCAAAAGGGGAACATTTTTCAGATAGAAATAGAAGTGAGGAGAGAAAGACTTTGAGCTTTCTTGTAGCAGAAAAAACAATTAATACAATTATTCAGACTTTGTGCTCAATAGCTGTGTTATACATTAGATCTTTCTTACGTTAGATCTGTATGTGTTTAATCTGTTGGATTCATATCTACTTTTCCGTCATTTGTTTATCAGTATTGCTTTGTTTATTTATGCAAGTAGGTTTGGCTCTTTTTCTGCCAAACTAAAAGCATAGATCTTCCGACCCTTCTGCTTTGGAATTCATTTCTTTTCTTCCTTCGGATCTGATCTTTCTCTTTTCCCTCTTCCATTCCTTTCTTTTCTCAGCCTGAAACACTCTATTGGGATGAGATCCCAACCCCCGAAGGCGAATCATGAGACTTGCATAGGTTCTGCTAGTAGAAGTAGCAATAAACCAGTTTAAGCTTCTTTGTCTCAAAGAGGGCTAAGCCACACACTGCTGTTGCTCGTCTATCCATAGATCTCGTCCAGCGGCGTGATTTTCGGACCAACAGTTTTTGGCGACTCCGCTGGGGATCGGATTTTCTAACAGATTTCGCCAATAGAAATAGATAAATCTGTCAGATCTATGCTTTGGTAGTAAAATAAAAAATCAGGAAAAATCAGCAGGTTGCTGCCAGTTTGCAAATCTAAACCTTTTTGTTAAAAATCCTAAAAATTTGCAAAAGTACTCAAAATTGAAAATTTTCTTCTGAGAATCATAGATCTGGGCCTGTTACATATCTTTAGTTCGCTGAGTTTTTATCAAAAATCATCATTTTCCGTAGATCTGAGTTTTTAACTATTTTCTGAAATGTTCTAAACCCTCTGAAAATTAAAAACCAGATCTGAAAAATCAGCTTACTATATTCCCTCCATCTTATCCTCGCTGTTATTTGTCATTTAACCGCATGATCGGTTTAAGAGGATAAATTTCAAATATTCGAGAAAAGTGCATCTTTGCTGGTTTTGTCGAGAAAAACCGAAAAATCAGCAAGTACACCCAAAAATAAAGTTTAAATCTGCGTGTAATATTACGGATCAAGAAAGGTACACCTGGCGAGTGAACCTTTTACGCGCAACAAAAGAGCCGTGGAGAAGCTGATCCTACTTTCGATCTGCCGAGGCACAATTTCAGCGTAACACCGCACGTTTTTCAGCACTAAGCTCGGCTAGCGGTCATCCAGAGTGTCTCACCTTCACGAAGAAAAGTCTTTTGCCGAAGCATCCACATCCCTTTGTAGTGCTTTTGCTACTCGGCGGAACTACACTTCCATTTCGTGTTCTCTTTCCGGCTTTTCGGATAGGCGGTACCATGGGAAACGCTATGGGTCCATTGGCTTTACCACATCCAGTTCACGCACTCCCTCACGGAAATCGAAAGAATTTTCCTAAATTCGACGGAGCGGAAACAAAGCACGGATTCCCACATTTACTGCTTTCATTATGTCATGCGATTTTGGACGTGACTCACGAAGATGTGTCGGTCCGCCTTTTCTGGAAACTCTACAAGGGCTGCTGCGGTGAATGGTTTCAGCATTTGCCGGCGGATCTATCACTAGTTGGGCAACTTTGTGGGACGCTTTTGAAGATAGGTATAAGCCTTGAGAGGATGCATTTACTTTATTATCACGAATCACTCATCGAAGAAGGAGGCAAATGAGACCATGCGCGATTTTGTCCCGGTTCAATGCTCTAATCAACCGTGTCCCTCTTGCCATGCTTCCAACGCAGGAGAACCGAGTGTTTTTCGTAAATGCCATGAGTTCAAAAGTTAGCTTCTTACTCCTTCAAGAGCGAGTGGCTACTCTACCTCTCGCTCAGGCTGCTGCCATCCGTATAGAAGACAATTTGATAATATCTGGCGAGTTAAGAAAAGAATCAGTAAAGCCTAAGTCTTTGGGCCCTTCGCCTATCACTTCGTCTGATCCAGCATTCCAAAAAATGGCGAATGATTTGCTTGCACTAAAGAAGCAGCTAGCCCAGGCCTCTCCCAGTTCCTCGTATCGGGATATCCCGAGAAGGAATTTTGTTCCTAACAATGCTTCACAAAGGCCGCGCTTGCCTGCAGCTGCTCCACGGTTGGCGCTTGAAGCTCCTCCGGTCAATGCTTTGGCCGAAATTGAAGAGGAAGAGGAGCAGTACTATGAAGAACCTTCGTCTCAGGGCGAAGATGATCAAGATGTCGGTGAGCCGACTGGCGACTCTACTATTGGATACATGGAATTTGACGAGGATGAATCTGATGAAGAAGAGAGTACTCAGGGCTATGCAAGCGGACAATCCTACGCTGTTTTTACCCGCTCGCAAGGAAAGGAAGCGGAAGTTGCTGCCCATACGCAAAAAGAGAAGGCCGTGTCAAACGCGCCTCCAACCATTGTTAAAAGAGGTAATCCTCTTCCCACTCAACTCCCTGTTAAATCTTTTGCAAAGAAGCCTTTTCTACCTATCTCTCCTCCGAATCAGCCCTCTCATATTCCTATCAAGATCAGTAACCCTATTCCATCATCGCGGGGTGAAGGACTCATTCCTTTACCACATGACCCTTAACTGCATTTGATATAATAGATCATGCAAAGAAGACCAAGATTCAAATGTCTGAAGCTGAGTATCTTCAGTCAAACCCCGAACAGCTTGTAAGATTGACTAAGTATATCCAAAGTCAAGCTGTTATAGCCAAACCGGTTTCCCTGAAAGGAATCCTTTCTACTCCTCCTGAATCCCACATAAATGTTGCCTCAACATCTGCATCTGGCAAGATAGAACCTTTCTATCTCTCCCTCCTGATCAATGGCCATAAGTTGAGCAATTGCATTATTGATTCCGGAGCCTCTGATAACGTCATGCCGGCAAAAGTTGCCCATGCTTTGGGCCTCACTCTTACCAAACCTTTCGGCAGATGCTACTCATTGGAAACCAAGCAAGTGCCATTGATTGGTCAAATCAAAGACGCGCAATTCGCGTTCGCAGCATTCCCTGAAAAAAGAGTAAAGATGACCGTTCTTGTCGCTGACATTCCGGCAGCTTATGGAATTTTGCTGGGAAGGAGTTTTTGCAGCGAAGTTGGTGGAGAAATTCATATGGACTGGTCTAAAGCTAGAATTCCAGTCAAAGGCGTAATGCAAACTTTGAAGCCGGAATCCCAAAAGAAATACTTGGTCACTAGCTCTGAAGACCCCAAAGCTCAAATCCTTTTTGAATCATCAGGGATGGGAACTACTTCTTATCCACCGGCGGATCTGAAAGGAAGTTTTCGTTCAAGAAAAGGACCTTAATAAGGTCTGGACCTTGCAATTTGATGGCAGCTGCGCAACTAGTGGATGCGGCGCTGGGGTTGTGCTAATATCTCCTGAGGAGGAGGTCATTCCTCTCTCTTTCAAATTGCAGTTTTTCAATACGAATAATACTGCTGAGTATGAGTCTCTCTTACTCGGTATGCAAGCCGCAAAGGAAAGAGGAATAAAAAATCTAAAAGTCAAGGTGATGCCGAGCTAGTTGTAAATCAGGTCAAAAGGATTTACCAAGTAAAAAATGAAAGGCTCAGGCACTACCGTAATGCAGTATGGGACAGCATTGAGGAATTTGATGCCTTTTCAATAGGAGCGATTCCAAGAGCTCAAAATGACATGGCTGATTCGTTGGCTGTTTCAGCATCTCTCATGCTCCCACACCCGGGTTTGAAGACAAACAAGTACACCATTGAAGTGGTTTTCCGCCCAAGCGTGCCAGACAACTCTCAGCATTGGCAGGTATTCAACGATGATAATCACCTTATTGCCTTTCTAGAAAAATCAGAAAATTTTGATGAGTTGTATTTTGAAGGATCCACCTCTCCATGCCGTGAATCAATCAACAGTCAAAACCACGAAACAAAGGAGAACGATGGCATTTGTCAGCTTAAAGGAAATAAAATTCCAAAGGGCCTGGTTTCTCTGGGCGCTGTTTGTGAGCATGACCGTTTTGTGAAAAAGAAAAGGCGAGATGATCCTAGCTCATCTCCAGAGACAGAACCAGTCAATATAGGTTCTGAGGCACATCCGCAATTCGTGAACATCGGGAAATGTTGCACGCCAGAAGAAAAGCGGAAATTTGTCAAGTTCTGAAAAGATATATGGATGTATTGGCATGGTCCTATGCAGATTTAAAGTCCTTCAAGCCAGAGGACGTTCAGCATAATATACCACTGAAAGAAGATGCCAAAGCCTTCCGTCAGAAGCAAAGGCATTATAATCCCAAGGTTTCGGGCACCATTCAGGCCGAAATTCGAGAGATCTTTGGGCGCAAAATCATCTTCCCTATCCATCACAACACTTGGGTGGCAAACATTGTGCCGTGCAAGAAAAAGCGGTGAAATACGCATCTGCGTAGACTTAGAAACTTGAATCAAGCTTTTGAAAGACAACTACCCTCTTCCCATAATGGACCAAGTTACGCAAGCGATGGCGGGTCGAGAGATCTTGTCTATGCTTGCGGTTTTGAGGCTATAATCAGATTGAAGTCTCGCCTGAAGATCAATTCAAAACAGCATTCACTACTCCATGGGGTACATTTGCCTACAGCAGAATGCCTTTCGGCCTAACCAACGCTGGTGCCACTTTTCAGCGGGCCATGGACTTTGCATTCAAAGGCATGATGGGAAAAGTCATTGTAGTTTACCTAGATGACTTAACCGTGTTCTCTAAACAGCGAAGTGATCATTGTGATCACTTGGAGCAAGTATTGGCCAGATGCCGGGAACATGGAATTTCCCTAAATCCCAAAAAGTCTGTTTTTGGGGTTACAGAAGGGAAATTGCTAGGCCATGTGGTTAGCAAAGAAGGAACCAAGATCGATGCCGAAAGAGTTAAGGCTATCCAAAGCCTTACTCTGCCTACAAGCAAGAATGGTGTTCATTCTTTCTTCGGGAAGGTGAACTTTCTTAGGCGTTTTGTTCCTGATTTTGCTGAGAAGACCCGCCACATATTGAACATGATGAAAGGGTCACCCACTTTCAAATGGAGTGAAGAAGGGAAAAGATCATTTGAGGAAATAAAAACTTCTGTTGCTCATGCACCGGTCCTGGTATGTCCGGATTTCTCCAAAGACTTCATTATGTATAGCTATGCATCGGAACATACGTCTGCAATCCTAATGCAAAAGAACTCGGAGGATATTGAATCTCCAATCGCATTCATGAGTTCTCCTCTTAAGCCTCACGAACTGAAAATGACTCAATTAGAAAAGCACGCCTTTGCCGTTGTCAAAGCAGTGAAGAATTTCAGGTATTATATTCTGAACTCACATACGGTGGTCTTTGGTTCACGACACTGCGGTGAAGTCAATTCTAACTCAGCGGGGAGTTAGGAAGCTTGAGAGGAATTGGATCGCAAAGGTCCGGGAATATGACCTAGATATTAAACCCACCAAGCTGGTGAGGGCAAAGGCACATGTCATTAATGGTGAGAACAAGGGTTCAGAAAATCATGATGAAAAAGAAAATTGTACCAATGAAGAGCAAACCCCTCTAGAAGGACCTGATTCTCTGCCTCTGGTTCTATTTGTGGCAACTAATGACGAATGGTACTCCGACATTGCTTTCTTCCTCACCTACGGCGAATGCCCGATACACCTAACTGTAAAGGAGAAGCGTACTGTAAAGCTCAGAGCAGCTAAGTATGTCATCTGGGATGACGGTTTATATAAGCGCGGGATAGACGGTGTCTTCCTGCGATGTGTTGACAAGCCCCAGCAAGTAAAACTGCTGGAAAGTTTTCACAATTCAGCCTGTGGAGGCCATTTTTCTTCTTCCGTGACAGCACACAAGATCATTCGAGCCGGTACTACTGGCCGACGCTCTTTCAAGATACGGCTACCTGGGTGGCAAAGTGTGAACCCTGTCAGCAATTCGTCGGCAAGCCCAAGTTGGCTGCCCTCCCCCTAAGGCCGGTCATTATCAATGAACCATTCAGGCAATGGGGAATTGATTTTATTGGTGCACTCAATCCTCAATCGAGTCTTTGGACATAGCTATGTCCTCACGGCAATGATTACTTCACTAAATGGGTGGAGGCCATACACATCAAGCATGCCACTTCGAGGTGGTTTGCGGTTTTATCAAGGAAAATATCATTGTCGGGTTTGGCATTCCAAATAAAATGGTTCTTGATAATGCTTCTAACTTCTCTTCCCGGAAGTTATTAGCTTTTCTTATGAATATGGGATAACTTTAGCACATGCCTCAGTTATTATCCTCGGGGAAATGGTGGGCGAGAATCCGATAATAAGAACTTGGTGACCATCATACGGAAATTAGTAGATGAAAATCAGCGGATGTGGCACAAGTCTTTGTACGATGCTTTGTGGGCGGACCGCATTACTCCTAAGAGATCTCTCGGCATGTCACCTTTTCAAGTGTTATATGGCACTGATGCCGAACTTCCCATTTCTGCGGAACTTCCTGCTCTACGCTTGGCACGAGCAATCGAAGATGAAACTTTTCAGAGTTCTCTAGAAAAGAGAATCATGTATTTGTGAACTTGAAGAAAGAGAGTAAAGGTGGTCGGCGGGATCACCGAACATCAGAATCAAGTAAAGAGGCTTTTTGATAAGAAAGCCAAGCAGAGAGATTTTCAAGTGGGAGATCTCGTCCTTCTTTGGGACAAGCGAAGAGAGCCAAAGGGTATGCACGGAAAATTTGATTCCCTATGGAGAGGGCCCTTCAAAATCAAGCAACTCAATGGAGAGAATAGTTTCTATCTCTCATATCTGGATGGAGCTGAACTCCCGCTTCCCTATAGCGGGCAACATCTCAAGATCTTCAGGAAGTAGAGCTTGCTCTCTTCTTTGTACAGTTTATTTTGGTTGTGTGTTTGCTTTCGGTTTGTTGTGTGTTTCCTTTTTTCTCCCTCCGGTCCCCCTTGTTTTTGACTCCATACCCAATGGATAGGCACATGTGATCTGGGATTCTCTACCCCCGAGTTTCACTCAGGGATAGTCCCCAGAAAGAGCCAGCTGTTATCCTGTAAAATTGACAAGGGCAATTTTACCGATAACCATACCGAAAATTTTGTCTCGATCCCTCGTTAGGGATCCTTCGCGTTCAAAATATTGTAAAATCCCTTCCCGGGAAATTCAGTTTTTGAACTTAGTCTTTTTTGAGCCTTTTTTGGCTGGGCGCATGGTTTTGCCTTGCAACATCAATTTTTGATGCGCCTCCTTAAAAGCCTTTGGCGCATGGTTTTCCATGTTAGCACGTCTTTCGGTGCGCCAAAGGATGTTGAGTAAGTTTTTGGTGCGCCAAAGGGCGCACGTAATATCTTTGTTACATCAAGTTTTGGTGCGCGAAGGCGCTTTATAACTTCATGTCGACAACTCGTTTGATGCGCCAAAGGCGCGCTCATTCTCCTGTTGTCATTTCCTTCCATGCGCCAAAGGGCGCACGCTTTCCCCTGTCGACAGCTGTTTCCATGCGCCATTTCAAAAGTTGGTGGCGCATTAATGACAAAGTTTTGTTATATATACCCGTGCCCGCCCTGTCATTTTCATTGCATTTTGTCAAGGCACGTGATCGCTCTGGATTTGTCAGCCCCTGCTCTGTCATTTTCATCAAGTTGTGGACCCGCTCAAGGATTTTGGCTATATTGTTAAGGTAAGAGGTTCATCCTCTTTTCATTTAGTTCTTGGTGTGTGCTTGCTTGCTGGTTTTCATCAGTTGTATTTGTGCCTGGCTTGTTTCCCTCGAGCTTTTTGTTTTCTTCCTCCTGCCTGGTCTGTGCTTTCTTTCTCCTCTCCCTCCCTCTTTCTGGATTTGATGGGAAAGGGAGGGATGGTTTTATTTTGGCTTGGTCTAATCCTATTTTATCAAACTAAGTGATGCCAAGCGTCCTTTCGAAGTGGAGGTTGAAATGTGAAAATGCTTAAGTATTTCAAGTATTCCCCATGGCGCGTTGCCGCGTCATGTTGCACCTTAGACAGTCGCGCCCCTCGGCGCGTCTACCCAACATCTTGCGATTAAAATCATGCGCCCTAGCGCACCCTTTTCGACTTTGTAACACGCTCGAGACCCGCGCCTAGGGCGCACCCTGCCATCTTGCTGCAGTTTAAATTCAAGCGCGCCCCTCTTACATGCTGCGAGTTTAAATCCCGCGCTTCCATAAAAACTTTGGCGCACCTTTTACCCCTGTTGCATCCCTCTTCTATGCGCCAAAGGGCGCGCCCAGCTTCCATGCAACGCAAGAGTTATTTGCGCAAGTATAAAGCCTCCAAGGCGCGGGCGCACCTTCCGTCGCAAGTACATGATGTTGTGTAGACCCTCCATGCGCCGCGCCATATACCTTTAGCGCGCCTTTTTCCATGTTGCACAATCTGCCCATGCGCGGTGTACCAAATCCTCAATGTAACATGCATTTCCTGTGCGCCCTTATATATAATGCAGTCTGCTTCATCCATGCGCCATGCGCCTTTGGCGCCAACTTAACCTCTGTTGCACCCTTTTCCTGTGCGCCTTGACTATTCAGCCTGTTATATACATTTTTCATGCGCCCTGCGCCCCGAATCTTAAAAGTTCTAACTCTTTCTTCTGCTAGTATTCCAATGGAAGATCAAATGACTAATTCAAGCTTCTTGGATTGGGTTTCGCTCCTTCTACGTGCAGATCATCAAATAAGCCTTGAAGAACACATGTCTACGTCAAGCAAGAGACCCACCAAACCAAGAGGGAAGGCAAAGCTAACAGAAGAAGAAATGAAATACAAATATCGGAGGTCGGGATGCCGAATCACGAGGCGAGTGTAATATGGATGTCGGGGATTACAGAGGCCCAGGCCACATTGACATAGAGGAATGCAGGTAAGGACTCGAGAAAGTGACAAGGAGTCCATGGATGGATAAATTGATAGCGCGCGCCTGCGCACTTCGCCGGTGGGATTCTGTCGGTCTTTGTTAATAACGAGTTTATGATGGTTGTTGCACAATCCTTGTGAAAGACACAAGATGTGTCGAGAATAGCAAGGCGAGGTAGTTATAAACCTTCTTGCCCGTCGCTTTGAGTTAATCTTGGCATCCCTCACCACCGAACTATGTGGTGTTGCCAGGCAAAGAATGCCTCAAGGCTTGGGAGGATAACGAGGACCGGTGCATGCGGTTAATGAATGAGGTCTACCTCGAGAATAAGAAGGTAGTGACCCGGTGGCCTCAAACTATCCACGGAGTGATTTCTCGGAGGAACTCGGTGATCAATCACCTTCTGAGCGAGTCTTCGGTCTTTGGATGCTCACTACTTCCATAAGTGGATCTTGCGGTACACAGGAACAATGAATAAGAATCTGCCCGATCGGCGTTTACTGCTGGGGAGATAATAAGCGGCACAATATCCGAGCAGCTGCAGCGATTCGCTCTGACAGAGTGTTCCACATGAACTCCTACGTAGTGTATCTTCTTTGCGTCTGAAAAGGATTATCGAGGCTGCACCGAAGCGGAACTTGGCCTCGAGGCCAAAATATATGAATACTATCAGTGAAGGTGGCTGGAGAACTGACATCAACACTTATTTAAGATCAATGATGTTTTCTTCTATCACATCATGTGCATATTGCGGCCAAATTTGACTCATGGCCGGACAACCAAAAACATAGTGGCGATCCACGAGAGAAGTGGGGGCCTTGTTCACCCAATTTCCCACATTCACCTATCCGAGGCGGTCAACTTTTTGGGCGAACCAACCGGAGTTGCCAAGGTATCTTTGGACCAAAGCTGATTTTCTGGAACTATCAGACATTCGTCACATACCATGAAAAGTGCCTCGAGAGAGAAAGAAGGGCGGAACTCCTTTCCCCCTCACAGTAGGCCGTTACACATGCTCCAGCTATCACAAGGCGAAGGAGATGTTTGCTGAGCTAGAATTGCTCAACCTAAAGCATGATTTCCCAGTAAGGCCTACATTCGACCCTAGGGGCTGTCTACCAGGGCTAAGCTTGATCCGATTCATGTCCCTCAGATTGAGGATATCTACATTGACGTTCTCCATGAGGTAGAACTCAGAAGAAAGGATCACTCTCGCTTAGCATTAACGGAAATCATCCATTACGGGTGGCTATTGTCCCAAAAGGCTTCCAAACCACGGAAGGCGAAGTAGACAAAGTGTATAATGACACGAAGGGGATGATTGGCCCTTCCAGGACATTGTGAAGCGAAGGCTCCTCGGACAATCGAGGAGAGGGTCGAGGAGACTATGCGGAGAACAGAGCAACTTTGGTGCCGCATGAATGGGTTAATCTACCTCGGTGTAGATTTTACAACTTCTCCTTTGGGTAATGCACCTCCAGGTCAAAGAAGCGGCTAAAAGGCAAAGGCTGCGGAAGGTGAGCCTAGCACCATTCGGGAGGAAGCCCACAGAAAGTCCTCTTCCTTGAGCTGAACAAGTAATAACCACTGGATTCGCCGGAGAAGGAATGTGAGAGGATAGTCCTATACGCCCATCCACCCGGGATGTCGGCATTACTACAACTACGAGAGGTCCCTTCTATCCCTTCTTCTTCTCTTCCTCCCCTTCCTCGGATATCGTGACCACTCCTTTGGTTGTGTCTTCTCCCCCTTCTTCTACTCTCTCCCCTGCCTCTTCGTCCATCTTCTCCTCTCTCGCTGATTTGTCTTCCTCCATTTCTTCCCTCATTTCCGGGCTCCCTTCCCTTCCCATGTCTTCTACAGCTGCGGTTTCCCTTCCTCCCGTGGGCATGTCTTCGGCTATTCTTTCAATGCCGCCGCCGCGTGTCTCCACGTTCTTCCCTCTTCTACCGTTCTTTGCTTCCCCCTCTGTCTCTCCCTTCTTCAATAGGACCAGCTTGGATCTCTCGGCGAGTGAGCCAACCAAAGAGGAAAGTCCCCATCGCTCAGATGGACTTTTCGATCATTCCGGCTAAAGGAGCAAAGAAGCACAAGCCGGTTACACGCTTCTCCAAGCGCTGCGGTGAGAGAGTTATGGAAATTGCCTACCCGATCCCACGAAGAGAAAGAAGATCATCTCTCGGCAGATTTCACGGTGACCCAAGTCACATAGGGACGTCCTCGAAAGTCTCGGGGAAGCTCTTTCCGCGGTTGATGCACTCTGCGCTTCGAGAAACAAAGGAAGAAAAGAGGCTGCGAAGGAGCGAGAATAAATACACTTGAAGCCCTACGAGAAGATGGGAAGTGCACCTCCCACAACTGCCGCCGAGACTCCTGAGCTGCTCAGTCAGGAGAAGATCAATGAATATTCAAAAATCGGCGAGCAAGGTATGGCTGTTTCTGCTTGGAGAAGCCAAATCCTTAAGGATAGTGAAAAGGTGATCGCCGAGTATATCAGTTTATACCTGAACATCGAGAAGGCGAATAAGGAACTCCAAACATTAGCAAGTCCAGTATCAGAAGAGCTCGAAAACGCCAGACTCCAACACGAGGCCTTCCAACAAATGTTATTGTTGATCGAAGATTTGGTCAAGTTTGGAGTATTCGGTCATCGAGGACCCTCAGCAAGACCATGTCCACTCGGACTATCGGATAGATCAGCTCGAATTTGTGTTAGAGAAGATAGACAAGGTGAAGGAAGAGGCCACAGGATGCGATGCATTAAATGGAGAAGATTGTTCTATCTATGACTCGGGGTTGCTCACTCCTTCCCTCACCTTGAGATCAGCTGACGATACTATCCGAATTTTCAAGGAGTTAGCTTCTCAAGGGACAGGGCCAGAAGTCACTTTCAACATCGAATCCATCAACAACCTACTGGCCTGTAGAGACTTCATCGGGTCCCTAATCGAGGCGGGTAAAGACTATTCCAAGGTCCCCGAAAAGCTCATTGATGAGCGGGAAACTTGCGAAGCAATCAGTGAAAGGCACAAGGATCCATCACAAGATCAATTTGCGCCAATGATCAGCAAGTTCTTGGAATACCGCGCTCAGTTCCACATCTCATCTCCTGATCAGCATCAGAAACAGGCGACCCCTTTTAGGCCACAGGATGATGATGATGAATAGCTTCTTCTTCTTCTTCTTCTCCTCTCTATTCTCCGACTTTCTCTTCGAAATATCATAAGTGTGTTGGCATGAACGATGACATCATCCATGTTGCATCATGGGATGATGTCATCCATCCAAGTTGTCAAAGTCAACATGACTTTTGGATATTTTGTAAATATCTTGTGAATAAGTGGTTGGCTCCATTTTGCCTTCTCTCTCCCTCACTTTCTATAAATACTAGAATACTTGTTGTATTCAAAAGGGGAACATTTTTCAGATAGAAATAGAAGTGAGGAGAGAAAGACTTTGAGCTTTCTTGTAACAGAAAAGAACAGTAATACAATTATTCAGACTTTGTGCTCAATAGCTTGTGTTATACATTAGATCTTTCTTACGTTAGATCTGTATGTGTTTAATCTGTTGGATTCATATCTACTTTTCCGTCATTTGTTTATCAGTATTGCTTTGTTTATTTATGCAAGTAGGTTTGGCTCTGTTTACTACCAAACTAAAAGCATAGATCTTCTGACCCTTCTGCTTTGGAATTCATTTCTTTTCTTCCTTCGGATCTGATCTTTCTCTTTTCCCTCTTCCATTCCTTTCTTTTCTCAGCCTCTCTTTGGGATGAGATCCCAACCCCCGAAGGCAGAATCTGTGAGACTTGCATAGGTTCCTGCTAGTAGAAGTAGCAATAAACCCGCTTATCTCAAAGAGGGGCTAAGCCACACTGCGCAACTTGTTGGCTCGTCATCCATAGATCTTCTGATTTTCGGACCAACGAACCAAGTTTCGCAACCCAGCTTGAATGCTTGATAGGAAATATGATACTTATCTCAATTAACTTATTCAATTCCTTCTTCATGAGAGGCTCCATGTGTGGATTGACCGGTCTTTGTTTTTTCCTTATGGGTTTAGCATTTGGATCTAATTTAATTGTATGTTGAGCTAGCTTGGGATCGAAACCCCTCAATTCTTCATAGATCCAAACAAATATATCTGGGAACTCTTGGAAAAGTTGCATGAATTCATACCTTTCTTTCTTGGTTGCCACTTTACCAATTTGAAGGGATTTTCCTTCTCCCACCGAGATGGGCACTTGAATCTTCTCCCTTGATTAGATGTTTGATTTATCCTTCCTAAATTGATCATTTGGATTAAATATGGACTCCAAAGTTACAAGTCCTTTTGACAATTTGTTGGTTCTCAGCTATACCACTTAATCACCATACTATTGTTCCAAATTTTCCTAATTTTTGGCTGAGAACTCAGCTTCTTCTTGCAAGAAATTGATGATTTGTTGGTCACTTTCAAACACTTTCCAACTTACATTATTGTCTGGAACTGATGGCCTTACAATCACATGAATGTTTGGCTACACTTTATCCTCCTTGATACTCTCCACAACATCAAAGGCTGCCCCAACTACTGCAAGTCTATCAACAGCTTGGTTTTCTTTCCTAGGGATGGAGTTGATGCCAAAGCCTTCAAAATCCTCAATGAGGTCCCACACCCTATTCTTATAACACTTGAGGAGATCATTCTTGGTAGCATGCTGCCCTTTAACTTGATTAACAATCAGCTCACTGTCACCAAAGACTTGTAAGTTTTTTATACCTCTCTTTCTTGACCAATGCAATCCTTGTATCAAAGCTTCATATTCAGCAGTGTTGTTAGAACATGCAAACTGAAATCTAAAAGCTAAATAATACTTAATTCCTTGAGGTGAAACAATCATATCTCCCCTTTGCACCTTGTCTACTTCTTGATCCATCAAAGAACATCTGCCACACCTCATTGTCATCTTTATGGTTTGGCTTGGTGATGCTAGGAATAGGCTGATTTTCTTCATGCATGCAATAAACTCCTAGTTCATATTCCTCCATTTCCTTATAGGGATAAAAAGCATGTACCTTGCTTGCCCATTCATCAAGAGTCAAATCTGGGATGCTTCCAACTTTGGTGTCAACTTCATCTATGCCTAGATATTCCTCTTGATCAAATGCTGAACAATTGGTGTTGATTGGGCTTGGAGTATGGGGCTCAATGTGAAAGTTTGCAATAGATTCAGACCTGATTGTGGCGTTAGTTCCATATATTGTTCTAAAAACATGTGTGACCAATCAACAGATAAATACCCTCCAATTCTAGTTGTGAAATCCCTTGACAAACATAGGGAAAAAGTGGTGGTAAATCTATCACCGAGATCTTGCAAAACAATGATATTGGGGTATGTATGCAAAGCGAGGCTAAAATATTTAATTACCCCAACTGTTGTTACTTCTTATCCCATCTAATTGCACCACCCCTTTGGTTATGACTTCATATTGGAGGCCCAGCTGATCAGCTATTTTCTTGGGCATCATAGAACTACTTGCCCCAGAATCAATCATACAATTGTGTACTAGTTTATCCCTAATTATTAATGAAACATAGAATGGAGGGGCTTCAAAATTTACCTTGTTGTCCTCCAAGCTTCCCCTTAGGTGAGCAACATTGTGAGTACCTTATCTTGCATATGAGCTTGCTGATTTGAAGTTGACCAATTCTTCATGGCAGCTTGTAGTAGATCCCTTTGGCCTCGGGATGGATAGTGATTCCCATATAGATATATTTGCATTTGTCTTCCTCATTTGTTCAATGATGTTAAATGGGGATGAAACATCCCCGTGTCTTTGAACCTTATCCTGCACATTATTTTCTTGTACATGGGCTGCAACAGCTGGCATTTGAGCTGGTCTAGAAGGTGGCTTGGGTTGTCCTTACACATTTGGAACTACATTTTGCTTGCCAGCACTTTGTGGAGTGATGGAAGGTCGTGGATCACTTGAGCTAATGACCGCCCTTCACCAATATTCCTCTTCTTTGACCATGTGTTAGCTACTAGATTATGAGAAATTGTTTGATTCATACCACCAAAATCTTCATCTTACCAGTCACAAGTGTAGTCTCATTTGGAGTTGTATTTTGTTGAGATGCTCCTTGTTATTGGTTTGTTTCTTAACTCATCTCACTCTCTACGCTAGTTGTTGTCACCATCAAATCTTGGTTCAAAGCACCATTAAAACACATGTACTGGTTATGAGGTTCATTGCATGGGAAACACCAATCATACTCTTGAGCTATATTATTTTGCACTGGCACTAAGGCTTTAGAGGTAGATGCAACATTGGGGTTATAGGGCTGAAATGGTCTATTGGCAGGAGGCCTTACTTGATTTTGATTTGCAGCTGGATTGGGTGGCCTATTAGGCTGATATGGTTGCCTATTAGGCTAAGTTTGAGACTGATAAGAAGGTCTAAAACTTTGGGCTTGCTTCCTCTTGAGTGTAACCAGCTCATTGCCTAAATTTTGTAATTGTTTCATGAATTCTTGAAGTTCATTTGAGGCACTAGAGGATGAAGTAGAAGTTTCATTTGAACTCTGATTTCTAGGAGTGGGAATATGAGATAAATTAGGTGCTTGACTAGTGCTTGGGTTTTCCAAGTTTGGATATAAGGGCATGGGAGGCCTAGGAGCCAGTTTACCAGCTTGGATCAAACAATTCTTAGCCCTAATGGCAATGTTATAAGCTGCAGTACATTTGCACCTCCCATGGATTAGATTAACATAGAAATATCAGAATTTAAAGCTTTGAGATAGTATAAGAAAGAACCTTCAGCTATTGGCCTTACTATCACTGGGATTCTATCCCATGTCCTTTGAAATCTGAAATTGAAGTCTATTAGCTACTCATTGGGAGCTCTCTTAATAGTTGTCAGTTGTTCCAATAGAGACAAATTATCTCCCTTTTCTCCAAACTGCTCATGGAGAGCTATGCACAACTAGTTCCAATTTTGGATAGAGCCTGCCCTAAGGCTCTTGAACCATTGTAAGGATTTCCCTTTGAATGAAGATGCCAGCAATTTGCCTCTCAACATTCTCATGGATTGTACAAACATTAGCAATGTCTTTGACATGATCACCGAGAGTGGTCTAATTTTCCACAAAAGTATGGAATGTTCTTCAATGCTGAAAGCGGAATTGGATTTTATGCATTGAGAGCAAGTGGGCTCGCTACCAATGAAGTTGGCATAAGGGTTATGTTGTGCCATTCTGATTGGCTTTGAGAACCCTTGTTGATTGGGTGAAATCTCTACCAGGTGGAGGAGTTAATAGAGTTCTATTTAGTGGAGATGGATACCTTTCAATTCTTCTTCCCCTCTCTCTTCTTCCTGGGGATAACTATAGATACTCATAAAATCTCTCTTCTCTGGCTCTTGACCTTTTTTAGATCCTTCTCATGAATCTTCAGACTTAGACTACTAAAACCAGTTGATTCATCTCTTTGGAGTCGCCAGATGTGTAAATCATGGATCTTTTTAAGCAAGAAACTTACCAAAAATGCACATCAACCTTATTGTAATGAAGATGTAGACCTCTAAGGTCCCACTGGGCATGCCAAAACTGTTAGTGCAAATCAGTAGCACCCCTGAATGTTTTCTCATATTTCTAGTTTGATAATGGGAATCTAGTGTGATTACACAACATTAAATATTTTCCCCAAGTGTGAGACTTGCGAGAAATGGGAAAAAAACCTCTAGATTAAAGGCTGGTTCCTTTACTCCCCGATCAGATGTATGCATGAAATTTGTAGAGGTTAACTCAAAATCCTACTCTATTTACTGCTAAGGAGACAAGGATAAAAGGAAAGAAGATAAAACTAAAACTTACAAGGTGATACACCAAAGGAGAAGTGAACATCTATTTTTGTAAATTGACACAGATTATAAAAATTCAACACACATCATGCACAAATTGCTAAAATGTAATGAAGGATCAGAATGAAAAAAAAACACAAGAAAGGATTAAAAACTCATTCCACGAGCTTGTATTGTCATTTCCATTTTTAATACATTGCATTACAACAGCAAAGAGGCAAAACATGCTACAATCCTCAAAAAAGGGTCTGATATTCCACAAATTCACTTTCCAGGGTGAAGGAGGGAGCTTGCAAAACATAAAAAATGTCCAACCCTTTACAAAATGAGCTAAATTTGGCTTTTAACAATGAAAACCCGAGCCAAGAAGGAGAAATGTGGGAAAAATGAAAGGAATCATTCAACCACTGACCAAATTCATCAAAACAACATGGGTACCCTTAAAAGTCCATTCCCCAAGATTTTTGACCATGCTGGAGAAGAATGGAAGCCATAATGCATTAAAAATGGTGGTTGAACATCGGTTGTACTCTATTCCCCATGCCAGAGGCATTTTCATCATTTTCTCGCACTAAACTCCATCAAAAACAAAATTTAAGAGTCATCATGTAGAGGACTTCAATAGATTTCAATGACACAAAAATCAAGGAAAACAGAGCTCTGGATCGAAATATATGCCCCTCTGAATATTTAGGGCAAAACAGGGCAAAAATCAGGTCGGTGAGCGAAACCCAAAAAGTTTCCCACTTTTTTGAATTTGGGAAAATTTTAAACTTTTTTGAATTTTGGAAAATTTTCCAAAATCACTCATGCCCCTGCCACTCCACCACCCCGTGTCATCCTCCTATTTGGCATGAGCACTGAATCATTTTCTTTCCTTTGCGGGACCATGGGGACAAATTTTCCTTCGTTCCCTTTTGAAAACTTTGGAAAAATGCCAAAATTCACCCTTTGCCTTAACTTCCACCACCTCCGGACACGTGTCATCTTTTGATTTGTTCACGGGGTGCTCCAAATTTTCCTTTCCTCCTTAGCGGTCCTGCTGGCCAATTCTCTCCTTTCCACTTTTTACAAATTTTGGCGAAAAGAAAAAAAAATCACTCCGCCCCTTCTACTCCCGCTGGCTCTTATGGACACGTCTCATCTTTTGATTTGTTCATGGGGCTTCTGGGCCAAATTTTTTCCATTTGTGCCATTTACCACTTTGGTAAATTTACACCCATCGGTTCGATCTCTCGCCACCATGTGGCACCTCTCCATGGCATGAGCCTCAAGACACTTTTTACTCCGTGGGCCCATGCGGTGAAATTTTCCTTTGCACCCCACCGCTTCCTTGGAAAAAATTTCAAATTACCTCCACTGACCTACCATTCCACCACCACGTGGCACATTCCTATT
Organism: Taxus wallichiana var. yunnanensis; assembly: GCA_018340775.1. Lineage (NCBI taxonomy): Eukaryota > Viridiplantae > Streptophyta > Pinopsida > Cupressales > Taxaceae > Taxus > Taxus wallichiana. Next base: position 241,796,470 of record CM031236.1, on the reverse strand, counting down.
GGATGCGGGCCTTCCCAGGGAAAATTTCCCTCAAAAACTCCGCCGAGCCATAACTTGCAAAATACAAGGAGTTAGAAGGAAAACTTTACCTTTCTAGAAAGGTGAAAAATTCTCTATCTGATGAAGTAATTTCTAGAAAATTTTGAGTGCTTAAAAGTGAAAAAATTCGACCGAGGCACAAGGAAGGAAGGAATAAAAGAAAGTTAATCAAAAATAAGTGAGGGCTTATTTTGGATAACAGATTCCCAACTTGTCTTCATAGTCTACTGCAATTATCTTTGGGTTCCATTTCCTTTAATTTATTGTCTAATTGATTAATTTAGTCTCACATAGAATGATTGGAACTTGTGCCATTTGTTCTTCATTGTCTTAACTTCCTCACACACTTATCCTTTCTCGCATTGTCTTCTATCCTCTCCTAGCCACAATTTCCTTTGTTTTTCGGCCTAGAATCATTGAAATCACCACACAAATCTCCCTGTGAAACCTTTTTTTCCTTCTCTTCATTGCAGGGAACTAGTTCCTTGCACCATTTTGCTCCCCGCGAGCATCTCTCTCCCACATAACTATTAACTCTATCTCAATGAGTTTACCAAGATAACTTCTCACCTACACTTTGGTTTGTGAAGTCCCGACCTCTATGGGGAAATAAGTCCCTATAGTTCCTGTCCTCCTTAGGCATGCCATGCCCTATTTTACCACAAACTCTATGATGAATGCCACCCCTTGTTGATCGGTCCCCTCACCCCATCGTATAACTTCACTCCATGGGAAACTTGTTCCTTGTAGGTCCTTTGTGCCGACGATGGTTGTATATTCCACACAACACTAGAGTTACCCAAAAAATAATATAAATCAGCCCAAAACCAAGTGTGGAGAACTAATGTACCCCGGGAACTCTTTTGGGCATCGGTATATTGACTAAGTCCCAAAGGGTGCATGCGCACATGAGACCAAGTGAAGAATATAGGCACGTGGGGAAAAGCACATATGGCATGGAGTTTTAGAAGGGTTTAGTAGAAACCACGACATGCGCACAAGGTAGAGCAATGGATTTAAGGACTTAGTCATATTCAGATTTCATAGAGGAACTTGAGGAAAAATGTGACCCGACTGGGTGTGCTGAGTGGATAAGGTGCCAACCTAATGACTTGGCTATCAAGGAAAGAATATTCAATGCATGAACATTCCCGAAAGACATAATTGTAGAAAGTGGAGAGCTTGGATTTGAAGAAGCATGCTCCATTGGAGGACCACCTTGACACTTGGCAACCAATCTGCTACTTCAGGAATGCATGGCGGTGGGTGCTAAACCTATTTATAGAGATGCTCTAGAGTGAGAAAGACACACCTAAATGGAGAAAGGATGAAAGGTGAAGCTCTGTAGAAATAATAGGAGGATCTAGGGATTGGGGTTCTCATTAGAGGACTATAGGAATGTTAACATATCTAGGGGATGGGTCTGCTAAATTTTTGTAATAAGGAGAATAGCTAGAACTATTGATACCTGAGTTAGATCTCTATATTGGCCTATTATGGCTCTTGTGAATGTAATGTGGTTACTGAACTATGATCAACATGAATATATGGTTCTATTCTAAATATATTGTTCATGGGTGTAAACCCTAGTGCCTTTTTATTTATGTTATGGATCAGATATACTATCTGTATGATGTTTCTTTTGTTATTTGAATGGGTATGTTGGTGTAATGACTCATCTTATGCTTTTAGAATATATGCATGATCATTTAATTTCTGCACTTAATCCATCATCAATGACAACATATTCTCACAATTCTCACATAAAGGAGGGCTTGATGCCCGGTGAGAACCTTGGATGAGCATTCATCACCTGTTGGGTGATAAGTCGACGCACATGGGGTTAGAAGGTTATTCTATGGGCATAAAAATGACTACATCTTGGTTCCATTCTTTAGGACCTCTTTTCAAAGTTGTTGTGAGAGATGACTACATATTGGTTCCTTTGATGTATGATGACAAAGTTCTTAACGCTTGAAAAAGTGTCAAAATGTGGTTTAAGAGCACGAGAGGATGAGTTTACTCAAATATTTAGTACTAGACCTAAGTTTGATGCACACAGATGGGTAGAAGAACACCTATATCATGAGTTGTATGAGACCTTATTTTGTTGTTTTCTAGTAGAATTGTATGAATGGCTTTTAGCATATGCATCCAGATCAAGTTGGTACTATAGATCATGCGTATGGACCCAAGATGATTACTAGAGGTTGTAGGATGTAGATATGACTTGGACATGTGTTTTTGATCACTGGTGGAAAAGAGTGCTAACCAATTATACCCTAGAATATGCCATTTCTATGTATTCTTATCCAGAGGTTTCCGAGTTTGAGTTCCTAAGGGAACCTAGAGGATCATTTTTGTGAGCTATCCCATTGGCTATGAAGATCTTGATCATTATGCTAAGTTTGGAGGCATTCCCCATGGCTAGCTAAGCTTCTTTGAGTGTTGGGTGAGGAAGATATGGTGGAGGAAGATGGTATACATTGTAGAAAAAAGTAGAGCGAAGAGAGGAAACTCAATTATAGTGAAGCACATGAAAGGGAGTTGGCTAGAAAATGTAAGGTTATGAGAGTGATGGATATATGGAGGTAGATGTTGTGGGAAGGAATTGAGGTTCATGTAGAGGACGTGGAACTTGAGCAGTTTGTGCTACCCCATCTTGGCAAGCACGGAGAGAAACCCCTTCAGATTTTGATGAGAGTTTGCCACATGGATAAAGGAGATTTGTTGATGGACATCTAAACCCACATGGTGAGCGACCCCTGACGCTTAGTTTTCCAAATCAAGAAACAAGTATTGCTAACCCAATTGGTATTGGTGGAAGTGACCATCTGCACCTAAGAGGTATAACTTCTTGTTTGGGACATCTATGGCTGCACAAACAATTCCTATGTTTGGAGGGATTTTTGGGAAAAGTGTAAATACACAGAGTTTAGGTATCACATCTAGGAGTGGCATGGGATACATGTATGGTAGTGGAGTAGTATCACAAACCGTCGACACATAGTTTAGTGGGACATTGGGAACACTAGGCATGATCGCTTCTGTGGGCCCATTATCGCTACGGGAGGAGGACCTGGTGGGTTTGGAATATCGGAGGTGGATCTAGTGAATCGGGAGGCATAGAACCTAGAGAATCCAATATATTTTGTTGTGGAGGAAACACCAGAGGGAATCAAGGTTCGGATCAAGTGGATAAGGGCCTCAGCCACCTCCACAAGTATTTTTTGAGATGTCTCTACATCTACTAGATTACAAGGGTGTTGAGGATGCTATAGAGCATGTGCACAAGTGTGAATTTATATGACACATGAAGGGGATCACTACCCCAGTGAAAGGAAAGTAAATTTTTGAAAACATTATAGTGGTGTGCGCATAGTTAGTATCGAAGTATACCCCCATTAGATAGTGGTAGACTACACCACCTTTGTGGAATGCCTTCTTAGCTAAATTCCATATCCCTAAATTTGAGCATAAGAGCATTAGTGCTTTGAAAGAAATCCAATAACAAATAATAGAGAGTGTGTAGGAATATGACGCATGTTTCAAAACTCTCTTATGATATTCACCCCTCTCAACATGCTTAATGGTTTGTTGGAGGATTGATAACACCGTTTAGAAGAGAGATTTCACACAAGACATTCATGGACCTACGTGAGGCCTTAGAGGCTGCCTACGTGCTGAGGCTATTAGAAGTATAGATATTAGTGTTAGCCCTTTCCTTGAGGTAAAAATTGATGTAATGACGAAGCAGCTTAGAGAAGCTATCTATGAACTCGACGCATGTGAATTGTAGTGGTCTATGGTGCATAGATTGTGAAATAGAGGGGCACACAAAGGATAGTTTTCCTCAAAGGTCGATACATGCCATGATGGTGGACTATGATATTTTCCACGGGGATTATGATGTAAGTAGATGCCCACTACTGCAACACGTGATCCGTAAGAATGTGTCTTTCTATTATAAGATTTGTACCTCTACAACCCATGACACCAAATATTGTAGGCTAATTGACCAGATACATGATGCCATTGATCTTGGTGTGTGCCATACTAGCCTTGCAAGTAGTTCCAAGGATGATGATTGCTGCTATGAAGGGTGCGAAGATGGAGGAATACAAGGAAAAGGTTTCCATGGAGGAAGAAGTGAGTTTCCACAAGGAACCTGTTATAATTATGGGTCTACAAAGCATTATAAGCGTGAGTGTCCTGATCTATTGTAATGCTCATGGTGTGGAAAGAAACATAAGTATGAAGAGTTCCCTGAACTATTTGAGCACATGAGCCAACAACACTAGAAAGAAAAGGGTGCTTTGGGATGGTAAGCATAAAGAATGCCAACTCATAATGGATGCCAAGAGTGGCGTATGAGTTAGGACTAGAACCTATACTGGTGATGATGCAAGTAGAGGGCACTCATGCCGAGGAAATACTTATACAAATAACAATAGCTACAATGATAGAAGTGGTACATGGGAAGTATCTAGACCTTGCTCATCAAAAAGAGGTGTATCAAGAGACTATGGATGTGATTCGAAGTCTACAAGGAGAGATCTAATGTCTAAAGGAGAAATCAAGGCAATCAAAGAAAAGGAAGAATGTTGAGGCTCCATAGAAGGATCTGGATGAGGTTAGGGAAGTATGTAAGATGTTAAGGCAAGATAATATCATTCCCTTGCTAGGAGAATGGTTATAGAATAAGGTACCATGCCTTTGGAAGAGAGCGCAAGAGGCAAGTTATGCATGCTAACCTTCCTCCCCACAACCTTGACTATGACAAAGAGATCACTTTAAATGTTGTTGTAGATGGATGGCTTCTGAGAAATATTTTAATCGATATGGGTGCAAAAGTCAATGTTCTCACCTTGGATGCATGGCATTAAATGGGAAGGCCCACATTACAGCCATCTTCGAATGTGCTTTGTATATGGAAAAAGATGAAGGAAATTCCCATTGGTGTCTTGAAGGATGCGGTTATCACTATTCAAGGGGCCAAGTTCATTGGAGACTTTGAGGTTTTTGCGTTAGCGAAAGAAGACAACTTTCTAACATTGCTTGGGCACCCCTGGTGTTACAAAAACAATGTTGACCTATGGTTTAACAAGGGATATATCAGTTTTAAGAAAAAGGAGGAATGGGTCATCATCCCATTGATAGATGGGAAGTCAAAACCCTATACTGAGCCCTTGGGAGAAGTACTTGAAAGAATTTATGTGCACCCTATTAGAGACTCTTAGGTAATTCATCCTATAGAAGGAATTATCCATTTTGAAGATTCTCTATCTATGAGTGATACAAACAACATAGCATGTGACAATTAGGTACATGGGACTTACAAATTAATTAGGTGACAGTTGAGAGGAGTGGTGACAAGGGTAACAAAAGTGTGTTCACCAAACACCTAGGAGTGAATAAGTTACCAAGTTACTCTGGAGGAGATAAACCTGATGATTTCTTATGAGAAATGGAGGGTCAGTGGAAAAGTGATAATGAAAGAAGAGGTATGATAAACTATAACCTACTCGGGAACATAACATGTTGGTAGGTGACACATTGTGAGAGCCTTCTAGAATGGTGCAAGGTGAGAACCATGTTCTCTGTTAGGTTTTCTAGAAGCAATGCACCCACTATCATACAAGACTACCATGGCAAAGAACCCACCTTGTGTCATATCCAAGCATGTGAGAAGGCTTGGATGGAAGGTGCAGAAGATTTACCACCTTCACTATGGGTACATAAGTTGTATTCCACCTTACAAGGTTGTGCATGTGCATGGTACATTCACTCGGAGATGCGTCAGACATGGAATTGGCAGGAGTTGGTGGTTGATCTCATTCAAGCTTTCGAGTATCGGAGTACAAATCCATCAGTGGATAAGGTGTTGCAAGTGGTCAAGTGCCTTACAATGGGAGATAGTGCTATGGTAGAAGATAGGATACTTGAGCTATTAGGTGAACCTGGTTTGGAGACATGTTTTGATGAGGAAGAATAAGAAGAGACACAACTTAAGCGCACATGTATGGAAAAGGAAAAAGGAAAAATGGTCTATGTGATAAATGGTGAAGAAATGGAGAGTCTGGATGCTAACCATTCTGAAGGTACACGTGAAGTTAGGGATAACAGATGAGAAAACACACGCCTACCATGAACCCTTAAAGATAAAGAAGGTTAATGTGGGTTACTGAGGCGAACCTAAGGAAGCTATCATTGGGGATTGTTGGTGTGAGAAAGAGGTTTCTAAGATCATTAACCTTTTACGTGATTTTGGGATCTATTACTACATGGGTATCATGAGTTCAAAGGCGTTCACCACTCCTTGGGGAATGAGGATAAAGTTGAAGGAAGGTGTGTGCTTGATTTGGAAGAGACCATATCAGATGAATATGAAATTATGCGTATGGGTCAAGGAGGAGATAGAAAAGATGATGGCATCGGGCATCATCAAGGCTATGGAGAAATCATAATGGGTGAGTCCAATGGTTATAAGCATAAAAATATGGAAGGATAAAGATCTGTTGATTACGGGGACTTGAATGCGGTATGTGTCATTAACCCTTTTCCAACCCCCTTACTAAAGAATTTCTAGAAGGAGTAGCCAAAGTGCGAGGTCTATTCTTTCATGGATGGGTTCTCAGGGTACCACCAAGTTAGAATTACAAAGGAAGACTAGGATAAGGCAACTTTCACCACTGAATGGGGAATTTTTTCCTACACGGTCATGGTTTTGGGATGAAGAATGTGCCTGCTATGTTCTCACCCATTGTGGTACAATCCTTCCAGGAATTCATCCATAAATTTATTCAAGTCTACCTAGATGACTAGACTATGTATGGGCTAGTAAAATACCATTGTGACAATTTGAGGCTGATGTTTGAGAGATGTCAACAGTTGAGGATATCCCTCAACATTAAGAAATGTGTCTTTGCTACTCCATTTAGAACCTTGTTGGGGCATATTATATGTAAGGAAGGATTGCTGGTGGATCCCGCCAAGGTTGTAGTTATTGTGGGATTGGGGGAGCCTACTAGTTAGAGTGTAGTGCATGGATTCCTTGGGCATATGAGGTACTATAGGAAATTTATTAAGGGATATGCCAAGATCGCTGCACCCTTAGAGGAATTGCTTAAACACAAGAGTGCCTTTCATTAGGGAGAGGCACAAAGAAAGGGCATTTGACACTTTGAAGGATAGGCTTGTCATTGCACCCATATTACACTTTCCTTCTTGGATAAGCCCTTCTATGTGCATGTTGATGCCTCAAGAACAACCATTGGAGTAGTACTAGCACAACTTTGGTGAGGGGATTGTTGATCACCCCTTGTGTTTTTCTAGTAGGAATTTGACACCAATAGAATAAAATTACACAACTACGAGCACGAGGCACTATCAATGATCTACACGTTGCATAAGTTTAGGAAATAGTTAATGGAACCACCATTCCTATTCTACACGGACCATGGCACTTTGAAGTACTTGGTAAAAAGATAGTTCTACAAGGACACATATTCCATTGGGTCCTATTATTTAAAGAACTTGAGCTTCCAGTTGTGGTAAAACTAGGAAAGAGTAATTCAGGACCTAATCATCTATCAAGAATTGAATCTGGGGGCACACAGAGCATTGAGGATACCATTCCATAAACACAACTATTTAGGTTGCATGACGTGTACCCTCCGAATTAAAAGATATTGTAGTATTTATTAAAATGGGTGTGGCACTAGAAGGAGTGAAGGATTTGGAGAGAAAGAAGTTAGCTATATGCACCACACACCTTACATGTTGATTAGTGGAGATTTGTACAAGTTAGGCCATGATGAGGTTCTGTGCCAATGCATATTAGAACACGAGCACCTTGCAATCATGGAGGAAGTGCATGGTGGGATTGCAGGAGGAAAATATGTAGGAAATGCAACTGTGTAGAAGATTCTACTTGCAAGGATTTGGTGGGAGAGTATATACCAACTATATTGAGTTTTGCAAGGCCTGTGACCATTTTCAGCTCCTTAGCAAAAGCTGGAAGGAGGGATGAAATTCCCTTGTGACTAATAGCCAGCACTGAAGCATTTGAAAAATGGGAAATCAAATTTATAGGAAAAATATCACCTTTTACATGAAGAACTATCTTGTGTTACATCATCACTTGTACTGATTACTTGACAAGATGGGTAGAGGAAGCACCTACAAAGGATTACACAACAACGAAAACAACTATATTCTTATGGGAGAACATAATCAGTAGGTATGGATGTCCTTTAAGCTTGACCAGTGATAGGGGTACACATTTTTTGAATGAGACAATCAAGATTTTGTTGGCAGAGTTTATGGTGGCCCATCACAAGACCACCCCTTATCACTCGCAAGTGAATAGGGCAAATTGAAACATTTAACAAGATACTAAGTCACACATTAACTAAGATTTGTGACATTGGCAGACAAGATTGGGATGACAAGGTGTCAGCCATTCTATGGGCATACAGGACAACCTACAAGAAATTGAACAAGGCCACACCATTTCAATTGGTGTTTGGCATGGAGGATATTTTTCTAGTTAAATTTATGCTACCATCACTATGTATAATTCATGCGGGAGGATTGGTGATGAACAAACACTCGATGAAAGAATTAATAAGTTAATTCAGATAGATGAAATACGATAACTTGCTAGATGGATTAAAAAAATAGGAAAGGAAATAAAAAAATTATGGCATGATTTCCATATCAAAAACAAACAATTTGAGGTTGGGCGATGGTTTTGTTATATGAATCTAAATTTTTGCACCATCCTGAGAAGTTGAAAGTCCATTGGCTAGGACCATACATCATCTTGTACATCCTTGATCCAGTGCTTTCCATTCTAAGTGTTGGATGGGACGAGATTACCAGGTGATTTCAATGGGAGTAGGCTAAAGCCCTACTATAAATAAGTCTTCCTTGTGTTTATAAATAAGGTAGTTTTTCTAGCTAGCCTAGGATTTACCTTAATGCATTTCTTTTTTTTTTTGCTTTCCTTTCTTGTCGCTTCTTCCTTTTTGTTGTGTTGTTTAGTGCACTGGTGCAATCAAAACCACATTACTTTCTAAGGTTGTGTATGTGTAGAGGACCACACATTTGTTTTAGTGTGGGGTGGAGTAGAATGAAGAGAGAAAGAAGTTGGTAGTAGTTGTGATGGCCTGGATTGAAAGATGAAAAGCACATAAGGTAGTAGAGCACATGGGGAAGTGGTGGGAGAAATTTTTTTGGTGTCAATAAGGCTTTAACAAAGACCACATACAAAGGATAAGAAGTGTAGGAACAACATGAGGTAGGTGAGGGAAACAATTTGGTCGATAGAAGAAGGTCCTTCAAGTGCTAAAGATGTGCATGTAAGAGTCTTGATCGGTAAGAAGGATTTTATGCACGCGAGGAAGGTTATAGAGGGTTTTCACGTAGGACTTGGCCGTGGGTAAAGGCACTTAAGGTTGGATTTGGTGGAAAATATGCATTTAATGCTAAGTACATTAGTAGGTGGCATAACATTTATCATGGAAGATAGGTAAAAAGCTATAAGTAAAGGGTTAGGCACATCATTATTTACCTTGTTATTATGAGATTGAAGAGCTCTTGTGAACTAGGGCATCTGCAAGAAAAATTTGTGTGAAGGAAGAAGAGTGAAAATATGAAGTGTGTGACTAGGGTGATCTATGAACTAGAGTGGAAGGAGTACACAAGTGTAGGGAAGAAGGTTTCAGTGGAATACATTGTCTTGTGGAAGAGTTTTCTAGGTTAGGGTTTTACAACTAGGGCATGGGAATAGAAGGATTCTTTTATAGAGTTGAGCCATAGATTTGAGTAGAGTGAGGAAGGAGAGAAAGGAGTTTATTATTTTAACCTGACAAGAAGATGACACCAAAGAAGGTGACCATTTCACCTAAGAAGGGAAAGGAAAAGGAAAATAGACTACCACCACTAGTTTCAATGAAGAATGGTATGTAGAGATGCAGTACCCAAATGGGGTGTTACTTGGGAAATAATGGGTATCCCATGTGAGGAAGATGGCCATGAGCAACTATAATCATCACACAAGTACCACAGAAAAGGAAATGACATTAGAGCTGGTTTGTCTAACATATAAGAGGACACTAGAAGGGATGCCAATTTACAACGATGAAGTGAAAGTAAAATTGGAGAAGGCCAGACTAATGCATTTGTTTGAGTTGACCTATTTTGGAAAGCTTGAGCAGATTATACTAATGGTTGATGTTGCACATGCATGAGGACCATTTATCCTTTGTGGGATGCATAATGTGCATAACTCCCCAGCTCATCTCTAAGTTTATTGGCCTTATCTCAAAGGATATTCATTAGATGATGACCTAGAGGATAAAGAGGCTATTAAGAGGACCGTGGAGGAGTATGATTATAAAAGGGTTTGCGTTACTTTGATATCTCAGATATCCCCGACCTTGTAATGAGATTGGTCATGCACTTGGTATCCAAGATGAATGGGAAAGAAAGGTGGACACAAATAAACAAGGCATGGTTGAATGTATGCCGAAAAATTTCAGAAGGGACCATCTATAACTTGTCCACCTATATTATAGAAGATATCACCAACATCATGTAAGAAGGAGAAAAGATAATGTTCGGCAATGTTCTTCTCACCATCGTATTCTCAAAATTGAAGTTCCGATGGTTCAGAGAATTTTATATGGGAGTATCCAGATGAATATCCCTTCCTTGCAAAGAGGTTTGAGAAATACACATGCGATATTATGACGGCCAGCCATAAAGTGCATTTGGAGAAATGGTAAAAGCAAATGCGCGACACATTCGGGGATGAGGATAATACTAGAATAATTGCCAACACTAGTAAATAGAGAAGCCAAGTTTGTTTTCTATCAAAGATTTCTACATTGGCGGAGTTCACTTTATCGATTGGACCAAGAGCCCATGGTGTAAATTACCCTTCTCCTTCACCGCACAATATTTCCAAGCAGGGGTAAATCACTTCAAGGAAGCTACAAGAATAAAGTTCTACCTTAGTAAGGTGGACCTAGACCACCACAATTTTGAAGGAAGTTGGTATATCCAAAGAAGCGTGCCTATGTGGAGAAGTATGTCTCCCATGAGGTGCATATGACAAAACCCTTGAAGTTACCAATTTCTAGAAGGGCCATAACAAGAATATACTTGTACATTAAGCCCAAGTATGAAAAGGGTGCTTACTTAGAGAATGATGTCTCCATCCTAAAGGATCCCATTGGTAGGAAGAAGGTTGTGCCAAAGAAGAGAGAAAGGGAAGATACCCTGGAGAAAGAAGTGCTAGAGAAGAAAGCACCAAGTGTGTAGACAACATAATCTGTGGGTGTGTCGATTCAGGGTGCAAGCCAAGCACATACATGCACAGAAGAAGTCTCCCATCAAGGAGAAAAATACACTTGAGGAAGAGGTGCCATAACAAGAAGAGTCTCCCATAAAGGAATCACCTACTGAGGAAGAGGAAGAATCCCCAACTAGGAAGAAATCGAAGATAGTACAAAAGGAAGAATCATAGGAGAGGAAGAGCTTAGAGGCCTACATGGGTGAGAGAGACAAAGATGAGGATGAAGAAGTTCATAATCATCCCATGTCGATGTACATGACTCAAAGGAAGAAATAAGTGAGGGGAAGGATGGAGAAGAAGAAGGTGCTCAAGGAAAAGGGGAGAATGAAGAAGTAAATACTAAGGATCAAAGGACCCTAGCCTCACCAAGGAGAAAATAGAAGAGGCTGCAAAGAGAGTAAGTAGCAGGCATAATAGAGAAGTTAGTGGAGCAAGAAGTGGAGTGGAGCATGGATGAGATACTCAAGGAGATAGAAGAAGAGAGTGTAGGGAAGGAGTATGGAAGCATGGGTGGAGATCCTAGCTTAGCGGTGAGATTTCTAAAGGCTATGCGCACAGGAGGGAAGAACATGGTAGTAGCACAAGGGAAGGGAATGGGTTATATCCATGATCCAAAAAAAGTGCTATGTGCACGCTTCCAGAGCACCGTGCCGATAGACCAACTCCTAGAAATGTCTTCATTTGAGGAAGAAGGTGCATACCCACGAACCAAGAAGATGCTATCTTGGGCATTTGAGTCCCATGTTGAGCCCGAGTTCGAAGTTAACCAAGGGTGTTGATGAAGGTGCTAGAGACCAAAGGTATAAACCTGTCAGGTGAATGCTCAACATTTGTCGATGAGAAAGTTTGTAATGCGCTCAACAAGGTTTCAATTGAGGTTGAGGAAAGACTCTTTGGGAGGAATGATAGGGTGAGATTCCTAGAGGGGGAATTGGAAAAGAAGAAAGAAAAACTCATTGAAAAGAGCAAGGATCTGAAGCAAGAGGAACTAATCAATGCACAGTTAAGGCACAATTTAAAGGAGGAAAAGGTAAGGGTGCGCAAGGTATATAAAAAGGTAGAAATTATTACATAAGCAATTATCTTAAAGCATCCAGACCTAGCACCACCGAGCGAGAAGTATGAGTCAACCTTGCAATTATTAGAAGACCTAACTCGCATCCTCACCATGGAGAGACAACATCTCACTTTGGAATGAAAATAAGAAGTGTTAATGTGCTAGGAGAAAGAGGAAAAGCTAAAGGTTGTGGAGATAATCTCTCGGTACACTAAGCTCCTTACTAATGTAAAGGCTGCCACACAAATAGCCAAAGCTTCTTATTAAAAATGCATGGATAGAGATAGAGTGGAAAGCATTTTAGTTGCTACCCATGAATCATACCTTAAGGAGTTTTAGGAGAAGAATAAAGGAAAGAAGACAAAGCGGATAAGATTCTAGCCAAGGTAGAGAAGAAGTTAGAAGCCATCGAGACCTTGAGAGGTTTGATCAAAAACTAGTTGAAGGAATTATATCCTTATATCACCCACAGGATGGATGCGTTGGATGACCTCAACAAGCAGTTGGAAAACATTATTGATACACTTTGAATGCTAAGGGTGATGAACTAGGCTTTGAAGAGGTGAGTACCTTAGTAGGTGACCTCTATCAATAGGTTTAGGGCGAGGTGGATGCCTAGGAGAATATTGAGGCGGATATAAGGAAGGATTTCCCACTCATTCTTCAACAATAAAAAAATTCTTCTTCATTCCTCCATTATTTATTTCTTCCATTTCTCATTCTTTATTCTTCATTCTTTAGTCCCACCATTCTTTATTCTTTGGAGAGGATGTTTTCGAGGATAGAGAACAAGATTTATATGGGGTGATGTTGGGCCTCAGAATATTGACTAAGTCATAAAGAGCACATGCACGCATGGGACTAGTGAAGAAGATAGGCACGCAGAGGCACAGTGTGTAGGACATGGGGTTTTAGAAGGGTTTAGTAGAAACCATGGTGCATGCGTAAGGCAGAGCAAAGGATTTCAAGACTTAGTCATATTCAGATTTCCAAGAGGCACTTGAGGAAAAATGTGACCAAACTAGGTGTGCTGAGTGGATAAGGTGCTATCCCCGGTGACTTGGAGGTCAAGGAAAGAATATTCCATGGATGGAGCTTTCTCGAAATACATAATTGTAGAAATTGGAGAGCTCAGTTGGTAGAAGCATGCTCCATTGGAGGACCACCTTGACAATTTGCAACTGATCTGCTACTTAACAATTGCATGATGGTGGGTAAAGTGATAAACCTATTTAAAGAGATGCTTTAGAGAGAGAAAGACACACCCGAAGGAGAAAGGATGAAAGGTGAAGCTCTGCAGAAATAATAGGAGGATCTAGGGATTGGGGTTCTCATTAGAGGACTATAGGAATGGTAACATATCTAGGGGATGGGTCTACTAAATTTTTGTAATAAGGGAGAATAACTAGAACTATTGATACCTGAGTTAGATATCTATATTGGTCTATTTATGGCTCTTGTGAATGTAATGTGGTTACTGAACTATGATCAATATGAATATATGGTTATGTTCTAAATATATTGTTCATGGGTGTAAACCCTAGTGCCTTTTTCTTTATGTTATGGATTAGATCTACTATCTGTATGATGTTTCTTTTGTTATCTAAATGGGTATGTTAGTGTAATGACTCATCCTATGATTTTAGAATATATGCATGATCATTTACTTTTATGCACTTAATCCATCATCAATGACAACATCTTCTCACAATGCTCACATAAAGGAGAGGCTTGGCACCCGCGTGTGCCTCGGGTGGCCTTTCGACACTGTTGGGTGATAGGTCGACAAGAATGGGGTTAGAAGGTTATTCTATGGGCATAAAAATGAATACCAAATCATTCCTTCTAGGCCTCCTAAGGTTTGAATAATCCACACTAAAAAACAAAATATCATTTTTCTCATTTTCCTTCAAATTTAACTAAATTTTTGAATTTTTCTTAAGCGAGGAGCTAGGGAATTGAATAAAACATCCCAAGACAATTGTTTCCAAATTAATTTATTTTTGACCATTTTAAAACAATTTTGACTAAATTTTGAGCCTTTTAGAACCCGAGAAGAGGATAAATTACATCAAATGATCATGAATTCCCCAAAAACAATTGCAAATGTTCCAAAACATAGAGTTTTACCTATTTTCCTCCAGATTCAACCTTAAAGCTTTGTCAACTTCCTAAAGCCCAATTTTCTCAAGTTGTCCATTTTTACCAGGGAGGTAAAAATGGATAACTATTTGGAGACTCATGGGTATATCTTCCTACTAGATGAGCTGATCAATGGCCTTGAAGTATCCATTAGGAATATAGTCAACTTGATAACATGAAAATGATCTAAAACCTAAAAGTCAACCCCGAGCCACTTGAAACACTTATTAGAATTGAAAATGACTTGATTCTTGCTAATTGACCATCTCACATCATAAAAATCTTCTTAAGAAGGTTTCATGCAAGTGGAAAAGTGTTTGATCTTGAAATTCACCTTCTCTTCCCTTTATCTTGATTTGAAATATGAACTTTCTGGAATCTTTGCTAGAGGTTGAAGATGATCTAAAACTTCACGAGATTCTCACAAACTCATAAGATTTACTTTTGAACAAGAAGGAAAACATGGAAAACTAATTTGCGGTTGATCTTCTACTCAAAACCAAAGAGAACCATGAATGAATTGAGAAGTGTTTCCCACTAGGACCAAAAAAATGCAAAGTTCCATGAGACATACTCCTTGAACTACTCCCAACTACCCCTAAAACTGATTTTTGATCAAGGAAGAAGAATTTGAAGCTCAAAATGTAAATGATCGAAGAGAGACAGAAGATGAGAAAATTGAAACTGCCTCTAAATCTTATTTTTAGTTCTATGCATTCAATACTTATTGAAAATGGAAACTATTTTATGTAAATTTGAACTTCATCCATCCACACTTTTCCTAGAATCATGATGGACTTTGTGAAGAAACTACCCACAAGAAATAGAACTCATGCAAAGCACTTAGGAAAGAAAAACTACTCTAATAACAAAACAATGTCCTACAAGTACTTAGAGGAATTAGAAAGCTAAACTAATATGTAAAAAGGTGAATTTTCAATTTTGTAACAATGTTTAAGATAGATTCCATTGAATGGAATCAACAATTCTTCTCCATCCAACTTTGACAAATGGAAAGCATTATTACTCTTGCATCCTATGATCATGTAGGGACCACTCCATATAACATCAAACTTAGAATTTTTACTTGGCTTAGCCACATCAAGATCTCGATTTCGATTACTAAGTCTCCTTCTAGGAAATTTATGGCTTTAGATTTCTTTTCAAAATACCTCTTGATCGAGGCTCAATCCTTCTTTATGGTTTATACAACCTAATCTATTAGATCCTCCAACTCAATGATTTATGCATACCTATCTTCCATGGGTTCAAAATTAGTTAACTCCAACTGCTTGATAAGATCCAATGTTAGAAATTCAATAGATATGGGTAACCTAGATTCTCTTCCATAGACTAGCTTCCAAGGAGAGCTGCTAGTTGATCTCTTAGGTGTGATCCTAACAGCCCATAAGGATGATTTCAATTTGGTATGCCAAGTCCTTTTATTTTCATTCACAGATCCTTATAATCCTTTTGGGCTCAAATATGCACCCATGCTTGAATCATAGACAATTTGGGATTTGAGACAACATGGGACTATCTCCAAGTTGTGGGACTTGAACTAAGATATACCTCTGGAGAAGGCTGGATTCCTCTACTTACTCCTAATGTTAAACTACTCCTAAGAATTAAAATGCAACTATCTAGCTCTACTCTAACTTTCCAAGGGACCAGGGTGAGAAGGAGATGCATAAAACATAAACCTAAACTAGAGAAGGTGATAACACTAAAAATAAGGGGATGAATACTTAAGAAAGAGTGAAAATGGGAGAGAATGATGATGAGGAGGACCAAAATGAAAGCCACAGATCAAAATCACATTCAAAGTTCCACTTTCACAATGCACAATAGACATAGACCTCTGAAATAACACATACAACACACTTGCGAAAAATGAGAGGCAAGAAAATGCATAAAACAATAGCTAAGGCTGAAATGAGCCATAAAACCAAATATTTTATTGCTTAGAGATCATGCACATATCATCACGATACAAGAGGAATATGCAAATAATTTACAAAAACATAGCCCAAGGCATGCGAATATTAGAACACTTGTGCAACATAAAATGATGCCATAATATTCCCAAAGTATCTAACATTAAAACAAGGCATCAATTTACAATATATAGAAAAAAAGGAGAGAAGAAGAAAAGAGAGGGAAATTTGAATTCTTCTTCCTCTAGTTGACCACCTTCATTTAATTTTCTAAAACGATCTGATTATCTCTGTAAATTTTTCCTTCTCATGTCATTTTCCTTATTAAAGAAGGAATGATGGCCATAGTGCATTTAATTTTGGTAGTTGGGACAACTAGAATAAACAATTTGTGTGTTGGAGATATCTCCCTTTTGCTTCACCCACCTAATATCTTCTGATTCAAAAAATCTAATCCTATTCCATGGAGGAGGATAAGATTTCTTAAATAATATTATATTTAAAAATATCCGATCATTAGATTCCAAATTTAAATAATTTTCAACTCCTCGCGGAAAAAAACTATTTTCTTTGCTATGCAGCTTTTATCCTTTTATTCCACACGCTTTTACTAACTTATCCGCTTGACCCGCGGCCTATCCATATGTTGTGAGACTTATGCCAACATCCTTGAACTTCTTTTCCTTAAATCTGTAGTCTACTTGATTTTATTTTACCCACGTATTTTCTCCTTAATGCATTGTGACTTTTTAGAACATCTGAGACCTCTTTCTATCCTTTTGCAGCACAACCCAATACTTTGGTGGTCATTCTCCTTTTCTTGTGGCATTATTAGAGCACGCCCTTTACTCCACGACATTCACTCCTTATCCACGACACACTTAAACTTCTTTGTGGCCCTTATCCCAAGTCCACAGTGAACCAAGTTGCTCTATTTTTTCAAGGGGTGTAAAAATAGAAAACATTTTTGGTGACTCATAGGGGCCATCTACTTGCTAAATGATATCATCAGTATCCTTAACATCTATTGGGCATGGATACATCTTGGAATTCTGTGAGTCTGGTTTAGTTTCTCTATATTTGATATTATGAGGTGATTACAACTAATCCATGATATTATGAAATTCCTTCCTTTTGGCAACCATCTAGTAAACATGATGAAATAGTGCACAAGAACATCTCCAAGCAATAGGATTGTGCAAAGCACTTAGGGAAAGAAACCTACACTACCAATAATGCAATGTGATGAAAGCACTTAGAGGAATTGAAATTCTACTCTACTATGTACAAGATGCAAAGATGAATCTTAATGAGAAGGTTTGAGATGAATCCCATTGACTGGGATTTGAAACACATTCCCATCAAGATCAAATAACTCAAATGATTTAGCCACCTTGCAAGCGGTGATGATGTATGGTCCACTCTAAATAATATAAAACTTGGAGTGTCTCCCTAGTTTAGCTTGATCTACATCCCACTTCAAAACTAGATCTCCAACCTTGAATGTTTGATCTATAGTTTTTCTTTCAAACTAGTGTTTAGTTGACACCTAATGGTGTTCAATCCTAGCCATAGTAAATTTCTATTTTCCTCAAGTTCCACCAATTCCACCATCCTTATTTCCATTTGATCATGCCTTCAAATTCTAGCTGAGCTAACTCAAATGAAGACAACTCAAGTGAAAATGAAAATCTTGCTTCTTTACCATATACCAGTTTGTAGGGAAAAGTTCCAATAGCCTTCTTCATTGTTATCATGTCTACCCAAAGAGAATTTTTCACTTTTGTGTGCCATTGTATTTGATTGATGTCTATTTTCCTCTTCATGATTTTGATCAGATTATTGTTAGTAGATTCTTCCAATCCATTACCTTGGGGGTAATAATTGGAAGATTTTTTAGATAAATCCCAAGTCCCAAAGCCCAATTAGAAATATTAGATCCCATAAAAGCTTTAACATTATCGAAATGATGGTCTTGAGGGATGCCAAATCTTGTAACAATTTCTTCAATAAATTCCAAGATGACTGATTCAATGGCTTCCTTTAATGGTGTGGCTTCACCCATCTAGTGAAATAGTTTGTTCTTTGTGAGGACCCACTTGTGACTAGTGCTAGATGGAGAATTAATCATACCGATTGAATTGGTTGAAGTGGTAGGGCTTCCAATATTTTATTTCCAGTGAAGAGCGCACATTCTAACCCACTGCCAAAGATCCATGAACAATGTAGGCTAGAAATATCCTACTTTTATGATCTTCATGGATGTAGCTTTAGCGAAATATTTCTACATGAGAAATCATCATTGAACTCAATTAGAACCTTGTTACAATTTTCTCCTTCAATGTACCTAAATAACACTCCATCAATGTTCCTTTTGAACAATACACCACTAATCAATGCATAAGGAATAGATCACAACCTCAGATGTATTATCATTGCTTTATTCAAACCAAGAGGGTAAGTGTTATCACCGGATCACAACACCCTTATGTTTACACAAGTGCATATACTTGAGCTCATGATGTGGTTGGATAACATGGGTACTATCTCCAGGTTGTGGGACTTGCTGCTTGAGATAGACCTCCAGAGAAAGCTGGTTCTTGCTCCTAAACTACCTGCCACAATCTACTATAATGCAAGTAAGACTATCTTTCCTAATCTAACTTTCCAAGGGACCAAGGAGAGAAAATGCATGAAAATGAAAGCCTACACTAAAGTAGTGATACACCAAAAAAGGAGGGGTGTGAGAGTAGTCTTCCAATGCATGAGATATAGAAGCAAGGTGCACACTAGAAGGGGTGATGGCAATTCTCCACAATCTAGAAAAATGCATTCACAACAACATCTCAAACATACACAATGATAATGGATCCCTGAAAGAGCATAAAAATAGACACATTATTCTTGTAATGAAGGTTGAAAGGGCAAGAAGAGTGTAAAAAACACAAGGGAAAATGCATCCACAAACTTGTATTTTATTGCTTCATGATATGCACAATTCAATCTATTACAAGATAAGGGCTTGGATCACCATGCAAGGAGTCCACTACAAGGGCCTATAGCACATTGGCTTCATAAATTAATTTTGACAGAGCTTTGCTACAACTAAAACTCTCCCTTTACAATGAGCCCAACACTCCAATTTATAGGAAAATGAGAAGAGAGAGAGAAGGGGAAAATGGAAATCCTAAAATCTATCCTTCAACCACTTATAAGAGGCACTAAATGGAGTGAAATGATTGTATGTTACTTGAAAAAGGCTCCCCATACTATCCCAGGTGTTGTAGCAGAGAAAGAATGATGACCATGCCTCTTAATTCAACTCTCAACTACTAAATAAAACACTGTCTTGAACCTAGCCACGTTTTATGAAAAATCCCCATCAATTTTTCATCAAATCTAGAATTTCTTAATTGCTATGCATCGGGCTCAAAGCCATGATTCTAATGGCACTATTTTTGTTTGATTTTTTTGAGAAATGCAAAAGTTACGGCCTTCTAAGTGCGAGTAACTATTTTGGGTTTGCTAGGCATTTTCTGTCATTTGATGGGAATGAACATTAAGCGATCAAGCTAAATATGTTTCTTATATATAAATATATCGTCCCTCATCAAAATTTTATAAAAATTGGAGCTCATCATTTCAGAAAACATCATGCTTGTGATGTGATGCGAGAGGACATCGTGCTTGTTTGAGAAAGTCCAATTTTATGAAAATCGGAGCATGAAGTTAAAAGTTATGGCCGTTTGAATTTTGGGAGGTCAAACATTGACTTTCCTCTTTGCTGCGGCTATTTCAGAAAAGTTGGGTCCGCGTGTCTCGATTGTCCCGCAAATTCTCTTACATCGGCGATTCGAGCTTCCTTGTCCATGCACATCCACCATTGACAGGGCCGTGAGGGTCATTGAATTCCACGATCGCCACATCCCATGGTCCCTTTTGCACCCTTTTCGCCTTTCCAATGTCCCGATTGTCCCAGGACAAAAATCTCCACACCACCCGCAATAGAATGACTTGCGGAAAATTGGCTGATTCACGTCCCGCATGTACTTTTGTCCCAGCTGTCCTAGACTGTGGAGCGAAACTTCTACTTTTGCCGATTTTTACTGCCTGTGGCCATTTCAGCTTTGTGCGTCCTGTGTGTCCCAATTATCCCATGGACCGCCTGGGACAAAAATGTCTAATTTAGCTGATTCCTTTGTATTTCGGCCCCAAACTTGGTACAACAAACCTTGGTATGACCCGTAACCTCCAGACCCACAATGCATTAAAACAAGCCTGTGACTTCATTTTTGGATTTTTTCAAATTTTTCGCTAACTTGTTGGATTTTTCCTTGGATGGGGAAGTTAGAGAGATACCAAAGGGACCCCCAAAACATGATTTTGGGCCTTGAATCAATTCTACTTACTCGGGACTGAAGAATTTGGTACATGTTATCAAAATTACCTTGAGGGGTGAATTTTGGATAACAAGATGCACCCGTAGATAAAAACTTTGACATATCAGCAATCCAAATCCAATCATTGAAGAAATTTATCTCATCCTTCTATGACTCAACATCATGTGACATCTCATTATTTGAGGGTACATCATCCATGAATATGTTCTCTTGAGATTCCACAACATCCAGGGCCAACTACTCACAAAGTTCTCTTCCCTTACTAACTTTGTAGCCTTAATCGTCACATCATATTCCATGATTTTAGTTACCCATACAACTTGTTTTTCACTGATCTCTACCCCATAATGAAGTCTATAATGTTGGAATGTGAAACTAAAACCTTTATGCGGCTAACAACAATCATAATTTTGAATTTCTTCAAGGCTCTCATGATGGAAAACACCTATTTTTCAATGTGATTGTACTTGAGCTCATAATTATTCAGTGTTTGACTAAAAATTCCATAGGCTACTCCATTACTTGATCATTAAGTTGTGTCGAAACCGTGTCTATGCTCGATTCCACCCCAATAACATAAAGAAGGAAATCCTTGGTATAATCTAGATTAATCAATGTTGGGGCTTGAGCAATCTCTTGTTTTATATTTTCAAAATATTCTTCCCTTCCGTAGTCCACTTGAATGTTGCATAATTTTTGAGCATGAGAGTAATAGGTCTTAATAAACCCATAAAGTTAGGAATGAAACACCTAACAAAGTTAATCTTTCCAAGGAAATATTGGAATTCCTTCTTGTGAGCTAGCAAGGGAAGATTTGCAATAGTTGCAATTCTTTCTAGATCAATGACAATGCCTTCTTTTGATAAAATATGCCCCAAGATCTTGCCTCTAGGGACTGTAAAGTTGCATTTCTTAGGATTAAGAGATATACCAAATTCCTTGCATATTTTAAATACTTTCTCTAGATGTTTTATGTGATCTGCACTCTAATTGGAGAAGACAGTGATGTCACTTAGGTAAACCAAGATGAATTGATTGATATACCCTTTGAAGGCAATATCCATTTCTCTTTAGAAGGTAACACCTGCATTTGATAAGCCAAAGGGAATATTTTGATAAACATTCCCCATTTGGTGGTGAACATGGTTTTATACTGATATTCTTCTTTATACTTTCACTTTGATTTGGTTAAAACTAGAATAGCCATCTAGCATGGAGAACCTTTCTACTCCTACTACTATCTGCAAGATTTTTTCCATGGAAGGAAATGGATAACGATCCTTGAGGGAAGCCCTATTAAAATCCACGAAATCCATGTAGAACCATATTTTACCATTCTTCTTCCTTACGAAACTAGATTTTCCACCCAAGTAGAATACTTGATTGGAAAAATTATTTTGGCCTCAATGAGTTTGGAAAGTTCCTTTCTCATGAGGGGCTCAATCTTGGGGTTGACTGACCTATAATTACTGTCTTGTTGGCACGATGTTGGGATTAAGATGAATAGAGTGCTAAACTATGTTTGAATTAAATTCCTTTAAATCTTCGTAGTCCCATGAAAAACATCACTAAACTTCTAACACAAGGAAACAAAATATTTTCTTTCACTTCCATCACATACCTTCCCAAGTAGAATTTATTTTCTGGAGAAATTAAAATTGGCTAAAAATCCTCCTACTTTTACCATGTTATTTTCCATTCCTTTGAACTCATCAACTGGCCTAAATATCTACTCTGGAGTGACCAATCCATTTGAAAACTTGTTTCTTCTTAGTTAAATAATCTAATCCCTATATACTTCATGCAAATCAAATTTCACCTTTGAGGAGAACTCCTCCTCATTTTGGATTAACTGCACAATTTTTTCATCACTATCAAACACTTGCTAATACATCTAATTTTTTGGGATGGATGGCTTGAACACTATCTTGATATGTTTGGCATTCCCTTTGATCAAATCCTCAGTAGGGGAGAATTGTGAGCCAAGAGCCACTATTTTATCTCGTGACTTTATTCAACTTCCTCGACACAAATTGTGGGTTAATGACGTAATTTTTATAGAAAATCCCAAACTCTATGTTTATAAGCCTTGAGAACTTGTTCTTCATCGTACATCTACTGTGGACTTAGTGAATGACCAATTTAGTGTCTCTAAAGACCTACAATTATTTAATTTCCTCTTTTCCGCAATCAAGAGACCATGCACTAATGCTTCATACTCCGCCACATTATTAGAACATGAAAATTGCAATCTATGAGCAAAGAATAATTTCTCATTGTATGGAGAAATAAGAAAAATTCCCACCCAAACTCCAATTCTTCTTCTAGAACCATCAAAGAACATCCTCCATAGTCCAAAAGTACTTTGTTTTTCTTGTTTAAATGCCACAGTATCACAGATTTTTCCTGGAGAATACAATAAGTGCCCAAACCAGTCTTAAATTTTTAAGCTCTTCCTCATAAGGATCAAATTTATTATCTATCTCAGTGCATTCATCAAACATCAAATCAGGCATGGAAAGAGGACTAACCTGCTCTTATGAAGTTAAATATTTCTCATGTTCTTCTTGTATTAAGAAATTTGATTGGATAGGAGAAGGGTCATATGACTCAATATGGTAAGAAAAGATGGGCTCATATTGTATTGTGAATCTTGTACCATATCTAGTTCTCGGAGCATATGATTCCAATATGAGGATAGATAACATGATAATTTAGCAATGAAATCTCTAGAAAAACAGATCAAAAACATGGGAGAAAGGTAAATGACTAAAATATCATGGGTTATGGTGAGGCTTGGGAAAGTATAAAGTGTCAACTCAATATTTTTAATTATGCCTAGGACATTCATAATTGACCTATCAAGTTGTAAAACACCCCTAGACATAGAATTGTATTTGAGACCTAGGATATCAACAATTGTATTGGGAATATCCCCGAATCAATCATACATTTGTGAACTAAGTATTTACCCACAACTATCGAAATGTAAAAGGGTGGGGTTTTGACCATTTTACTTACTTGATCATTATTTTCTTGACATACATGAACCTCGGTATGAGTCTTTTGCATTATTGGATCCATTGGAGGCAATTGCTTGAGGGCTTTACATAAGAGATTATATTGTGATGAAATAGCAAGCACATCCCACATTGAGATGTTGACATTAGTTTTCTTCATTTTCTCTACAATGTTGAATGGGAGGCCCACATATTTATGCATCTGCGACATGGTTCCTTCTTTCTTCTGTTGTGGCGATATTTGATTTTGTGGATTTGGTTGAGAAACAACCTCTTTATTTTTGGATTTACCAAGAAGCTCATGAATCTCACTTTTATTCACCACGACTTCTTTTTCCCTTCCTATGGTATTGGCGTGATCCATAGAAGGTGAAGATTGTAACTCTAGCATCCTTTTCTTGTATCGTATGTTATCAGCAACGCTGATTGATGGTATGTTATAAATTTGTTTCACTTGGTTAACTATGTATAAGTCTTCGATTCCAAATAAAATTAGGTTAGTGTCATTGTTGGTCTCTTGAATTGCTTCCACAATTGGATTTGGTACCTCTAGCAGTGGTTCTTATTGAATGGAAGAGACTTGAACCATGCATACTTCAAGATGTATTTCCCTTTCACAACCAAGTTAGTTATGTGGCAGATTACATGGAAAACACCATTTTGTTTCTTTTTCCATATTATCTTGTACAAGAACTAAAGCTTTAATTGAAATGGGAGGACGAAGTTCTTATGGAGGAGGGATTTTTGCCAATGGAAGATGAGCACTTTAGCTTGCATATCTATTACTTTACTGGTTCTGTGCATATCTTTGATTAAACTAATGATTTATCCAAGGTTGATACCCTTTATTAAAATATTTCCCTTGATTTTGATAATTCTTATAAGATTGGGCTTGTTGTTTCTCTAGGGATATAAATTTGTTTGTTTAATTTTCTAATCGAGCCTTCATCTCTTCATCCTCCTTTTGCTTTGAGTGGGAGTTTGTGAGGTAGAAGCAACACGTTGAAGATTTGGCTCAGGGATAAGAGAAAAGTAGGTTGAGAAGCTTTAGGTAGTTCAGGATATAAAGGCATGGGTGGTCTAGGAGCTAATTTCCCAGCTTGAATTAAGCTATTTTCAGCTCTTTTTGTAATTGCATAAACAGTTGGTAGGGTTTTCCTCCCATATATTATATAGTAAAAAATATATCGAGTTAATATATTTTAAAAATTAAATGAAGGAACCTTCATTGCAGTCTCATGGGAGATAGAATTCTGTCCCAGGTGCTATGGAATCTAAAGTTAAAATCTGCCATTTGATCATTAGGTTCTCTCTTGATTGTATTTAACTACTCCAAAAGAGATAGGTTGTTTGTTCTTTCTCCAAACTGGTCATAAAGGGTTGTGAACAATTGATCCCAGTTTTGAATTGTTCATGCCCAAAGAATTTTGAACCATTGTAGAGATTTTCCTTTAAGTCTGAAGCCAAAATTTTTCTTTCCATGTCCATCTACGCAATCTCATGGATAACACAAACATTTGTAATATCTTGAATGTGGTCAACTGGAGTAGTGTGATTTTATCTAGTAAAATATGGGATATTCTTTAAGGCTGCTACTAGAATAGGATTTTGGGCATTCAAGGAAAGTAGAATACTTCCTGTGAAGTTTACAAATGGATTTAGTTATTGTGGTTATTGTTGATGAGCCATTCTAATTGGTATGAGAACTCTTGTTGACTACAAGAAGGGCCTACCAAGTGGAGGTGTTGAAAGAGTTCAATTTGGAGGAGATGAAGATATTTGAATTTGTCTTACTTTTTGCCTCTACTTAGGGATAGGTGCAAATACTAGGATACACCTTCTTCTCTTGTTCTCAGCCATGTTTGGATCCTTCTCATGAATTAGGGACACTTAAGTCACCAATAATGCTGAAACTAGTTGATATTTTAAAAGGAGTCATCAAATGTGTTATTGAAGAGCCTTTAGAGGCTAGAGATTCACCAAGATACACATCAAAAATTGATAAAACTTGAAATATTGATTCCAAGGTCCCACCGGTGTGAAAAAACTATTGGATCTCAAATATGAATCCTTTCCCAAATCATATACAATTCAAGATTTGAGACAACATGGGACTGTCTACAAGTTGTGGTACTTGAACTGAGACAAACCTCTGGAGAAGGCTAACTTCCTCTACTTACTCCTAATACTAAACTACTACTAGGAATTGAAATGCAACTATCTATCTCTAATCTAACTTTCCAAGGGACTAGGGTTAGAGGAATATGCATAAAAACATTAACCTAAACTAGAGAAGGTGATAACACCAAAAATAAGGAGCTGAATACTTAAGAAAGAGTGAAAATGGAAGAGAACGATGATGAGGAGGGCTAAAAATAAAACCACATATAAAAATCACATTCAGAGTTCCACTTTCATGATGCACAATAGACACAAACCTCTAAAATAACACATACAACACACATGTAAATAAATGAGAGGAAAGAGAATGCAATAAAACAATAGCTAAGGCTAAAACAAGCCACAAAACCAAATATTTTATTGCTTAGAGATCATGCACATATCATCACGATACAAGAGGAAGATGCAAAAAATTTACAGAAATATAGCCCAAGGCATGTGACTCTTAGAAAACTTGTGCCACATAAAATGATGCCCTCATATTCCTTTAATTATCCAACATTAAAACAAGGCATCACTTTACAATATATAGAAAAATAGAAGAAGGAGAGAAGAAGAAAAGAGAGGGAAATTCAAATTCTTCTTCCATTAGCGACCACCTTCATTTAATTTTCTGAAAATATCTATTTGTCTCTACAAACTTCTCCTCCCCATGTCATTTTCCTTGTTAAAGAAATAATGACACCCATACTGCATTTAATTTTGGTAGTTGGGTCGACTAGAATAGACCCTTTACATGTTGGAGATGTCTCCCTTTTGCTTCTCCCATCTACTACCTTCCCGATTCAACAAATTTGATCCTATTCCATGGAGGAGGAGATGATTTCTTCAATAATATCAGATTTAAAAGATCTGATCATCGATTATAAATTTAGATCTATTTCAATTTCCCACGGAAAAATGTTGTTTTATTTTCTATGAAGCTTTTATCCTTCAATTCCATGTGGTTTTACCAAATTCTCCACTTAACTCACGATATATCCATATGTATTGCGAGTTTATGTAAACATCCTGGAATTCCTTTCCTTCAATCCACGGTCTAATTGATTTGATTTTACCCACAACTTTTCTCCTTAATGCATTGTGAATTTCTAGAACATCCACGACCTCATTTTGTACTTTTGTGACACAACTAGGACCTTGACAGTCCTTATCCTTTTCCCACAGAATTATCAGAGCATGCCCTTTACTTTATGGCATTCAATCCTTATCTGTAACACACTTAAACTTTTCCGCATCCTTTATTCCAAGTTCGTGGTGAACCAAGTTGCTATATTTTTGCAAGGGGTGCATAAATAGACAATAAATACTCGGGAGATTATTGTTTATGGACTCAACTTTCCCATTACGGTGAGGGTAATAATTAGAGGAAGTTATCGATAAGTTCCATTCTTGATAGCCCACTTATAAATTTTGGTGCCAAGGAATACTAGAGCATTTTATGATATGATGATGGAAGGAACACCAAACCTGGTCACAATCCCTTTGTAGATATCCAAAGTATACTAGACTCGTTAGCTTCCTTGAGTGCTATTACTTGATCCATTTAGTGAAGTAGTTAGTTGCTTTGTAAGGATCCACTTGTTCCCTTGACTTGAATTAGGATTAATGAACTCAATGAAGTCCAATCCCCACTACATGAATGGTTGATCAACATATATTAGTTGGAGTGGAAGTCCTGCCACTTTAAATTTCTTGTGTAGAGCGAAAATTTCTTGCACTTCTTGATCCATGCATAGAAATCGCTCGATAGAGCGGGCCAATAAGAACTAGCCTTCATGATCTCGAGGATATTACTCTTGGAACAAGGTTTCCTCCAACTTCCCCATCATGGAAATGATGCAACACTCTCTCAATTTGAACAAACCTCAAAAGAAAAGTGT
The DNA here is from genome assembly GCA_018340775.1 of Taxus wallichiana var. yunnanensis. Taxonomy (NCBI): domain Eukaryota; kingdom Viridiplantae; phylum Streptophyta; class Pinopsida; order Cupressales; family Taxaceae; genus Taxus; species Taxus wallichiana. The sequence continues at coordinate 241,768,446 of CM031236.1, read as the reverse complement.
TTTCATATTTCTTGAATAAAATGCCATCAATGAGAACATATGGAATGTATCATATCCTAAAATAACTTCTCTTGGATTTTTTCATCTCTTAAGGGAATTATTATTTTTGGAGGAAGTGTATAATATACTGATTCTAATAAGGAGTGGGAATAACACCAGCTATTTATTCTTGATTATCTTGGATCACTAGAACAACTCTTTGTCCTCATGCTTTTACTCCATGTGGTGATTTGAAGAAAGATGCTAAAAAAACCTTTTCCTTAGACAACCTTAGTCACCTTGATGTCAATATAATATTCCATGACATAGGTAATCTAGCCAAACCTCTTTTCATTTAATCTTTGTTGAGGATAAAATATTTTACTCTAGCATGAGAAACTAGCAAGTAGATTTTGTTTTTTGAAACCAGATGTTTGAATTTCTTCAAGCTCCTTATCACAACAAGAACATGCTTCTCAATGAATGAGTACCTCACCTCATAGTCCTCCAAGATCTGAATGAATAAAGTAACAAGCTACTAAGATCCTTCCTCATTTAGCTACACCAAGATTGCAGATATTGTATTTGAGCCACCAAAGTGTGGTAGATGAAGTTCTTTGAGAAGTTTAGATTGATAAGGGTTGGAGCTTGTGATATATATTTCTTGATAGCTTCAAAAATATATTTTCCCTCATCTTTCCACTTAAATTCCATGCTCTTTTTCAACATCACTATCATTAGTTTAACAAAATTGGAAAATTCAATAACAAATCTCCTGACAAATTTGATCCTCCCTAAGAAGTTTTGGAGATATTTCTTATGACTAAGAAAAGACAATTATAGAATGGATTTAACTCTCTCTAGATCAATATATATCCCTTATTTCAAACAACGTGACCTAGGAGCCTACCCTCATGAGCTAGGAATATACATTTTTTTGGATTCAAAGACACTCTAAACCGCCTCCACCTTTCAAAAACATGCCTGAGATGGGAAATATGATCAACTACATCCTTGGAAAATACTATAATTTCATCAAGATAAACAATAAATATCTTGTTAATCATCCCTTGAATGCCATGTACATGGCTCTCTCGAAATGTAGCTATGACATTGAATAAGCCAACCTACATCTTCCTCTAAGAACATGTACCTTATTTTGTGGTGAAGGCTATTTTGAATTGATCCTCCTCTTTTATCTTGATTTGGTTATAGCTTGAGTATCCATATAGGAGTGAGAACCTCTATGAACAAACTACTTCTTATAAAATTTGCTCCATGGAGGAAAGTGGATAGTGATCATTAAGAGAATCTCTATTCAAGTCTCGAAGTCTACACACAATCTGATCTCCCCATTTTTTCCTAATTGGCACAAGGGTTTCCACCCATGATGAATTCTTAATCAGGAAAATGATTCTTGCCTCAATTATCTTGTTTAACTCTTTCTTCATAAGAGGCTTAGTGTCGGGATTTACCAACCTTCTTTTTCTGATGGACTTAGATCTTGGATCCAACTCAATAGTATGCTGTGCTAAAATTGGATCAAATACTCTTAATTCTTCATAAATCTATGTAAAATATATCAAGAAACTCTTGGAAAAGTTGTATGAAATCATATTTCTCTTATTGAGTACTCACCTTGCCAATTTGGAGCACCTTGCCTTCACCCATTGAAAGGGAATTGAATCTTCTTCCTTGACCATGATGTTTTCCTTCTATTTCTAGAACTAATCATTAGGATTGAATATATATTTGAGAGTCACTAAACCTTTAGGAAAATTATTTGTTTTGAGCTATACTACTTAATCCCCATACTACTTCTCAAATATTTCCTAGTTTCTCAAATATAATTCGTCTTCTTCTTGCAAGAAATTAATGATTTGTTGGTCACTTTCAAACACATTTAACCTTGTATTGTTATCTTGAACAACTAGTCTTACTATCACTTTGATGTGATATTGTTATTTTCTTTGTTAATATCTTAAATAATTTCAAAATCTGCTCTAATTACCAAAGCTGTTTGCACCTCATTTTTCTTCCTAAGTATGGAACTTATATAAAATACTTCAAAATACTCTATGAGACCCCATACCCTATTCTTGTAACTCTCGATAAGATCATTTTTGGTAGAATTTTTCCTTCTAACCTGATTGTAAACTATCCCACTGTCCCTGAATGCCTGCAAGTTATTTATATTCCTCTTTCTTGCAAAGTGTAGACCTTGTGTAAGTGATTCATACTCTGTCATATTATTATAACAAATAAATTGTAATTTGAAAGAAAATTCATATTTGATCCCTTTGGGATACATGAGAAATACCCCTCGTCCTACACCTTGTATGCTCCTTGAACCATCAAAGAACATTTTCCAAACTTTGTTTTTATCTTCAACATCGGGTTTAGCGATACTAAGGAGAGGCATGTTTTATTCATGTAGACAATGGATCATAGTCATGTCTCTTGTGTGTCGATTCATAGTGATAGTAATAAAGAAATTAGTGATAGTAAGACCATAATCTATCTATAAGGATCATAGCCATGTCTCTTGTGTGCCGATTCATTAAGTGTCAAATCTTGAATTTTCCTAATTTTAGTGTTTGCTTCCGAGTGCTTGGGAAATATTCTTGATTAAAGGTTGAGAAATTAGCATTGATTCGACTTGGAACATAAGGCTCAATGTGGAATGTAGTAATTGGTTCTGACCTGATAGTAGCCTTAGCTCCATATCTGGTCTTGAATATCATGTGGGATCAATTAGGTGACAAATACCCCCTACTAAGTTTTGAACTGAAATTCATAAATATGCATAGGTCTATCACATATATGTATTGAGGAGTGTGACATTTGGACATGTATGTAATGTAAGGTTCATCCCTTGATCACTACAACATTTACCACTACATTCCCATCCAATTACACCAATCCCTTTGAAATAGGTTCATACTTGAGACCCAACTGATATGTTATTTGCTTTGGCATCATAGAGCTACTTGCACCCTAATTCTATCATGCATTTGTGTATAATATTGTTCCCAGTGATAAAAGATACATAGAATGGTGGAGGTTTCATGTTTTCTTTTGTTTGACCTCTCCCTTATTCCATTACATTACTGAGTACTTTATTTTGATCCTTGGATGACATAGGCAAGTTAGCCATTACTGACTACAACATGTATCTTTGTCCTAGAATTTTCAATGAATCCCACATAGAGGTACTTACATTTTTTTCTTCATTTTATCAATGATGTTGAATGGGGATGTATTATATTTTTTCTACCCTTTTTTTTTTCACAACCTTCTCCTAAACATGATCTAATACAATAGGTCCCTTGGGATGATTCTATGAATTTGGGACTATATTTGAACTGCTAACTCCTTGAGATGTGAGAGAAGGTTGAGATGGAATTTTATTTGACAATTTCCTTTGCTCTATATTTCTTTTCTTGGACCTTTTGTTTTCTACTACACCATGAGAAGGAGGCTGATTCATCCCACAAAAATCCTTTGTTTGCCACTTCAAAAGTGAGGTATTAATTGGAGGATCTTCTTGAGTGCTTTCCTGTTGCTTATTTTCTTCTTTAGTTGTTTCTTGGGAGGAATAAGCACTTTGCATTATAAAATACTTGATTCGAGAGAACCATCGAAGCATTCTTCTTATTTATGGGTTTGACCATAAGGGAAAACCACTCATAATATTGTGTTAGGTTGTTTTGGACTAGAACCATAGCTTTGGATGAAGAGGAAACATTAGGATTGTAAGGCCGAATGGCCTAACAAGAGGAATTTGACTTTAGTTTTGATTTATATCTTAAGAAGAAGGTTTATTTGAGTGATATGGGGGATTATTTGGCTGATAATGATGCTAATAAGGTCTAAAGCTTTGGGCCTGATGTCTCTTGATCATCACCAAATCGTTTCATAGATTTTGAAACTATTTCATGACTTCCTAGAGCTCAAATGAGGTGTTAGAAGAGGTGGAAGCCTCACTAAAAATTTTATTTCTAGGAGAAAGGATAGGGGCTAACTCAGGTGTTTGGATAGAACTAGGATTCCCTATCTCTAGATAAATTGGCATAGGTGTCCTAGGAGAAAGTTTATCAACTTGAATTAGGAAATTCTCAGCTCTAATAGCTAGTGCATAGGCTCCTAGAAATGTTGTACCTCCCATAGATTGCACCATAACAACTATATCAGAATTTAGAGATTTAAAGAAATAGAGAAATTCACCTTCAACATCTGGTCTTACAAGAATCAGAATTCTGTTCCACCTTATGTAAAATGTGAAGTTCAAGTCCGCCATTTTTTTCATTTGGATCTCTCTTGATAGTGGTCAATTGCTCTAACAGAGATAAATTGTCCCCTCTCTCTCCGAATTGATCACAAAGAGTTATGCACAATTGAACCCAATTTTGAATGGATCCTAATGTTAGGCTTCTGAAACACTGTAAATATTTTCCTTTGAATGAGGATGCTAGGAGTTTCACAGATACATCCATATCAACAATCTGATGGATCTCACACACATTTGCAATGTCCTGGATATGATCAAGTGGGATAGTGTGATTCTATTTCGTGAAGTATGGAATGCTATTTAATGCTACCACTGGGATAGGATTTTGTGGATTGAGGGAAAGTGGACTACTTCCCAGGAAATTGAAAAATGGATTTTTTTACTATGCAACCTTTTTGATAGGTTTAAGAACTTTGGTGGGTTGTAAGAATGGACTACTAGGCAAAGGTGTTGAGAGAGTCCCGCTTGGTGGAGATGGTGATCTCTCGAACTTGTATTCCTCTTTTTAAACTGGAAGTATTAAATTTTTGGTCCCACCGGTCATACTAGAACTATTATCACTTGAAAAAAACACCTTCTAATTTTCTTGCATGTGAATGAATTAGGCAATCAATTTTTTCGGGAAACATGAAATTATCTCTAGGTGTGGGACCATGAACTTGAGATAATTCTCCATAGAAGGCTAGTTCCTATTCCTAATCTAAGCACTTAACTAATCCTAATGAAGAAAATTAAAAAAGCTAATCCTAATCTGTGATTTCAAGGGACAAGGGAGAGGGGAAAATGCATGAAAATGAAGAAATCCTACACTAAAGGAGGTGATAACACCAAGAAAAGGGTGGTTATGACACTCTTTAAGATTGAAAATGAGGGAAAATGGAGATAGAGAGGAAATATGGAACATCAAATTCTATAACACACATTCAAAACACCATTTCAATGAAACAAAACCATTTAGAGCTTGCAAGACACCATTAAAATGCATAAAATACCTTTAGATGTGATGTATACGCTAGAGAATGAAATAAAACACAAACAAGGATTGCAAAATAACCACAAAATTGATTTTATTACTTCAAAGAGTGACATAATACATTATAATGGACAAAAGATGCATAGATCTCTTGCAAAATGCCCAAAATGGAAGGCTTGAAGCTCACAAACACCTGTAATAACCTTTAGAGAAGTGGATGAGAAAAATAAAGAATGTTAAACTCTTTAAATGAGCCCTTTTTAAAAATATATGAGAAAGAGAAATAAAGAAAATGAAATTCCCCTTCAACCACAAAAAAATGTCATTAAGTGACCTGCAAAAGTGATGGGAATCCTTGCAAAACCCATGCCCACTAAGATTCTAGGTGGAATACCTATTATCTCTTGTGGCTCCTACCCTTCTAGATCTTTAGGTACGTCTTATGCTTCACATGTTATCTCTAGTAGCTCTCACCCTCCTAAGACTCCTCATAAGTATTCTAGTTCTCACATTATTTATTTTTCCTCTCACTCTTATATCCCTCCCATTAGGTCTTATCTAACACAAATTGTTTTCTTCTAGATCTAGTCCACGTGGTCCCCTCTCGGGACTTCTATGACATGTATTCTTGAGTCTACCATGTTTACACACAAACATCATTACATGGTATAATTGAGGCCCAAGTATGCTTTTTATTTAGAATATGATTCATATCATCATATGGATCTCATTGGGTAGATATTATGCTACTCATCTTTTTGTACATAGATAAATTTAAAACTACAAAAACTTTCAAATATTTACAAAAATACAAAACTAGGACCTATACACATAAATTTCTTTTTCAGCACTTTAGATATGTTATTTTCCACGATGGTTTGATAGAATTCACATATTTTATGTATAATCCTTAACACATATGAGTTCACGAGGTATATTGAGTTTGATGTAGAACACACATACAACATTACATGATGATCGGTGCTGGCCTAGCCCTTCCTAGATATCAAAATCATCTATGGACATCTTCTATAAATTCTGTCAGTTCTATTGTTTCATTGTAATTATTTTCTACTTGCTCATTACACTTGATTACATATATTTTGTACATGTTATATTTTGAGCTAATTGGACTAAATAATGTTTCTTGTGCAATGACGATATATCTTGCTTTATGTGTTTCTTTACTAGTTGCTATGATGCTTTTATCACAGTTTAACATCACTGTTTTCTATACATGTTTTCTCCCCATTTATGTACCTACTTATTTGTTTCTCTTGTATGCATAGTAATTTCCTTGATTGTCTTATAACATCGTGGGTGTCCCATATTTGTGGGTCCCTTTATTTCTTATATGACATTGTTTCTCTTATTTGTGGCCTAAGTGCCTTAATCATCTTGTGACAATGTGGATGTCCCATGTTTATGAATCCATGCCTTGATGTGAATCTTCTCTGCATATTGTTGCTTCTATTTTCTCACTTGAATACTACTATGAATTTATAATTTTTATACTACACATGAGTTGGTGTCACTACTACTATTGTTTCTATTTTTTCTTGTTTCTAGTTACACCATGGTCTCAACCATGCATAACCCCTTTTGTAGGTACATGTTCTCAAAGGTGACCACCACTTAAACATTCCAAATTATCCCACATGTTATCATATATTTTGTGCATGGGTACACATATTTACTTTTTATTTGCACACTTAAATTCATTATCATGCACACTTAAAAAAGAGGGGGAATTCATTAGGGTATATTCTACATCTATAGACATTTTTATGGGTTTAAATATAGGTTTTAATAGGGAATATGTCCTCAAAAATATCTTCATGCACATGAATTGGGAAAAATTTACATAGGTTCAAAACCATATAGAATAGTCAAGACCGTATGGAAATTCCTAACCTTACCATACATTTATACCCTAGGGGAATTTGTACTAGATTTTTCTATAGTTTTAGATTTATAATTACAGATATAGACTTTTGACATAGTTTCAAATTTAGTTGAAAAATTTTAGAGTAATTTATAAGGGCATGCATATTTCATTCCTTCTCAAGTTTAGTACCCAATTCTAGTTAAAAATACAAGGTTTTTAAGGGCATGGATTTCCTTCTCCATCATCATCTCATCATATTAAACAATCCTAATTAGCTATGCGACACACACAAAGCACATGTGAAAAAAATTATGTTTTATAATTTATGTCTATATATATAAAATTGAACATATATATCCATCTACAAAGTGGTGTGGTTCATGGGGTTATGGAAGGTATCAAAGTAGATAATTCCTTCAAAGGAAATCCTTCCGATCTTATTTCAAAAGGAGATATTAGGGTTACTAAACAATTTCATACATGATAATCTTCATTGATGGGGTGCTTTAATACCTATCTCTACCTTCTATTTAGTGATGGGTTTCATGCACCCAATACATGGGTATCTCCATTGGCACAATTTGGGACTAATCACCCCCAATCCCTTAGAATCTTTAAAAATTACAATCCAAATCTCCAAGTATAAACAAAGAATGTGTGATTTTTGCTTTGTAGGAAAAAATGTACATTCCTTCCATGTCTTGCATCGCTTTATTTCATTTTTACAATTTCAATTTCTATATTCATATTTGAGTTACAATTCAATTTCTACTATGGACATTGACTACACTATGTCTTGTAGTTTTCACCATGGAACATGCAAACATAAACATATCTAAATGTCAAAAATTATGAGAAAATACAAAGTGTGTCTATAGACTTAGGTATATTTAAAAATTAATAAAATAATGTTAATTTGATACTTAAAAGGGGGTGGTAAATGTAGACACTCCAATTTGGAAAAATATCCTTTGACATTGTTTGTTGTGATAATTCTCTCTTCTTGCTAAGACAAACATCCACATTTTATTCCCCAATACATCTTATTGTACCTCTCCCAACTTTCTTATCCCTACACAATGATGTGTTGTCACATTCTGAATAAAAATACATAAAATCAGTATTTAAACTATTCTTATCATGATACATATTTCAAACTTCACTCACCGTCACCTTGTCCAAAACTATACAATAGGGTCAAGATGTAATTTTTTTGTTTTTTCCAACCTATATGGTATTAGATGGATACATCCTCCAAATTTGATTTCAATTTGATTATATTTTTTTGGAATTTTTATCCTCTTGGGTTGGCCTTGTCATAATGATTTACCTTTGGAACCCTATATAATAAAGTTCATACCACTTCATTTACACCCCGACACTCTCATGAAATATCATTGCAAATACTAATATAAAATGCACTCAAGACTCCCTAAATATTCCTAAATATGATGCACATCCATTAGGATAGTCACTACTACAATTATGAAGCACTCAAATATGTAAAGGAGTTCACCTTCCTCATTTCCAAGCATCCAAATATCCCAATCCAATGCCTTAACAAGATAAATATCATCTCAAGCATTTTTAAAGTGGTTCAAGTTTCTAATCTAGCTACATCCATATAGATATCATGTGATAGGTGGAGAACTACATGTTGTTTGAGGCCTTGTCAGAGAATTATTGATGTAGGTGGTGCATGGATTGCACTTCAATCCAAACACTTACCTTGTTGTAGGTATTCAACACATAGTTAGGGTTTGAGCTTGATTCAACTTATTCAAATGGTTTAAGGACTGTGAAAAACTTAGGGTTTGAAAATGAAACATATTTATAGGAAACAAAAGGGATAAAAGAGTTATACAACCCCACTCGATGTAGATCTAAGGATATACAACAAGTCTAAGGCCATACAATAGGTCCAAGGCCATACAACCGATCCTGGTATAGATGTATTCCAAACAAGGAAATTTTCCTATTACGGTCTCATGAAAAAAACATCTTGAGGTTAAATACTTGTAAATTTTCCATTTTTTGTACTTAGTTTTATCCTATTTCACTTTGTATAGCTAAACACATCTCTCCTTTTGTGTTCTTTAGCTTATAACATATATTTATCATATAGAGTTGCATCCATATATTACATTGGAGATCACTTGCATCCGCATAGCTCCCTCACAAGGCATAAGGATAGGTCATCTACATCACACACAACATAGGGGAAGTATTCTATTCTATTCCATGCACACATTCTATTACATTTTCTACATATAGTTATTACTTTCTACTTCAAAAAGTGTGAATGACACAAGAAAACCTAGGGCACATTATGCACACACTCACTAGAACTACATTTGGGTCTGAAATGTAGTGCAACACTCAGTTAGTAAGCCCATTGTTGTGGCAGATGAGGTCTATCTGACCCATTCATTTTCATTCTTATTTTTTAGGGTTTTGATCCTCCTTGGTATTTTGCAGGTCTTTTCATATTCTTGGAATATCAACAACATCTAGATTAGTACAAAAAGTTAATGCGAAAGACAACTAGGGTTTTAGACCATCTTCCAAACATGTGAAGATCTGGTTTGAGATTCTACATAGATTAGGGCACCTATTTTGTAGATTAGAGTGCCTCGTAGGTTACCTAGTCCCTTTCTAGGCACCCCATTCCATCCGAATACTCCAGATCGATCCTTCTTCTACACATTCATTCCTACATTCAGATTTTCCTATCACCTCGTGACACGATCCCGTGAGCATATTCTATTCATTGAGTTCTTTCCTCCTCTCTTGCACATTAGTGTTTATATTGTTATTATATTAGCTACTTGGGTCATTTACGTATTTCTTTATTGCATTAATTTATTTTATTTACAACATTTCATAGCTTAGATTAACTAATATCTACATTACATTTTTAGTTAATCATTTTGGTGAACTCGACTCAATCATACACGCTTCTAGATTATTCTTTCATAATTTACCATTATAGGTTTTATTTTCCCTTTTCCATAGCTCAATCTCATATTGATTTTATTGGAGAACATCTTAAGGCCAATATTTATCATATTGTAACACATCTACAAGATCTAGACTTACTTTTACATGTGGTTCATGAGGAGGCTACTGATTTGGTAGAAATCAATACTTCGTGGCCATAACCACTTCGTTACTACTCAATTGCTTGCTTCTACTCTTCCACCTATTTCTACTCTTCCCATTTCTGTTACTAATCTTACCGATAATTTTATTCCGCCCTTGGTTTCTCCTCTGCTGAAATTTTTCATCCATTGGAAATCAAGACTTGAATTCTCTTTATCATGATCTTCAAGCTCAAATTTGTAAGCTGCAATAGGATACTTCACATGCATCACCATATTTAGATTCTACCTTATTGTTTCATACTCCATTCACACCTGCTATATCTACTTATACACTTCCTCCTAGCTTTGTAACTCCTAAACTCACCATTTTCAATGGGCATGGTGACCCACAGGAGCATCTTAGAGTGTTTCATGTCACTTATCTAGATTTTTATGACAATCATATTATGTTAGCTAAAATATTTCAGCGTAGTCTACATTATTATGTGACGCATTGGTTTTATGATCTACTGTTTACTCAAGAAATTCATTCACATATCTAGTTGATGCCTTCCTTACTCATTTCTCCATCAATATAGGCTCTAAGATCTCTTACGCTCAGCTAGCACAACTTAAACAAGGATCAAATGAACACCTTGCTAACTATGTTTTGAGATATAAAAAATCTAGCTAAGATGAAAAATGTACTTGCAGACTCTAAGCTTCAAGAATTATTCATTTAGAGTATTTTACCACCTCTCTAAGAGAATGCTATTTTAGAAACCTATCCTTTATTTGACCATCTTTTCATACTCTTAAGCTTCGTGAGACCAAACTCATATCCATAGGAAAGCTTAAGTATCAGAACAAGCTTCATCCTCCACTTGTTTTCCCAACAAGATGTCATTCAAACCATCTACAACTAAGCCTAGTGACACTAAAATCACTTTGTCAATGTTGTTACTCCTTCTAAAGAGACTCAGTCACAACAACCTAGGCACACACTTAACAACCTTCTAATGGATCCACATCTTATATTGAAACAACTTCTAGATAATAACCTTCTTACTCTTCCCCACCACTTGAGTTAGATCCATCATGACCAAAAATTAGGAACTATAAAGAAAAATTCCACTATGATTACCATCAATGTGTGGGACATTTAAAAAATATATGTTTCAAACTCCATACAATCATCCAAGATCTAATTGATGATAAAAAACTAGAGTTTCTAGAGTCTGCTAACTCTGCACCAAGCAATGATAAGGGTAAACTCAAGATCTTTAACAACGAATCTCAACAATATGACAAGAAGACACCCGATTCTTCTGCCAATCATATGTATCATGCGGTACCCCCTTATGAATCAGGAGCTCTTGATTTCTCAAATGAAAACACTTACATATAATTTTATTCTTTGATCACGATTATCATGCAAATTTCACATCTAATAATTTACATATCAAGGCTTCTATTGGCTCGATCTCCATCAACAATACTAAGGTAACCCATCATGGCCCATTAGTGCATGCTCTATTTCACTTCTTAAGGCTATTGGTTATCCTCCATCACAAATTGAGTACCCTTTCAAAAAAACCTTTGGTGTTATTAAGCTACATGTTACGGTTGGTCCTCTTACTATGCTTGTGCCTTTCCTCTTCAAAACACGGTTGAAGGTTGTGATATGATTCTTGGTCTCAATTAGATTCATCGCTCTCAATCTATCATTTCTATGAATCATTTATGACTCAAATTTATTCATAATAATCAAGTTATCTCTATTGATGGTATCCCTCCATCTACTCCATGGTCATCATCTCCTTGCGCAGTAGCTAGCACACCACCTACTTTATCTAGCACATCACACTCCATGTTACTCAAAGCATAGTATATGCCTAGTTCACCTACTCAAGCATCATCTACATGACTGCATCATTCTTCTAGTCCTACACATTGGCATAGGCCCATTCCTAGGACAATCACTGCATCAAGACATAGGTCCCCACCTCGGTTTATTCCACGTGGTTTCTCATCACCTTCGTATTCAACATCATGTAGATCTCCATCACTGAAAAATTTTAATACACCATGAAATTCATCATATATTCATCCATCACATATGCATAGACTTCATTCACCAAAACATTATTTTTCTACCATACCACTATTATTAGAGCATGGTCCTACACTTTCACCACCATAGGCATCAGATGGAGGACCCTCATCCTTCACTATCATTGGTTAGTTTACTCTCTCATATATAATTGGAAGGCATTGTCTCTATTACACCCCTCACTCACCCTAACATCTATCATCTTTGCATTTTCATATAGGAATCCTCATCACACGTTCTAGCATCATCATTACCCGATGACACACTCTTTTGCTTTAGTTCACACTTAACTATTGAGGTATTTGTTGATGCAAAATCATAGCACCCCTGGATGTTGATCAGATTTCTAGGTTGATCACTCTAGCATCCAGTGTGATTGCACAACATTGAATCCTTTCTTTGAGTGTGGGACTCGTGAAAATGAGAAAGGAATCTCCAGAGAAGGCTGGTTCCTCTTCCTAAACTACCTGCCACAAGCTATTCCGGCAAGCGCAAGCTAATCTAATCCTAATCTAACCATGCCAAGGAGACAGAGAGAGAGAAAAGGGAAAACAGAGCCTACACTAAAACGGTGATACACCAGAGAAGGAAAATGTTGAACATCTATCAAAACTGCCATGGACAAGGAGAGGTGAGCGATGGGAAGGATGGACAGATGCATCATAGGCCCAAGGATAGATTTCACACAGAAAATGTCCCAAAACTCCATGAACACAGCTCCAGACCTGTAATGAACATTAGAACATGCACAAATACCTGCAATGAAGAGAGGCAAGAAGAAAACAAGTGAAAAACGAGCAAGGATGGACAGATGCATCAAAAACATGTTTTTGTTGCTCCAAAAGTTTGCACAGAACATCATTTCAATAGTAAAAGGCAAAAACACCATTACGGAGCGGGGAGGAGGTTCGAACTCCATTTTCAACCCCGGAGAAGAAAAGAAGGGAGAGGCGAGTAGAGAAGATGAACAACCTTTTAAAATGACCCAAATATGGCTTTTTACAATGCATGGGTCGAACCCAGGAGAGAGAAATGTAGGAAAACGTGTAAGCCATCCAACCATTGACCAAAACGCATTCTTCATTAAAATTGGTGGTTGAAACATCACTTCGCCATGCTTTGAAGAAGAATACGACCCATGTGCATTAAAATTGGTTGTTCTAACATCACTTCTGGCCATGTTGAAGAAGAATGTGACCCATGTGCATTAAAACTAGTTGTTGAAATGTCACTTCTGGCCATGTTGAAGAAGAATGCAACCCATGTGCATTAAAACTGGTTGTTGAAATGTCAGTTCTGGCCATTACCACGCGCCAAAGATGTTTCTTGATTTTCTCTCTCCAAACTGAACCAAAATGCAAGATTGACCCTAGAATCATGTAGAGAATTTCACCAGCTTTCCATTGATATAAAGAACGTGAAAATCTGAGCTCTGGATCGAAAGTTATGGCGATCTGAAGATTTAGGGCAAAAACAAGCCAAAACAGAATTTGAATTTTTTCCCGCGCTCTGCCACTTGGATGACACGTGTCGGGCGCTGATTGGATGAGAAATTCTCTCTCCTTCCCTTTCATGGGTTTTCCTTGTCTCTTTTCAGCCACTTCACCTTTTCACGTCCCACGCGTACTTTTGGCCTAGATGTCCCAAACTGTCTAGGACAAATTTCTCCGAACCACCTGATTCGGGCTTCCTTGTTCCTGTTTGCGGCGAAGACACGTGGCAAGATTTCATTCACTCTCGGCTCTTTTGGCTTTTCACGTCCCACGTGTACTTTTGGCCTGGATGTCCCAAACGAAAGTCCTTTGTTTCGGCCAAACCGGCCGGTTCGCGTCCTCCGCGTACTCTTGTCCCAACTGTCCCGGACTGCCTGGGACAAATATCTCTGAATGCCCGATATGGACTGACTTGCGCCAAATCGCGATCCGTGTCCCACGCGTGCTTTTTGGTCCAACTTTCCCGCATAACTTGAAACAAGACTCGTGCAATTTTCTTCATTTTTTCGGCCGGTTCGGCTTTTCGCGCCCACGCGTCCCGATGTCCCAACTGTCCCCAAGTGCTTTGCCTAGGCTAGGACTTAGCCAATTTTCTCTGTCCTTCGGCCCCAACTTGGTTTTTTTAATTTCTTTCACCTTTTCAAAACTTGCTTGGGTTTTCTTCTTGGACATGAGAGTTAGAAAGAAGCTGAGGGGGTCCCAGAAACATGATTTTGGGCCTTGAATCAATCTATTTGTCTGGACTTGAATATTCTGATGCATGTTATCAAAATTTACCCTGGGGGGTGAATTTTGGATAACAGTTTTGGTGACTCAGCGGGGTCATCTGCCTGCTAGATGAATGATTAGTAGCCTGAAGCAATCCATTGGGCATGGAGTCATGGGTAGTAGCCTAAAACTGATCTAAACTTTGAAAACTTCCCCGAGCCACTTGGAAACCCATTGGACATGGAGTCGTTCTCACCAAAATGCCACTAAAATGGATTGTGCAAGAGCAAAACTAGCACCACAAAAACTATATACAGAACTGAAAATCATACATGCTCCAAATGGAACATGCAGAGTGTGCACAAGCACTTCTTCTACTGAAAGCAAAACTACCTACTCTACTCTAACTAGAAACAAAGGCAAGCTAAAAAAACCCTGCACATTGGTTGTGAGAAATAGCTTCCCTTTCTCAAAAGTGGTAGCCATGCAATTGATTTGGAGCTGATCATGGCTGTTAGGATGAGTGGAAAATCAACAAGAAGCTGGTTTTCTACCCAAATCATCAAGGTATCAGCTGAAGGAAAATTCAATACCTCTTTTAGTTGCTCTGCATTTGGATTGAAGAGGTATGACAACTGATCCTTGGTACTTTGTAGCTCATCCTCATGCTCAGAAGCAAGCATGACTGGTTGTGGCTTCTCCTTTGGCTCCAATGAAGCCAAATACCTGATTGGGCAAGGTATGATCCGTTGAGTATGCCCATAGCTTTGATTTTCAACTCCAAGAATGGAGTTCTCTTGTAGACCTTGAATGGATGGTGTGGAAGCAATGGTGAAATTCCTCTGTCCTTTCTCTTCCTCCAATGAAGAACATGAAAGATTTAAATCTTCCAATCTTGATTCCAAAGAGTTGCTATAAGATGCAGGCTATTGCAAATGAATGTTCTCCTTCATGACAGCAGACTCAAGTGTTTGGAATGTGGATGATGAAAGAGAGAATGGTGGAAACTCAACCGGCTCTTCTCCATCAAAACAGTCCTCCAAATCTGACAGATAAACTGCCTCATGGCTGTCTTGCTGCAAATGCTCAACTTCCTCCATGGTGTCTTCTTGATCTGTAACTTGACCACCATGGTTTCTTTCACCCTCCAACATTGAGTTTGAGAGATCAAACTCCTCTTCAGTACTAGAACTTGAGAGAGGTGAAGTAGAAAGAAGAACTGAAGGTTCTCCTGTAGCCTGCTTTGTGCTCAAAGCCCTTGGATCTACAATTTTCTCCTCCACAACTAGAATGTGCTCCTCTTCTTTTGGATCTGGAGCAGCTTCTCCTTCCTCCAATGTTTGAAGACAATCTTGCTCTTGATTGAACTCTTCCTCCAGCATGAAGTTTGTCAAGTCAAACTCTTCAATCTGCTACTCTAGAGGACAAGTTGGGACTGCAAGATCTTCTTCTGAGCTTTCTTCCTTTATGGCTGATTGTGTAACTTGAATTGAATCAGCATTCCCTTCAAATAGAGTGCCAACACGGACACTACTTTCTGAGCAAACTGACTGCTGATCTGCTTCTTCTTTTTGCTCTTCTTCTGCTGCCAAAAATCAGTCTTAACCACAATTTGTTCAACCTTAGCCTCTTTTGTAGGTTTGACCATCAAGGGATCTTTGTCATCCCAAATTTGGCAGCCCAAACCCTCAAGTTGTTTGTCATTTATTTTTTGTTGGGCTCCTCTTCTTGCTGTCCTTCATGGCCGATTTTTGCAATTTCTTCTTCCCCACATGGAATTGGGAATGCAAGAGGAGGGATGGGTTGTAACTCAATTGATTTGGCAATTTTTTATGGTGGTGGAGGTGAAACCTCTTGTTTCTTTGGGGGAGAGCATATTTATTTTAGCTCTTGTGGAGGGGATGACTGTTTGGAAGGAAAAAGGAAGGAAGAATTGAGGTGTGGTGGAAGACTGAGAGGTGGAGACATGGAATCAACATTTGGGACAGTAGATGGGGAGTTTAGGATTTGTAATTCCAAATGAGATGGTGCTACTTGAGTAATGGGAAGAGAAAAACCAGATGATGGTGTAGAACTTACCCATTGACAAGGTTGTTCAACAAAAAGTGTATAGGCCTCTATTTCTACTGTCCATTGTGCAAGTTGGGGCAGCATCTTCATCATGAAGTTCAGCTTCTCCTGAGGGCTAAAGTGTGTTGGAAAAGGGCCTCCCCATGGACAAGGAGTCCTGCAACCAATTCTAAAAGCTCTCATTTGAGCTGTTGCTCTGGACTGCACCATCTTTACCTCCATCTTTTGGATTTTCTCCAACAGACCAGCATCTTGCATCTGATTGTCTTCATTATATGCATACTCTTGCTCTTGGAAAGCTCCATAGCCAAACTAATTTTGGCATTGCTACTCATATGGGTATGCATGCTGATTTTGATTTTGTTCAAAATGCTGATTTGGAGGATTTAAAAAACATGTTAGAGGTGGGAAACATTGCTGCTGTTGTAAATGTGAGTTCCATGATGGAAATGAAGTCATGATTGCACAACTTCATGGAATGGAAAAGAATGAAAGGGATGGAAAGAAGGATGGATGAGAATGGATGAAAAATGGGTCTGCAACTTCAAAAATGGGTTACTGATCAGATGGAGTCGCCAGATGTGTTTGCAAGTGCCTCCAAAGGCTAAAATCTTCACAGGAACACACCAACCTATAAAAGATGAAGTGGAAGACCTCTAAGGTCCCACCGGGCGTGCCAAAACTGTTGATGCAAAATCACAACACCCCTGGATGTTGATCAGATTTCTAGGTTGATCACTCTAGCATCCAGTGTGATTGCACAACATTGAATCCTTTCTTTGAGTGTGGGACTCGTGAAAATGAGAAAGGAATCTCCAGAGAAGGCTGGTTCCTCTTCCTAAACTACCTGCCACAAGCTATTCCAGTGCAGGCAAGCTAATCTAATCCTAATCTAACCATGCCAAGGAGACAGAGAGAGAGAAAAGGGAAAAACAGAGCCTACACTAAAACGGTGATACACCAGAGAAGGAAAATGTTGAACATCTATCAAAACTGCCATGGGACAAGGAGAGGTGAGTGATGGGAAGGATGGACAGATGCATCATAGGCCCAAGGATAGATTTCACACAGAAAATGTCCCAAAACTCCATGAACACAGCTCCAGACCTGTAATGAACATTAGAACATGCACAAATACCTGCAATGAAGAGAGGCAAGAAGAAAACAAGTGAAAAATGAGCAAGGATGGAAAGATGCATCACAAAACATGTTTTTATTGCTCCAAAAGTTTGCACAGAACATCATTTCAATAGTAAAGGCAAAAACGCCATTACGGAAAGCGGGGAGGAGGTTTGAACTCCATTTTCAACCCTGGAGAAGAAAAGAAGGGAGGGCAGAGTAGAGAAGATGAACAACCTTTTAAAATGAGCCAAATCTAGATTTTTACAATGCATGGGTCGAACCCATGAGAGAGAAATGCAGGAAAACGTGCAAGCTATCCAACCATTGACCAAAATGCATTCTTCATTAAAATTGGTGGTTGAAACATCACTTCTGGCCATGCTGAGGAAGAATGCGACCCATGTGCATTAAAATGGTTGTTGAAATGTCACTTCTGGCCATGTTGAAGAAGAATGTGACCCATGTGCATTAAAACTAGTTGTTGAAACATCGCTTCTAGCCATGTTGAAGAAGAATGTGACCCATGTGCCTTAAAATCGGTTGTTGAAGCGTCATTCGCCATTACCATGTGCCGAGAGATGTTTCTTGATTTTATCTCTCCAAACTGAACCAAAATGCAAGATTGACCTCTGGAATCATGTAGAGAATTTCACTAGCTTTCCATTGATATAAAGAACGTGAAAATCTGAGTTCGGATCGAAAGTTATGTTGATTCTAAGATTTAGGGAAAAATAGGCCAAAATGGAATTTGAATTTTTTCCCACGCTCTGCCACTTAGATGACACGTGTCGGGTGCTGATTAGATGAGAAATTCTCTCTCCTTCCCTTTCTGTGGGTTTTCCTTGTCTCTTTTCGTCTACTTCATCTTTTTGCATCCCACGCGTACTTTTGGCCCGGATGTCCCAAACTGTCTGGGACAAATTTCTCTGAACCACCCGATTCAGGCTTCCTTGTTCCTGTTTACGGCGAAGACATGTGGCAAGATTTCATTTGCTCTCGATCTTTCAGATTTTCGCATCCCGCGCGTACTTTTGGCCCGGATGTCCCAAACGAAAGTCCTTTGTTTCGGCCGAACCGGCCGGTTCGCGTCCTCCGCGTACTCTTGTCCCAACTGTCCCGGACTACCTGGGACAAATATCTCCGAACCACCCGAAATGGACTGACTTGCGCCAAACCAGCCGATCCACATCTCGCACATACTTTTGGTCCAACTGTCCCAGACCACGTTAAACAAGACTTAGGAATTTTTCTTCATTTTTTCGACCGGTTCACCTTTTCGCGCCCGCGTGTCCCGATGTCCCAACTGTCCCAAGTGCTACTTGGGCTAGGAATTAGCTGATTTTCTCTGTCCTTCGGCCCCACTTGGTTTTTGCATTTCTTTCACCTTTTCAAAACTTGCTGGGTTTTCTTCTTGACAGAGAGTTAGAAAAAAGCCGAGGGGGTCCTGAAACATGATTTTGGGCCTTAAATCAATCTATTTTCCTCGGGACTTGAATATTCTCGATGCATGTTATCAAAATTTACCACGGGGTGAATTTTGGATAACATATTACCACACATAAACCTCACACATTGCACTATAGGACTTACACACTTTGCATCTAATCACATATTACATGTCATACACCATATATTCTATATCTCATCTACAACATTTTTAAATTTTGGCATCTCACATCATACTAGTATTCATCATACATACTTGTATCTAGCATTACATACTTGTTGAGAAGAAAAAAAAATTATCTAAGGAGAAGACACACAAAGAATTTGTGCATGGGAACAAGGTGTATTTATAGGTGTGAAAAGATAGGAAAGGAAACACGTGTCAAAATAATTTGGCTAAGGAATTAGCCATTTTTTTAGATATGGGCTATTTTGGAGATAACATGCGAGCACACATAAGGATGCAAAATTGTGTGTTACATAATGGTATTTCGGGAATGAGTGGTTGGTAAGTGCCATGCATGGTTTGAGATAATAATAGGATTGATTCTTCCAGCTTAACTATAGGAAATCTATTATTAGAGCACTTGCATGCATGCATGGAGTTGTAAAGGCACATTGTTATTATCAACATGCGACCTATTTTGAGAAGTGCATAGGTGGTGAAGGGAAATTCCCCACCTCTATAAATATGTATTGAACTATGTAGTTTAGGATGTATGTGTGTGAATTATTATAGAGTTATGCTATTGGATCTAATGTGTGCATGACTTATGGAGATACTTTATAATGTAAGAAGCTTATGTGTTTTACAATGTTTAATGCAATGGAGTATATTGGTTGGATAATGGTGTTAAACATAACTAAATTTGGTTCATGTATGGTTAATCTTGTTATATTTATTGTTTGATTCTTGATTCTCTAAGATATAGATTTGGATTATGCACTATGGAATGTTTATGTTTAATTATGGATCTGATTATGTTTTATCACCATCACACTAACATCCTGTACAAGAAACTATAAACAGGGGCCTGATACATTTGCACACTTTAGATGAGCACTCATCTCGGGATGGGTGATGTGACAACGCATTTGGGTTTTCTACAGTGGATTCTAGGCTGCATCATTGGTTCTGTTAGGACATTTATTACTAGTGTAGAGCCATTTGAAAAATGGAAAACAGACTTTTTGGGTCCTATTTCCCTAGCCATGCGTAGAAAAAGATCACACTACATCATCACTTATATAGATTATCTTATAAGGTGGGCGAACCAACACCTACAAAGAATTGTAAAATAGTTACGAGAAAGTTTCTTATGGGAAAATATTATTACTAGGTATGGATGTCCATTGAGTTTGACAAGTGATAGGGGCACACACTTCTTGAATGAGATAATCAAGATATTGTTGGATGAATTTATGGTCACGCACCACAAGACTACACCTTAGCACCCTCAATAAAATATTGAGCCAGAATTTTATAAAAATTGTGATGTTGGAAGGAAAGATTGGGATGATAAAGTTTCTGCTTTAATTTGGGCATATAGAACAACTTACAAAAGGTTAAACAACAACTTAGAACTAATTCAATTGGTGTTTGGTGCAAAATTAGTTATTCCCATGCAATTCATTATACCTTATTTATGTATTTCATGTGCGGGGGTCTAACTAATGAGAAAGAATTAGAAGAATAATTGAAAAGTTAATATAGCTAGATGAGAGGCGCATCATAACACATTCGAGTCGAAGTAGGAAAAGGCCGGAAGAAGGCATGACATGAAAAAACATCGGGATAAGAAGCTTGAGGTTAGACAGATGGTACTTCTTTGTGATTCTAAGTTTTTGCGCCATCTAGGAAAACTTAAGGTGCATTCGTTAGGACCATATGTTATCACTCACATCCTTGAATTAGACGCTTATTAGTTAGAGGTGCTTGATGGAAAAAGGTTACCCAATTACTTTAACGGGAGTAGGCTAGAGCCCTACTATAAATAAGTCTTCTTGGTGTTTGTAATAAGAAATTATTTCCATTTATTATAGATTTCCTTTTTGTATTTCTTTTAATGTATTTAATTCTTCATCGCTATGCTTTGTCAATTTAGTTTGGTGTTTTGTGTAATAAGCATGTTTGCGTGCTAGAAGCTAATTACAATCTAAAGTATTTTTATGCATAGAGGACTGCACATACCATTGGTGTGGGGTGGTTTTTATTTGATTTAAAAAATGGGTACACATAAAAAAATTATTACATGTGTTATTCAAGTATGGAAAGGAGTTGCTAGAAAGAAGATTGCTCCTAGAGAAGACCATAGCTAGAAATAAATGAATGAATAGTATAACGTGAGGTAAGCTATGGCCATAGAAACTACTAGAGGAATGCACATTAGAAAGGTGCTTCGGCACAAGGAAGCACACAAAAGGAGGTCTATAGCCAAAAGGTAAGAAGGCATGCTAGAAGGTTATAGCTAGGGCATGTAGGTGTAACACGTGGAAGTTGGGAAATGGTCAATTAATGAGAGGAATAGTGGTAGGTAAAGGAGTAATATATGAAATAATTTTTCAAATATATATATAAGGACATGATGCAAGTTCACTTTTACCTTTGCGATCATAAGTATTTGAGAAAGCTAGTTGTAACCGAAAGCAGTGAGTGAAGTGTGTTGAGGTGTAGAGAGTTGCGAAACTAGACATGGAGAGCATATTTGTGCACAAAAGTTGCTTGTGTCCTCATTAGAGAAGGGTTTGATAAAAGTATAAGTATTGAGAAGGAGCTAGGGCATGTGGTTTGGAGCTAGGGCACATGATTTGGAGCTAGGGCATGAGAGATTACTCGATAGAGGAAAAAGGTGAGATTTTTACCATGACACCAAGGAAAGCACCTATAGTAGGTATGAAGGGGAAGAAGAAGGTGGAAGTCGAGGTCGAAGTTGCTCCCAAGAGAAATTTTTCAAAAATGTAGTATCTAGAAGGAGTGATCATCGGCGAGATTAGGATTCCCATATCTGTAGATGTAAAATAAGTGATTAAAACAACTGCACCACTAATAACAAGGGAAAGTTAGACACTTTGCTGAATAAGAAGACCAACAAGTGCACAGTGGAAGACATGCCAATATATGATGATGCTAGGGAGAAGTTGCTCAAGAAGGTAGGGGTATATCAACTGTATGAACTCCCATATTTTGGAAAACCATAAAGTTTATACCAATGGCTTATGAGTAGAGTTCATGATGAGTTTTTATATTTTGTTATACGATGGATAAGGATCACCGTGCCTTTGATTGCCATATTAACAGGACTTGAAGGGCACATGGAAAGAAATTATTAGTGATCTAACTAATAAGGTAGATGTTATAGCCATAAGCAAGGAGTTGGGATACTCCAAGGGTCCACGTGGAATGAACATCTACAAATTAAGGAAGTAACCTATGGTGTAAGTAGCTATGCATATGATCACTAAGATGAATGATCAAGAGAGATGGTCATAGGTAAACACCATGTGGCTACATATTGTGAAGAAAATGTCACAAGGAGAAGTCTACAATTTAGTAGGCTTCATAGAAGAAATAATTATTGATGAAGCACATATAGGTGAAAAGATAAGTTTAATAACTATCATACTATCTCTTGTGTTTGTAGAAATTGGAGTTCCCGATGGGCCAAAGAACAAAATTTGGGAATACCTCGTGGAGAACAAGTCCCTCACAGAGAGATTTGAGAAGTATTTGTGTGAACGAACAATGAGTGTCTTGTTCAAATAAAGGGAAAAAATATGGTATGATCGATTGTGTGTGGCCTTTGAGGAGGAATGGCACATTCCAAAGGAGTTACCCTCAGTAGTGGGTAAGGCAATGCAGTTTGTGATGTATCAACATTTTTGCATCATGAAGTTTGTAATGAAGGATAGGACATGGAGTCCCTAGTGTAAACTTTTCTACGCCTTCACAACATGTTATTTCTAGGAAGTAGTACATACATTTACTGACACGTGCCAATTGAGATTTAATGTGGACAAGGTAGAATGTGACTACCATAATCTTAGAAAAACTTATGTTTATCTAGGTTGGTATACCTAAATTGAGAGCACTTCAAATGTTATAAATATGAAGCCAATAAGCTTGGCTATTAGGGACAATGGAGCTGCAATTTTCTATCTCTAGCTTAAGCCTAGGTTGGAAAATAACAAGTACATGGAGAATGAGTTCATGATCCTGGGGTCGTCTGAGGGAAAATGTACATTTGAAAATTTGGTAGCTCTAAAGTCCGCCTTGACCATAGAGATAGACGAAGAATAAGAGCAAGAGGATAGGGGAGGCTTAGAATATAGAGGCTGAAGGCATCCCACAGACAAAGTGGAAAGTGAGCACGTAGATAATTCCCCATAGGCACAAGGAGAGGAAGAATTGGACATATATGCAGTCCATGAGGAGTACCAGTTAAGAAGGTGTTCAGAAGAACTAGGACCCAAGGTGCATGAACATCACAACCTTTATGAAGGTCACCTCGACTCTCCCCTCAGAAAGAAGCACTAGAGAAAAAGAGAAGAAGAAAGATGAAGCTTAATAAGGAGGGGAGGAGTTTGAAGAAAACATGCCAGAACCTTGGTCCATCTTGAAGATGTGGGGGAACCTAGGATGAAGAAATTTGAGATGAAGAAGAAGGGGTGAAAGAGGTAGAAGAAATTGTGCAAGATAAATCTAACACGCCGATTATGACTTAGGTAGGAGAAGTGTCGACCTATGACCTTGGCACCCAAGTTCCTAAGGGGCCAAGGACAAAGAGAAGTGATGAATATGTTTTCCCTAGTATAAGTTATTCTAAGGACACATGAAAAATTGTTTGTGCCTAGTTTTAGAGCACTATGCACCTTAAGGAGCTATATGGGTGAGAGTTAATGGACCTAGATATGGCCACTACATGCACAAGGAAGCATTTATCCTGGTCCATGTAGACTCATATGGATGAACCAAATTTTGATGTGTGTGAGGAGTCTTGTGTCTCACAAAGAGTAAAGAAGGCACCCCAAAGTAGGCACATGATGATAAAACCTATTCTAATGTCTAATGAGCAGGTCAGTAATGCATTTGTCAAGGTATCTACCGAGGTGGCACAAAGAAACATTGATAAGGTCACCACCATTAGAGTGCTTGAAGATAAAAATCCTAAAAAATGAAGAGATAACGCATTTAAATGAAGAGAAGGAATGATAATGAGAAAAGAATGATTCCTTTATGGGAATGGTTGAGGATATTGGTGATCACATTATTGAAACAAGGCCTCATCTAGAACCTAAGGTACCTGAAAATTTTCCTTCTGCTATGCATTATGTGTGCACTTTGGTCAATTTGGTGTTAGAGGATGGACCAATTTGAATGCCCGCACCAAAATATTTTGAACAAGAAGTAGAGAGAGCATGGGCCTCTATGCTTAGAAAGATTTGAATTTATAAGGAATTGATACAAAATTTAAAGGATGAATGGAAGAAAGCAAACCAAGAACTCAATTTGTGTGCGGAACCAAAGGTATTAATAATGACCAGAACTCTAGTAGAAGATAATGAAGTTTTGGAAGTAATGAAAGATGAGACATTAGGGCACGTAGAAATATTGGCACTAGTGAAACAAAAGCACGAGGCCCTCGATAGCCGCCTAGGATCCACATAAAGAGAGGATTGATGAGATTGGGAATATCATAGCACAAAAGATGGATCTCATGGAAGGAATGATGTCAAGTATGGCCAATGTTGTCCAAGTACTACGAATGAGAAGGAAAATATCACTCAAGATGAACTAGATGCCATAGCCACAGATATTCCAGAAAAGACAAGGACTGCTAAATGAATGGAAGACATTGGAGGCTGAAATAAAAAATGAATATCTAGAGCTAATCCTCCCAGTTAAAGAAGAGGGTGTTGTAGAGTGAAAGTTAATTATTTTGTACAATGATTATTTTATTCTTTTTTTTTTCCTTATTCTTTATTATTGGGAACATCGAAGCAATTCCCATTACCAGGAAATAAATGTACTTTAGTGTGGGGTAATGTTGAGTAGATAGAATTTTTCTCTAAAGAGAAGACACACAAAAGATGCACACGTGGGAACAAGGTGCATTTATAGGCGCAAAAATATAGGAAAGGAAACACACGCCAAAACAATTTGGCTCACGACTTATCCATTTTGTTGGATATGGGCTATTTTTAGAGATAACATGCAGAGCACACATAGGGATGAAGACTTGTGTGACACGCAATAATATTTTGGGAATGAGTGGCTGATAAGTGCCATGCATGGTTTGGTATAATAATAGGATTAATTCTTCTAGTTAACTATAGGACATCTATTATTAGAGAACTTTCATGTATGCATGCAGTTGTAAAGGTGCATGGCTATTATCAAAGATCGACCTATTTTTTCAAGTGCATAGTAAATGAAGGGAAAGTCCCCACATCTATAAATATGTATTGAACTATGTATTTTAGGATGTATGTGTGTGAATTATTATAGATTTATGCTGCTGGATCTAATACGCACATAACTTATGGAGATACTTTATAATGTACTGAAAGCTTCTATGTTTTACAGGTGTTTAATGCAATGGATTATATTGGCTATATAATGGTGTTAAACATAACTAAATTTGGTTCATGTATGGTTAATATTTTTATAGTTATTGTTTAATTCTTGATTTTATAAGATCTAGATCTGGATTATGCAATGTGGAATGTTTACATTTAATTATGGATCTGAATATGTTTTATCACCATCACACTAACATCTTGCACAAAAACTCTAATTTATGCACTTCGGGTGAGCGCTCAACTCAAGCTAGGTGATGCGCCAACACGCATGGGTTTTCTACAAAGTGGATTATAGGTTGCATCAATACTAATCCTCATACATACTAATTTTATTCTACACTATACATCTTATACATAATACATTACACATTATAATCCTTACATGGTCATATTTCATCATTATGCATATTACATTGTCTTTTACATGATGCACTCACTACCCTATGACACACTTTAGTTCCTCGGTCCATAATCAACTGCCGAGGGTTTAAAAATCAAATGGACCTTACACTCATCACACATTTACTATTCAAACTTTTAGTATGTGACATTTCTATCCTAGTGACATACACATTAGGCTAAATCGTCACCTATTCTATCATTTTGTAGTGGTATATACATTAGGTTACATCACCACTTCTTCTCATCTTGTAGTGATATATGCTTAGAGATAAATCATCACTCACCTATTCATCTCATAGTGATATATGATTAGAGATAAATAATCACTCACCCATTCATCTCATACTTGATATATGCTTAGGTTAAATCATCACTTATACATTCCATTTGGTCGTGATACATGCTTCATCTATATGGTTCACACAAACATCATTTCTACGTCACATCTCATAAATATACATACACATTCATCACAACACATTAGAAACAACACACACTTCGACTATTTATCGATGAAACACTCTCATTTACGGTTCATTATTTACTACCGAGAGGGAAAAAATGAACCTCATTACATATATTTCCATTCACTTGGGGGCATGCAGCTCCTATCACTCCATTTTGCATTCCATTCCATCCATCCACAACATACTGTATATTATGGTTTCTCTTACTCTTACTTACTTTTTCTTATTCATGGTCACTTTATTACACATACTAGTTAGCTTACTTATATGCCATTTATCTATATCATCCACACATGCACATTCATGCCATTTTCTATTTGTGATCACACATACAAGTATCTTCCATGAAACATGGATGCTTTCCTTCTACCCTTCCTATAATGGTCACTGGGGAGCATCCACATTCATCTCTCATAGGTGCTATTGTTTCATTTTATACGTAACACTTTACATTACTTGGTTATGCATGATTTTGGCATACCCATAACTTTATAAACATGCTAACAGATCTTTATGTGTATCATTTATTATGCGAGGATATTTGCTTCCATACTTATTTGTTACATTATTTTTCTTTGTTTTCTTCTTGTATGTGGAATTTTCCCTATGTTTGGTGTGCACACTTATTTGTGTTTGTGGCCATGATGGCCTTACATGTCTTGCAAAATCATGAGTGATGTTCAATGTTTGTAACCTGATTTTTGTGTCTTACTTATCTTCCTACACGTTAAAACTACTTTACTTCGTAGCTTATACACTATTTGCATAGATTACACATTGTCTTATACATACATGCTTGTTCGTACTAACACTTGTATATGGCTAGTGATCCTTTTTATTTGCACTTTGGTCCCTACCATGTGCATTCCCTTCCCCCTACAGGTCATAGTTTGAGTTCATGCGGTTGGTCCTCATTTGGGGCCAAATTCTCCTATCAACAACATTGCATGTGCCCCTAAAGAGGGGGAATAATTTGGGGTTTTACAATCTACACAACACATTTACACCGATTCAGTTTAATGCATTTTCTACCCTTGGAATTTTGGATTTACATACAACAAGTGAGTTCAGAGCGGTATACAAAATCCAAACACAATGAATTTTACAGGGGCATGGTGTCCTTAACATTCTAGAAAGCAATTAAAAGATTAGAGGTTGTAGTAGGTGTACCTTCCTACACTACTTCATCTAGTGGCATCGGATAGCCCAAAATACTAGGACAATATAGAGATCTCTTCACATGGTTCAGGGAAGCAGTTAAAGGTTGGAGGACATAGAGCATTTACTCCCTATACTTATTCAGCCTATGGTGTCGGGTCGCCTAAAAAACCCTGACAGTACAAGATATCCTTCTACACTCTTTCTCTCGACATGGATCAGGTGCACATGTTCCATTTACAATTTTTAATTTATGTATTTTAAATTTACATACTTTTACATGCTTCTTTCACATTGTGTTTTTACACATACACATATACATATATGACTACTTGATCATTTTATTCTTGCAGATCCAAATGTATGAGAAATAAGAAGTTAAATAGGGGAAACAACAAGAACAATGTCAACAATAAACACTTTACAATAGCACACACTTTAATAAACATGAAGGTACACTACACACGTCAACATCAACACATGTGTTCCACCCTAGGTTCACTCTCATCACTTTTTTGCACATTTTTATCTTTATTTTCCATGCTCAGTAATCTTTTTACCACTCCACAATTTTTCTTTCCCTTTGGTATGCCTTCTTCATCACTCTACATCGGCATCGGGTACACATCTCTATCTATTTTATGTCACCGAGATTTCTACTCACCAACATAAAGTGGGGGAAAATGTAGTCACTAAATCATGCACTTTATATGTTATTTATCATGGTTTCATACTACTATTTAAAAGGTTTTTGAGTGAAGAATTTACTAATTAACCCCCATATTATTTCCATCTTCTCTTATTTTATTTCATCATTCCCGACCTTTTACACCTACATGCCCAGTTAAATTTCATCACTTTACATTATTTTATCCTCGACTGGGGTGCCCACACTATTACTAGGGCACCCATGGGCACCTTGGTCCCACCATGGGCACCCCGGTCCTTCTTGAACTTTCCTACCACTTTTTGGGCTCTTTCTAGCTGTTTGAGGTCTTTATATTTTTGGTGGTCAGCCATTTTGGGGTTAATTACGAAATTAAATCAAGAGAAACCTATAAATATAAATCTATGAGACCATAATGAGGGACCAAGCACTAGTCACTACTATTATCCATCTAGAATTGCATCCATATAGCTCCATCACAAGGCACAAGGCTAGGTCATCTACATCACACACAACATAGGGGAGGATTCTATTCTATTCCATGCACACATTCTATTACATTTTCTACATCTAGTTATTTCTCGCTACTTCATAAAGTGCGACTGACACAAGAACACCTAGGGCACATTATGCACACACTCACTAGAACTACATTTAGGTCTGAAATGTAGTGCAACACTTAGTTAGTAAGCCCACTATTGTGGCAGATAAGGTTATCTTTGTATTTTTACTATTCTGCACTCTTCTCACACTCCTTCTCTATTATACACCTTTATTAGAAATATTATTAGTGAGTTAAGCCCCATTCCATTAATTTCACCTTAAATACATGGTAAGAGCTACTATCCATGGATACCTAAAAATATTATTGTTCAAAGTGGTCTACCTTGACTTAAGACAAACTATATCTATGGTTATACAACTTCTCCCAAAGTTTTAAACTCTGTAACTCATTGCCACTCCTTTGAATCACCTAAGACAATTTGTAATTAGGTCTAGTTCTTGTATCCCTCTTTACATATAAGTCTTATTATTTTGGATCACTAAAACATGACCAAGGGAAAATAATCATATATTCTAACACCATTTATGGATTCCTTTCTTTATACAAAGTTTTTAGAAAATATTCTCAAGGGAAGTCTTTGAACCCACTTGTCATCATGCAAAATTAGGTATCTCTCAAGGTCTAAGATTGAGTTTTATGAATTTTTAGCTCTAAAAATTATGGCTTCCTCTTTACATGAAATCATCACCTTCCTTATTCATCTATACACCTTTTTATCAAGTTTCACTAAATTATGTAAGACACCATTTTAGATTTTCTTCTCCAAACTAGCTCTTGACTCGTTATAAAAACAAAGTATATGAATGTAATTTCTATTTTTTTACCTTAAGAACCTTTTGTTTAGTCTTTACAACCATGTTCAACTCTTCTTGAAGCCTCCATCCACCTCATGTATAAATTTCATCAATTACTAAATAATATTCTTTGATATAATTTCATTTCTTTATGATCAAACCCTCAAAACTAGGTATAAGGCTACAATCGAATGAGATTCTAATTTGGACATATATATATACTAATTCATTTGTCTTGAAAATTCTTGAAACCATTATTTACACCCTAATCCAATTTAATGCCAAATTTGAGTTATTTTTGTTTTCTAGTTATCCAAGATTTTTCAAGACTCGAGATTATTCTCAAAAACCTTAGAATCCTCTCCAATTTACTTCAAGCATATTTTACTACTAAAAAAATGTTTATGACCTCTAAATTTTGATTCTCTAGTCTTACGTGAGACCGTGTTATCAATATTTTCCAGTTTTAGATAATATTTTATTTAAAAAATGATAAGATTACTACTATAACCTAAAGAAATTTCTATCACCTTCTTGAGAAATGCCTATAAAAACCAATAAACCTTACTACCTCATTTCAATGTTTATTCAACCTACAAATAATATAGACCAACAAAAAGTACTAACCGAGACTTATTACCTCTTCCAATATGATCTATATTAACTCTCTTTATATTTATGGGTTTTTACCCTACTTTTATGGTTGTTGATTCCATTGTGTTCCATCAATCAACCTACACAGTACAATATACTAAAAATACAAAGTTTCCTTATAAATATAAGAATATATTTCATACACCTCGTATTCTCATTAAGAAAGGATGAACCCTATCATAAAAATTATACCAACATCCTCTAAATATCTCTAACTTAGTAATATCATATAATACATATTAAAAAGAATGCAAACAATTTTTTTATTTCATACATCCTTCACATTTTACAAGAATATTTAAACTTCATTATACATGATCTAGCATATAATTTGTCAATAGATCATACTTGAGCCTTCATGTCCCTCTTCCAAACTTATTTTCAAAACCCTATCTCCTTCCTCCCTCCTAACTATGACATCCCCTCTCAAATTACTCTTTAAATAATTATAATAGAGGTGGTTACAAATTATTTAGACTAACCTACCCATAGTAAGAAGTGATCACAGTATTTGAAACCCTAAAATAAGGATATAAACATGTAATTTTGATCATATAATGTCAATGAGAATCATTTACATCATTTCATGCTTCCTAACCTAATAAGTGAACCCCTATAAACAAATAGGAAATTCAAATATTTAAAATGGTGAATTTTGGATGAAAAATCCAAAATGAACTCATTATAAGCTAAGAGGGATCCAAGTAAGTTGGGATACATTCAAAAACACCTAATATGACCACCTAAAACTTTTTTTAGATAATGGGTAAAAGAGGGTTTGTCAAGGACACAACCTTGCTACAAAAAGGTATCTAACATCTAGATATAATAATAAACATAAAAAGAAAAAAAAGAGCTAAATTTTTTTTTTTTTTATGAAAACAACCCAAAAACAACCTAGGTACAACCAAAGTGCAGCCCGAGTGTAGCCAAAATCTAGCCACAAAGAAACAAAATAACCATAAATCATTTCTAATTCTTCACTTGATTAGAGATCTGGATGAGATATTTCATATACTATTATCTCTTCTCTACTTCCTTTCTCTTATCTTCCTCATTGTTTCTCGCCCTTATTTCCCTTGTTGTTTATCTCTTTCATGATAGAGCTTAAGATAACATTTTGTATAATGAATCCATCTGCCAAGATGTTACATTTGTCTTCCACTCCCTCTAGTTTGAATTCCATCTCTCTCTAATTAGATGTTTCCTTTTCAACTTTATTAGAATTAAGGTCCTTAACATTCCCCCTAATAGCCCTGATATCCTTTCTAATCCCTTTGATTACATACTTTTGGAACTTAAATTAATTGTGGACAAAGTATTTGTTATTCTTGTCAATGTTTTTTCCAAGGCTAAGAAGGCTTCGAGTAGCCAAATCCCTTAAAATATTTTAATGAGTGTTATCCTAAGCACTATTGGAACCTTCAATATTTTGCCTTTATGGTTGTTTCTTCTAAGCACTCTTAACGGGATGATTTCCTTTCCCTACCTTTTATTATTCTTAGGAGCAGACGTGGAGGGAAGATAAGGGGTAGGGTTATGCCTAGGATTAAGACTCATTTAATGAGTGTAGATGAGGATCATGAAAACCTAATGAAGGGGATAATATTTTTTTCCCTTTGTTACCTCCTTAACAGAATTTTCCAAGGACATGAGAATGTAGAAAGGGAGACTTACTAGAATTTTTATTCTAAAATGATTTAGGAGTATGAAGTGATAGGTGTTGAATCTTGAGAGTCAAGTATTCGATGATAATCATGGCCACTTCCTCAAAAGGACTAAGGATGGAATTGTGAAGGAAGCCCCTAGGGATGCGTTGTAATTTTTCGACACTTCCAAAAATTTTCCTCTTACCCATCTCTATTACACTTACTTTTATAGAGCTTGGTACACATTGTGCTCATTCCAGTGATGTGAGCTATAAGGCCCTCAAAAATGCAAATTTTTTTCCCTTTAAACTAAACAACTTTGTCCTTCCACATGGTGGTACAATTGGTAGAAATGTGAGGTTCATGGCCTTAAATTATTTCAAGGAAGGTGGAGAAATTACCAGCACCCAAAATAATCCATAACCCCTCATTGTTTCTCTAAATTCTATTGAATATAGGTTTGATATGGAAAGGTTCCCCACCCATTCCCCCTTAAATCACAAGATATGAAATAGATAAGAAAGGAAGGATTAACAAAAAAATGACTTGGAATTATCCAAAAACAAGGAACAATGAAAGGGATGTTATCACATGGGAGATAAGAGTTCCAAAATAAAAATATATATTGTGGAAGATATGTGATAGAGTTATGATGAACTTTATTCCCTTTCATGATTGATCAAATTCAATACTTCCAAAGGGATGTCCATATTCCCTATCCAATGAAGAAGAGAAGAGTAATTAACTCCAATGTTTGCACATCTATCTGCCACTTTATTACCCTCCCTATAAGAGTGAGTAATGTTGATTTGGGAAAAAGAGCTAAGGATATGAAGGGAATCCTTAATAATATTACTTATTTTCCAACTAGGTGGGGAATTGTTATGAAGACATTTGATGATGTTAAGGGAATATCCTTCCACGCATAGGTTTCTTATGTCAAGTTTCTTATCAAGTTGGATCCCCCAAAGAGTTTCTATAGCTTCATCAAAATGATTTTTAGAAGCCTAAATTACCAACATAAGCAAGAATTAATTCACCATTACTATTTCTAATGACACATCCTCATCCCACCTTACCTAGATTTCCTTTGGAGGCACCATCAAAGTTAAGCTTAGCCCAACCCTTTGGATGATGCGTCTAAATAGTCTCTTATGTTAGATGTATGAAGTTACAAAGATTTGAATTTTAATCCATTTGAATATTCCAACCTTTGAGGAATATGGATTCAGTGTCATTTGTAATCTCTTTACTTTGGAGGTAATAGATGACTTGAAATTCTTAATAATTAGCATAGATAACCTTTTGAAAACATGGTTTATGGGAAGACTATTGTACTCAAATATTCTTTTATTTATATTTTTCCAAATGGCCCAAATGGTATGAGGGAAGATGATATCCCATAAGAGTCTCATAGATTTACATTTTTATTTAAAAACCATTGAGACCAAAAGTCATCAACGGAAGAGGGAAGAATCTATTTTAGCCCTGATTTTTCCAATATAAGGCCCCAAAATGAAGTGACAAAGTGGTGATTCACATTTTCTTCCTCAACTTTGAACATGATGCATCTATTGGGTATCATTTATCCTTTTCTTCTAATGTTGTTCAATGTAAGGAATTTATTCTAATTTCCAAACACCAAAATAAATTAATCTTGGGTGTGATTTATTTGATCCACACTATCTTCCAATGAATTGATGTATTCTAAATTTGGATTTGGCTGTTATATCTTGAATGAAAACTATAATTTATATCATTATATTCTTCCCATATAATTTGATCTTCAGTATTTGTGTTGGGGATATAGATGTTGGACATCATATTTTACAAAGTTATCAGATTATCCCTATCACCATTAGTGGATTATTCAAGATAAAGTCTTTTCCATTATCTTATTCCATCATTTTTATTAATATACTCAAAAATTTTATCACCATAAGTTTACATGATTTTATTTATTTGTATTTGCATGGCGTCCCTTTGTTGTTGGCTTATCAAAATATTCCATTTGTATTCCTAGAAAGACATTTTATTTCCATTTCTTAACTCCCATCTAATTCCTTTAGTGATCAACTCATGAATATTAGTCAAAGAGTTCCAAAATGAGAGCCTTTGGGAGGTAATAAAAATAGTGAAGTCCTTGATATAGTCATTTTTCAAGTATTTTCTTTTGAAAATGTTGCACTAAATAAGAGCCTCTTTTAAGAGCCTCTAGTCCATTTTAGCAAGGAGTTCTATATTCATATTTATGAGGTTTTTGATGCCCAACCCACCTTGAAACTTAGGTTTGTAAACTTTTTCCCAAGTGACCAACGGAACCCTATTTTGATCTTCTACAATAGCCTAAAGGAAACATTTCTAGATTTTATCAATATTATCTAAAATAGATTGTGGGATTCTAAAGAGAGAAAGTAGATAAATGGGCAGATTTTGCAAAGTACTTTTTTTTTATCAAAGTGCATTTGGCTACACTAGAGAGAAAACTCCTTTCTAACCCAAAATTTTTAATTGAAACATATCAATGAAGGAGTTATATACCTCCACAGGTATCATTCCATTGAAGAGAGGCATTCCTAAGTAAGTGGAGGAAGAATTTAACACTACAACCTAATGTTTTTGTAATTTATGTTTCCTAATCCAAGGGTGTTTATAAAAATGCAAAATTTTTGGCATAATGTATGAGCTGACCTAAAGAATCTTCATAACATGATTTTTTTTTTTCAAATGATTAGATTTGACAATAGAGGCAATGAAAAGTAGAATGGTGTCATCAAAAACTACTGATATGAAATAATGAAGTTTTTTGAGGAAGGATTGAAGCCACAAATAATACCTATAAGAGTGGATCTGTAGATTACTATGCTAAGACTTTACGCCATGATGATGAATAAGATGGGAGAGATATGATATATTTTTCTAATCCCTCTACTTCTGCCAAAGAAACTAGTAGGAGTACCATTAATGAGAATAGAAAACATTGGGGTAGAGATACATTCCCTTATCAAATTTCTGAATTTTATGTTGAACCCAAAATTTCCTAATAATTTATCTAATAATTCTCAAGAGACTCTATCAAAGGCATTGTTCATATATAATTTTATTTTCATTCCCACTTTTTTCTCTTTTCCATTGAGTGGATAGTTTCATGAACCACCACTATTCCATCCTAAATTTTTCTACCTTGAATAAAGCCACCTTGCTTCTAGGATATCATATTCTTTAATAATCTGTTGCATTCTTGATGCTATAGTCTTAGTAAATATATTTAATATAGTATTAGAGAGACTAATAGATAAAAATATTTGAATTCCTTGGCACCAAATTTTGTGGGGATGAGGAAAATTAATGTGATGTTTATTTCCTTGAGAAGTTTACCACTATAGAAAAATTCATTAATGGATTTGAGCAGGCCATTCTTAAAAATTTACCAATAGATTTAGAAGAAAATGGAAGGGAAACTATCAAGGCTAGGGGAATTATCACCTTCTATTTTCGTAGCTCCTCCATCTCCACGAGTTCTAAGAGGGAATTCAACTCTTCTTATATCTCGAGAAACGGGTATACTTTACATTAACATATTAGTATAAATTTCATTTTCCCTCCCTCTTTTGTAAGATGTTTCTTGTAAAAATCAAAAACCTTTTTCTTAATGATGCCTATATCTCATGCATTCCTAACCATTATCCAAGTTAATAGATGTAATTTTTCTATGAATTCTGTGCTTAAGGGTGGTCATGTGAAAATATTTGGTATTTTTGTCTCCTTATTTGAGCCACAATGCCTGATTTTTTCTTCAATGAGTTTCCTCACAAGAATCGATGGTATGTAGCTCACTAAGAAGATCCTTTTCCTTATACAATTCATTAACATCCATACCCATGTTTTGTACTTTTGTTTCCAGCAAGGCAATCTCATTTATGATATTTTTTTCCTTTCAAATATATTGCAAAAGACAAGTTTATTCCATTTTTTCACATTTAATTTGACATTTTTCAAATTTTGAACCAAGATATACATGGACAACCCAATATTTTCCATCTTCCACCAATATTGAATTCTATTGTGAAATTCTAGGTGCTTAATCTACATTTTTCAAATATAAAAGGGGTAGGGGCATGTTTACCCTTGCTATCAATACTAAGGAAAAGAGGATTGTGATCTAAGCCAATTCTAGGAAGGTTTGAAAGAAAAAACTCTTGAGAGAGAAACCAATTAGAGGAACATAGGGCTCTATCAATTTTTACCATTATAATATTTTCTCCGAGTCTCCTAGTGGTCCATGTATTACTAACACCTGTAGCCAAATGATTTATCCTCTCATGAATAGTACATCCTTTATCCAATTTTTCATCCCACAATATAGCAATTCCTCTGAAGCACCATTATAACTAATACAATTGATCCCTACATTTATCCAAACCTTTTTTCTCATTTCATTAAAGCTTTTAGTGATTTAAAAATATAGATTTATGTTAAACCCTAGATATTTCAGAGTCACATATAATAAACAATGATATAGAACTACTAAATATAATATGACACAAGGAATAAACATATATCAAACCCTAAGAAAAAGATATATGAAGAATAAATTAGTTGATATATGCTTGATATGGAAGTGTCAGTAGATGTGAAAATGCTAAACAGAAGTGAAAAATGTCACAAATTCTCGGTATAAATTTTGGAATGTAAGAATGAGGTCGAAAACAAGCGCCCATGGAAGGAAAGGAGTACCCATGCACTAGTGACTGACTCGAGCTCTAGTGTCCGGACAGTGCTTAGGTTCTGAATTTTTTTGGGTCTTAAGGGTGTCACAAATATTCACTATTGGACACCTATATATCATTGGTTAATCAGAAATTTATCTTTTAACCTACAAAACAAATGATATCATGAAAAAACCCAAACTACATCAAATCCTAAAAAATAAATATGTAAATGAGGAGTCAGACTAACCCCAGTGGTCACTCGATAGAG
This sequence comes from Taxus wallichiana var. yunnanensis, assembly GCA_018340775.1. Taxonomy (NCBI): domain Eukaryota; kingdom Viridiplantae; phylum Streptophyta; class Pinopsida; order Cupressales; family Taxaceae; genus Taxus; species Taxus wallichiana. The sequence goes on along the minus strand of CM031236.1, from coordinate 241,731,365 downwards.
TGAACTTATGACCGAGTACTATACTACATCATAGAATCCATGTATTTCTTGTGAATTATGTGAAAGAATTGTGCCCTATGAAGATATTATGCAAGAATCTCTTGATAATGAGCAATAAATAGATTAGTGGATGGAAAAATGAACTTCCCTCCTATGCATGTAGGTAGAAAATGTAGTCCCTTGTCCCTTGAGTGAGTACTCGACGGATTATTTGATTATCTTAAAATTCCTTTGGATATAACCGTAGGTGGTGATAATATATTCTTAGAGCTTGGTTATTTATTATGGTCACATAGCTTTGTATTTATATGATTCCCTTGGTTTGAATTTCATAATTGACAACTAAAAGGATGAACCATAAAAACATGATCCCAAAAATATAAAAGATGCCCAAAAGAGGTGAGTAAGATACAAAGAGGTCGGGGGAATCCGAGAGGGAGGAGGGCATCTAGGCATTGATGTCTTAGCTGGGCATTGGTTTCCATGGTCAATAAAGGTAAAGCAATGAAGATCGTCTTGGGTTGTGGGGTGTATAAGATCAAAAGAGACAAAAAACATAGAAAAGAAGCCAAAGATAGATGTCAATTAATAGTTTTCTCACTTAGGAGTCATGTGAGTGTGGTACGTGATTATGACCTGAAATGTACCCAAGTGCATGACTTAGTGTCTATGTTTCCCCCCAATTTATGTTGTTGAGTGAATACTTGATAACATAAAGTAGATAAGTGATACGTACTTGATAATGATGTAGATCAATGGTGAAAGCATGCTTTGAGGAGACAAGAAAAAGTGTTGAGTGATGAAAGATAAGAAAGAGGAAGTGACCCTAGGGGGTGAAGTGTATGTGTCATGTCACGCGTTTATGCTTGTTGTCAATATTGTGCTTGATGCTTGCTGATGTTACGATGCTTCTTGTTGTGTATTAAGGATGGAATTGCAAAAGAAGAGTGAAAGAGTAGTCAAAATCATCTATATGTAAAACATTTGATCCAAGTATGTAAAAATGTGAAAAAATAGTAAAAGAAACATGTGCACTTGATCCATGATGAGTAAGAAGGATAGAAATTGTCATAAAATATTGTATAAGAATGATTTTTAAGGGAAATTTCATGCCAAGAGTGAGTTTTTTGGGTGATTTCATGCCATGATAGAAGAGTTTTGGGGAGAAAGGTCTAGTATTATTCTCAATCCCTGACTGCTTCCTAAAATTTATACACCACTAAAAATGGTGTGATCCTGCTTTGTTCATGTTCGATCTAGTTTGATCCAAGTAGAAATAAAAGGTGTAATGTATTCTGATTGTTGAAGGACTATGAAAAATGCTATGTGAAATGTTGTAAACTATACACATATGAGAAAGTGATTGTAGCCGCCCCCGGTCATAGGCGTCAGGAAGGGTCAGGAGTTCTTAGGCTCTCATGTTTGTATCTCTGTGTGCTAGTGTCTATGATAATTTGAGGACCCAAGTTAGAATATGGGCCATTGTGTGTTGTAAATGTATTATGTTCCCATACCGTGTAGGTCTATACTTGAAGTCAAAATGTTGTATGGGGTGACTGATTCACCCAATATATGTTCTCCTTGTTTTGGGAGCATACGACATTACTAGGAGGATTCGACCCAAAGGAGAGGACCAGATGATGATCCAAAACTAATTCCCTGTAGGGGATGGGATGTGCATGGTAGAAACTAAGGCACATGAAAAACAAGTGGCTTGAAATATGTGTTAGTGTAATCAAGAAAAATTTGCATATAAAAGACAATGTGTAATCCAACAAGAAAGAAGAAAATGTAGACCACAAAAATAAGATTTCAAACATGGAACATTGCTCACAATATCGCAAGACAATCATGATAGAAGTGGCCAAAAGCATACAAGAAATGAACGAGCAAGACATAGGGCATATCCCATAAATAATGACATATAATGAAAAATAGTATCAATCAAACTAGTAGACAAACATGGTGGTAAATAGTTCTTGAAAATAAAATGCTACACATGAAGCACCTATTAGAATGTTAGAAATATAAAAAGTATGTTAAGACATGTATATATCGATAGAGTAGTGTGTTAGTAAGAATATGAAGTAGTAGAAAATGAAACAATAGGACTTGTCATGTGTATGAAAGTAGATGCCCCAAAATCCTTGGTGGGATTGGTAAGAGGTACAATGATAATAATCCATGCTACATATACATATATATAGAAAGTCTATATCTACAACTAGAGAAAAAGTGAATGTGCATGTGTATATGATAAAGAAAATGACATACTAGATATACGACTAACATAGTAAATAAAGTGTAACATGTGAGTATAAGAAAATAAGAATTATTGTAACTAAGATATGCAACATGATGTGAGTGTGAATGAAATGGGATGCAAAGTGAATGATAGGACTAATGTGCCCCATGAGTGAATGTGTATGAATATGAGATGAGGTTAATTTATATGAGACCTCTCGATAGCCAAGAATGAATCTGTATAAAAAGAGCAGGTCATCGAAATGGTTTGAATTACCTACTAGAAATATAAATCAATGCTGCGTAGATCATGTAAAGTCCGAGTGGGTGAGGTTAATTTCAGATTTAGACCCTCAATAGTAAAGTATGAACCATGGAACTAGAATTCTTCATAGGGTGGTATGATGCATGAGAATGTGATGCTAGAGAGATGTGTTGTGAATGCACAAAACGTGAACTATGTCATGTGTGTGATGTGAGGTTCATGGATATAGTTTTCCATCAATAGTCAAATGTGAACCTTAGCACAAGAGTATGTCATAGGGTAATGATGACATAAGTTGTGTATCAAGCTATGTAAGATTAATAAAAAGACTAGATGTGAAGCATAAAGCATAATAACAGAATACGAGATACGATAATTCTAGAAAGGGGGAGAGTAAGTATTATTCCCCTAAGAGTATGATATGAAGAAGAATCAAGTAAAATTTTATAATAGATCATCATTGTCAAGGTTGAAGCCAAATGTAGATGTGTCAGATACCTAGTAAGCGATAGTATGTGGTTGATCATGTAAGGAGCCATAACGATATAAATTGTACATTGCCATTGTGTATTATTTATCATTGAAAGGTGGTAGTGGAAATCCATGTACATACCAAATGAGTACGATTTTTTGAATAACCAAGAAATGAATCATTGTAAATATAAACAAGGCCAAAGGGCATAGGAAATGTGATATAAATATGATTAGGATCTAGAGTGCCACCAATGTAGTCAAGCCAAGACTACCCAAGATTAAGTGGAGATGTGTGTGCAACAAAAACTAATAGATGAAAGACGCAGAGGCCATAAGTAATAGTGATGTGAACATATCCAAGATAGAGATGAGGAGAATGAGGTGGAGGTAGGATATCATCAAATATGAATCCAATATGAGTCAAGCCAACATGTGTGAAAATAGTGTCGAGAAAGTGATATCAAATGGAATATGTGGCTAATAAGCATTATTTATGAACATAGTGCATGTGAAAGGAGGAAGTACAGATGCAGGTTGCTCATGAGAATATGAGGAAGGTGAAATGATGCCTAATGTATGGACAAACCCCTGATAAAGTGCTTGTTATCCAAATAACTCTCCTAGTTATTTAGATACCTTATATTTTATCCCGACTCTAATGTTTCAAATTTTAGGTTGTGTACACTCGGTAGTTCTTTGGCTCCTTGGTACTCTTGTACTTCTTCCGCTCACCTTTACACATACTTCTTTCTTCTCCCCTTTGAATCCCCATTCCTTTGCTTCATTTTGCACTTGCTTCACGCATTTCCCCTTCCCTCTACATTATTCTATATCTTTCCATTTTTCTCTACACCTTCCTTCCCGCACTCGCTTTAATTCCCAATCTGTCGTGTACTCCTTGCATGCACACCTATTAAATTGCCCTTAAAAAAGCTGGCTAAGTCATCTTCATGTCTTTGTGCTTACATGCATTACAATTCATCCCTTCGTGGTTCACATTCTATGCCCATTTCTTCCTTTTTTTCATGACTTTATTAGTTGAATTCTCATGCCCCACTCACATACTTTCTTCCTACAGGTGTGCTTCCATTTCTTCCACACACATTACCTTCATGCACTTGCCTTCTAAATTATTATGCCCCTTCCCTTCACACATTGTGCCTTCTTCTACACTAGTCACTGTGCCACATCATCATATGTCGACTTAAATATGCTACACGTAACTTACTAAAGCACACCCTTGGGTGCTGAAAGCTGAAAATGAACTAGTGTGTGACAAGTGGCGAAATGAAAAATTAGATGAACATTTGGCTGATCATTCAATCAATCAAAGACGCATCACGTGTCATTGAGTGTCTAGTTTGCACTCTAGATCTCTGATAGCCATAACTTTTGTTATAGTGCTTAGATTCCCATGTGCCCAGTCTTGTTGGAAAGCTAATGATGTGGGCTACATGTTGGAATTTTCAAAATCATATTTGGGTGGAATTTGGTAGGTGGAAAATAGGAAAATTCCTTTTATATCATTAATGCATGCATCCAATCTATCCAACCACCCAAATTTCTATAGATTTGGTCTGCTTCCTTCTTCTACATGCCAAAAATACATGGGGAGGTGCATTTGACATCCTTATAGGTGGATTTGTAGGTAGTTATTTCTTGTTGTTGGTGATTGAAGATTAAAATCCAAGTTTCCCTCTCTCTCTCTCTCTCTCTCTCTCTCTTCTCTACTTCATTATTCTATAAATGTAAGAGAATTACTCATTAAAAGGATCCCTCTTTTTGTAATGACACCATGCCAAAATGGTGGTTGAATTCCCATGGGTTTTAGACCTTTGACTTGGTCTTTGAAATGTATTCTCACCTCCTACCATGAATTTAACTGATTGTGTATCCCTTAAGTAATAAAATTGTGTTTTGTGGAACTCTAGTTTCCATTTCACGTTTTCATTGCATCTCACCTCTCTCTCTGTGTTTATAGCATGATATGCATATTTTCCACTTGTAGTCCCCATGCTCCTATTTTTTCATGCGTGGAAGTTGAGTCTACGTGGTTCTTGTCTATGGTGTGCACATGTCTGCCCTCTCTCCCACACTTTCTCCCTTTTGTGCCCCTTGTGGAGAGTGATTGAACCCTTTCTCTCGTGATATCACCTTCCCTTAGCATAGATTTCCCCTTCTACATATCCTTCTATCCCTAGTCCTTGGCATGTTTAGTCTAGGATTAGCTTTACAGTATTATAAGTAGCGTTAGCATTAGAAGTAGGTATAGTAACCAGTCATCTTTGGAGATCTGTCTCAAGTGTGCAAGGTTACAAAACTTAGAGATGCTTCCATTATTTTCTCAAATGAATCGGTTCTTCTAGATCTAAGATATGGGTGCACGTTCGATAACCAAATTTTGTTGGCACACCTAGTGGAATAAGAGTGAAGAGATTTACATCTTCATTTCAACAAGTTTGATGTGTTTTTGCTGAGATCCAACCTTTGGAGGAATTTTTTCAACACATCTAGGAACTCCACTGATTCAAACACATCCATTATATCATTCAAGACTAGTCTCCCCTCCTTATTTCATTCATTTCTCCTTTTCCATCGTTTCACCTTCCTCTTTTGAAGTTGTGAAATCATGAGTTCTTTCTCTTCCTGGAATTCTCATTTGCAGGAGAAGAACTATTCCCCTCCAACACCACAATTTAAAATCCTCCTCCAAATAAGTTTTTTGAGCCCCATCATCCTGTAAATGCATATAACCCACCTCCCACTAACTCGTATGGTTATTTTTGTAACTGCACTATTTATGAAGAATAATTTTATGTAGATGATGGTGAAAAATCCATGACAGAAGCTGATTTTGAGATGCAAGTGAAAAAATAGAGATGGACATGATGCATCTCAAAATCAAATGCTCGATGAAGGAAACTAAAGTTGGCTTCAAGGTCCCTTTTCCATGGGTCGGCTCTGTACCAGGTTGGTTTAGCACCCAAAAAAATGTATGCTTTATTACTAGATGCTTTGCCTCAGGATTATAGAGTGGGATGAAGAAATGGAGGATAAAAAATCTAGTGCTTTGAGAAATCATGTCAATGGGGTAATTTTGTGCTACAATTCTATAGCCCTCTCATTTCTCCTCCTCAACCTACATCATCTCAAAGTGCATTGCCCATGTTCCTAGCTTTCTTTGTGCTAATCTCACCGAGAATTCCATTGCTTCACCATCCTCCCTTCCATCCCTCCTTCATTTATCTGCCATCATCCCCTTCATGTGTGATTTTATTCCTCCTATGTGTGTGCATTCCACGCCTTCCACTACTATTCACCCACCTTCTTCTAAGTTCCCTCTACCTAATTATGCTATAAAAATATCCCCTTACCTATGTGTTATCCCCAACCAATGTCATCATGTTCAATGAATGAAAAATAATTGAAGAATGGTATGACTGGTGTGACTTTGATCGGGAGGAGGATATTATCGGGGTGCCTGGTTCAGAAGAAAATTAGTTAGTTTTAGATGGCACGGGCTGAAGGAGACAAAGTTGTTTGTAGAGGAAGAACCATATATGACCTAGCCTACAAGTTATCCCCTTTAGGAGGAGAGTATGCAAGAGGATCCCATATGTGGGATCAGGCTTTAAGGTAATGGGAAAATCACAAGGATCATGCCATGTTCGATCAGATACTTGGCTAGTCTAGAGCAAAAGACAAAGTTGCCACTAGTCATGCTCATTTCAAAGCATGAGGTTAAAATTCAATGAGAAAAAGGTCGAAATAACACCTCCCAAACCCAAGCACAAAATAACTTTAGGAGGTATATATATTTTTTGTTAATACTTTGAGAAGGGTGAAAGACTATCTACAAGTCAATTTTTCACTACTATTTCCAACCATGTTCAACACCAAATTAGTTACATGGTCATAATTTATTAGAAAGGGAAGATAATTCTCCTTACATGTTACGGTTTTTACTTGATCATCCTTTTCCACTAGTTAGTATAGGTTAGATTAGATTTTATTTCCGTAAACAAGTGTTCGTGCACACTCGCATAATCCATTTGGAACGTGTATGATATACAATTTTGTACATAGTTGTGTTCTATTTCAGCACACTCCCTATGGCACTATTTATCTTACTTGTTGTGCACCGCACACCCTTATGTGCTTAGGGATGATAGTTCAATATATAATTTTCATGCAACACTTTCTAATCAGTTGTGCACAATTGTTTAGATTTCATATAGTTATTCAAGTGGCTTCATGGTGTTCTTCAAGTTTATCCATTTACTCCATGCCCAATGGATGCTTCTAAGGCTACTAGTCTCTTCATCTAACAAGAAGATGGCCCCTGAAATTTGCCAATAATCTTATCCAAATAAATCTCCTAGTTATTTGGATAACTTATATTTTGTCTTGATTATGATGTTTGACATTTCAGGTCACATGCACTCGATAGTTCTTTGGCTCCTTGGCATAGTTTTACTTCTTCCGCATACCCTTGCATGCCCCTCCTATTTCTCCCTTTACATCCCCATTCCTTTTCTACATTTTGTACTTGCTTTTCCCATTTCCCCTTCCCTCCGAATTCTTCTATATCCTTCCATTTTTCTTTGCATCTTCCTTCCGCACTTTCTTTCATTCCTAGTCTATCACACACTCCTTGTGCATGCACCTATTGAATTTCCCTTAAAATTGGCTAATTCCTCTACATGTATTTGTGCTTGTGCACCTTGCATTTCTTCCTTCCCAGTTCACCTCGTGTGCCCCTTTCATCCTTGTTGTCATGCCTTTCTCAGGTTGAATTCTTGTGCCACACTCACATAATTACTTCCTATAGGTATCCTTCCATTTCTTTTCACATGTAACCTTCACGTACTGCCTTCTACATTCTTTTCCCCCTTCCCTTCATGCCTTGCACATTCTTCTCGCACTACCACTGTGCTACATCATCATATGTCAGAATTGAGTATGCTACACACAACCTATCAAAGCATGACAAATGGGTATTGAATCCTAAAAACAAACCAATGTGTGACACATGGAAGAAACAATAAATCAAATGAAAATTTGGTTAATCACTCGACCAATAAGTGTGTGTCATGTCTCATTGTGTGTCTGTCTAGTTGATCTTTGTAGATCTCTAAAAACCATAACTTATGTTGCATAGTGCTTAGATTCCCATGTTCCCGGTCTTGTTGGAAAGATGCTGATGTGGGCTACATGTTGGACTTTTCAAAATCAGATTTGGTAGGAAAAAAACATAGAAACATATTTCAGATCATTAATGCATACATCCAATTGATCCAACCACCCAAATTTATGAATATTTGGTCTCCTTTCTTCTTCTACAGGCCAAATAGACATGGGGAGGCGCATTTGACATCCTTACAAGTAGATTTCTAGGAAGTTATTGCTTGTTATTAGTGGTTAAAGATTCAAATATAAGTTTCCCTCTCTCTATCTCTCCTCCTCTTCTCTCCTTCATTATTCTATAAATGTGAGAGCATTTCTCATTAAAAGGATCCCTCTTTGTTGTAACAGAACCATGCCAAAATGGTGGCCAAATTCCCATGGGTTTTAGACATTCAAATTTGTCTCTACAATGTATTCTTTCCTCCTTCCATGAGTGTAACTGATTGTGCACCACTTAAGAAATATAATCATGTTTTTTGGAACTCTTGTCTTCCCTTTCACATTTTCATTGCATCTAACCTCTCTCTCCATGATTCGGCATGATATGTGTATTTCCCACTTGCAGTATCCATGTTCATGTGTTACTTCTCGTGGAAGTCGATTCTGCGTGGTTCTTTTATGGCACGTGCCTAGCCATACTCTCTCCCATGCTTGCTCCCTTTCTTTCCCCTTGTGGAGAGTGGTCAACCCATTTCTTTGCCACTATTGCCTTCCCTTAGAGTATAATTTCCCCTTACGCATATCCTTCTATCCTTCGTCCCTTGATATGTTTAGTCTAGGATTTTCTTTTTGCATTAGGAGTAACATTAACGCTACAGTAGGTAGAGGAACCGGCCTTCTTCAGGAGATCTGTCTCAAGCACGTAAGATCCCACAACTTGGAGATGGTTCCATTGTTGTCTCAAATGACTCAATTCTTCCGATTTGGGAAAAAGGTGCACATTTGACAACCAACAATACCATAACATTAGTAGTATGAGGGTGTGTTAGTGTAGAGCGTACTTGAGAAGATGAAGTAGATGGCATGGTGTTAAATGCACAAATGGATCCTTGAAGATGAATCATGTCAGTGGTAAGGGTAGCAGGTTCTCTTAGATTATAATAATTAGTGAGAGATGTAGGATGATTATGGAAATGATCGGAATTGTGATGGAGAAATGGAGTAGGGAGAGCAGTGAGTGGGTCTAGAGTATAATATTTGAATGGATCACATTCAGAAAGAACAATATATACACTTGCATAACATGAATCCATGGTTTACCAAGTAGGAAATTATATTGGATTTTGGCATCAATAACAAAGAATACTATGGGGATGGTTTTTGGACTAACTATGATAGGTAAAGTGATATGACCCATGCACGGTCATGCAAAAGAATCATATCTATGAATAGAAATGGATGTTGGATGGAAATTAGCTAAGGAAAGGCCAAGCTATTGAAGAAATGTAATATTACACAAATTGATCTTAGATCCATTATCAACTAGTACCTGCCTAATTCCTATGTTAAATATGCAAGCATTGATATAAAGAGGAGGTCATAGACAGAAAGAGCGACAACTACATCGATGGGAAAGTAATGTGTTGAGTAAATGCATCAACGAATAACTGATATACCTGATCTAGAGAAGTATTAGTGGGAAGGTAATGATTATCTAGAAGAAAGTTAATGTTAAACATACATTCAGGATGAGTTTGTAAAAATTCATAGATGGAAACAACCATGGTGGAAGAAACTTAGGATATTGAAGAAAAAAATAAGAATTAAATATCCAATAATTCTCCAAGGACGGGTTTAGCAAATAATTTAACAAATATGGAATTTTTAAAATATTACTTGAAGAGTCACATGTGATAAAAAAACACTAAAATACAAATCGACACAAGCAATAAGCAAGTCAAGTATGAAACCATATGAAAGATATATAAGAAAAATAACTTAGCTAATTTACACTTGATATGAAAGTGCTATGGACTATGAAAATTGCTAAACAAGAAGTGAATAATGTCTCAAATTCTCAGATTATTTCTAGAATGCTAGAATGAGGGTGGACATGAGCACCCATAGAAGGATAGGAGCACTTAGGTGCTAGTGACTAACTCCAAGATCTAGTGTCGACTGTGTGCTCGGTCCTAAATATTTTCTCGAGCCAAAAGGGTGTCACAAATATTCAATGTTGGTTACCTATATGTTGTCGGTTGATCGCAAAGGTCACCTGTAACATGAAAAACAAATGATATCCTGTAAAACCCCAAACTACATCAAATCCTAAAAAATAAAGATGCAAATGGGGAGTCAAACTAACCCCATGATCACCCAACATAGTGAACTTATGACCGAGTGCTGCACTACATCTCAAAATCCATGTAGTTCTTGTGAAGTGTGTGAAAGAATCATTCCCTAGGAAGATCTTGTACAATATGCACTTGATAATGAGTGATAAATAGATGTAGAAATGTAAATAGATGTGTGGATGGAAAAATGAACTTCCCCTCCTATGCATGTATGTAGAAAATGTAGTCCCTTGTCCCTTGAGTGAGTGCTAGATGGATGCTTTGATGCTCTTAGAATTCCTTTAGATGCAACCTTAGGTGGTGATAGTAGATTCTTAGAGATTGGTCCTTTATTATGGTCACATAACTTTGTATTTATATGATTCCATTATTTTGAATTTATTAATTGAAAACTAAAAGGATGACCCATAAGAAAAAAGATGCCCAAAATATAAAAGAGGCCCAAAAGAGGAAAGTAAGATATAAAGAGGTCGGGGACACCCAGAGGGGATGAGGGCACTTGGGCACTAGAATATTGGAAGGGGATTGGTGTCAAGAGTTAATAAATATAAAGTAATGAATATCAGACTCGGTTGTGGGGTGTGAAAGACCAAAGGGGCAACAAGAAAGATAGAAGATAGATGCCAATTACTAGTTTTCTTGCTTAGGAATCATATGAATAGTGGTACATGATTAGGACCTAGAAATGTACCCAAGTGTGTGATTGAATGTCTACACTTATAATCCATTTTAGTTTCTTCATGAACTAAAATCATGGGATTGGGAGTCAAAAATGATCTCTCAAAATTCTTTTCTTATTAGCACTGTTCACCCCTTAAATATTCCAAGAAAAATGTTCATTTAAGTTTAGATAATTTCATACTACATTTTTGATCTAAGGTTGTTTGATTTCCTATTTCTATCTCTCTTCAATACATATTTTATTTTCCTCTCTGGTTTTTAGTCTTCCTCTAGTGTTATTCCTCCCACATTTGTTGTTCTTAGAGTGTTCTTTGAAATTATTGAAGAGGATACTTCTTCATTTTCTTTACCTTTCCCTTTTACCTGGGTCACCATTATTTTGAGATGGTCCTTTAGATTTATTTGATCTATCCCATTCTGATCAAGGTCATGTATATCAACTGATTATTTAATCATTTCCACTTTATTTTCATTTCTACTACATGTTTGCTCTTCCATTTCCTCTTTTTCTTGTTCCGAGTTATTAGAAATATCCAAGTTGATCCTCTTCAATCTCGCTTATTTTTTCCATTGGATCGAGATTAAGAATTATAAGATCTTCTGTTGAGTTTGTGAAACTATTTATCCTTCTTCCATGAATTTTTTATCTTCTATTTCAAATTCCTCTTTACTTTCCATAATTTGGCTTTCTTGGTTGCTATCATTCTTTTTGACCTCTTGCTTTGCTTGTTCTTTTCCCGGTGTGTATTCTTCTCCTTCCATTTCAATCTTGTTTTATTTTAATTCATGTTTCCCTGCCTATTGTTTTTAGCACAATATTTTGCATCATGGCCCAACTTATAGCATTTCTTGTACCTCATAATACTTGTTTCATATTCCAAGTTTACGTTTCCAAGTACCCATCTTGGAATGCAAAAGAATATAATCTAGAATATATCTTTCCATATCAAAGTTAGCAAAAATATGGCATATGTTAATATGGTTCTTGCTTTGTAGTCCCATTAAAATAAACTAAGGATCCAAAAAAATTATCTATTCCAATCATAACGTACTCATGCCAGATTCTAAAGATAGTACTAACATTTTGATCTATAGAGTAATAAAATTTATGTTTTCCTTGTCTAGATCAAATGTAGGATTATAACACTTTAAAAACTGACCCATATTTCCTAAAAATAATGGGCCACCCACAAGAGCATGAGTGTAGTCCTCTAAGCTAGTAAAATATATAAGGAAAAACCCCTTTGTCATAATAAATGTCCATATTTCCTTTTGGGTTCCATTTTCTTCATTCCCACCTTCTAATAAAATATATATTTGGTATTGGGCTAAGAAACTTACCTATCAAAGAATTTTTTTTTCTTTAAAGTGTTTTTCTTATTACAACATATGGGATAGAGAAGTGATACCGATTTTTAGAAATATGGTTCTTTATTTGTGCTTGAATGAGTGGATTCCCCACATCTACATTTTTCTTTGAGACCACATCATCCCACATGTTCTTGGGTTCACTCGACACATCCTCTCATATATGCTCTAGTTCAGGGATCACGTTTTTCTTCCCCATTTCCATCCCCTTTCTCACATTCAAAAAAATATTTATCATGCTTAGACCCTCTCAAATTCTTCATTGACCCAAAATTGTATTAAAAACCAAAAAATTGATAAAAACTAAAACCTAAACCTAAATCAACCCAAAATTGTAATAAAAACAAAAATTTGATATTTATAAGTGAACAATGCTCCCGCATCAAAGTTATAACATGTTTCATAGGGATAGTTTACCACTTTGATTAATTTATATTTCCTTAATTCATGATAGAGCAGAGTGTAAAGATGACTAAATCATGAAAGAGATAAGGATATATATTGACTAGATTCTACATATGAGCATTTTTCCTAGCAAGGAAATATAACCAAACTTGTCATTAAAGGAAAAGTTACCAAGTTTTTATGTCTACAAGAGGATAAAGGTAGAGTGATAAGATATTTTTCCGTAAGTAGACAAGAGTTGACGAGGTTCAAAATATTTATCTTCCCCTTAGGAGTATATATTTGAGGTATAAGACTTATAATTCCTTATCCACTTCTTGGAGGGGTTCCAAAAGAGACAAATTTAGGTCAATATGTTTGTATGAATTCAAAATGCATTCAAAATCTAAGTTAAAGTATGAGTTTGAATCATCTCCATTAATTTTTTTGAGTGATCTGGATGAATAGTCCTTGGAGACAACATATTTTCAAGCAAATCGGATAAAATAAATTATATAATATTTTTAGGGTGTCATCCTCTCTAATAAACAAGGTGAAATGGTGGTTATGAACATTCATTCCCATTCTAAGATCACCCTTGCTTCTCTTTCCGTTTATCCATTGATTTTTTAATAGACTAAGATCTTTATTTTTATGCTAGATACATTTCCTAGAGGTACCAATGAATTTATTAAGGGGGATTCCTAACCTTTTGGACCTAACCAAAAATTATGGGATGATGTTGGATGGATATTTAGGGGGATAAAAGCCTTAGATTGAGCATTCTCATTAGTAGTTTTAACATAGTAATATTTTACCTATTTCATCGATGCATATGATCATGAAATAATATCATCTAAAGAGAAGTTGATCATAGTAAAATTGTTATATCCATTTTTATTCCCCTACTAAATTATCAAATTCTTAGACAATAGCTTGTTTTGAATCTATGAAGACAAATTATTAAGCTCACTGTACGCACCCAAATTTTCATGATGCTATATTGTTGGAATGGTAAAATCCATGATGATGATAACTTTCATTTCCAAATTAAATGATGAATCCAAGTCCAATTGCCTCTCTTTCTTCTTGCTTATGTGACATGGTTTACTTTGCTTATTCTTTTCCTACCCTTGCATTCTTTCGTAAGATATTTTCACCCCCTTTTCCTTAGCATTTTCCCTTAAGTTACGTAACTACCGAGGAGGTTGCGTTACCGCTGGTCTACCTTGGGAGGTGGTTGCATAACCACCGGTCTGCGTGAGACCGGAGGTTTCCTACGCATAAATCCGAGACTTACACAATGTGTTATGTATGTGTGTTACTTCTTCCCAAGTTTATTTCTCACATGTTTCTTGACCAAATCAGTTTACTTTAAGATTGTCGTGCATGTACACATTTCTTCTTCTCCACTTAATATTATTAGTAAGTTAATTGCCCCTTCCCATGGTGATTTGGCACTTCTTGGTTGCCAAGTGTGCTACACCATATTCTTGCCAAATTTCTATAAGAACCAGTTTTTTTTCCAAAGCATTGGTTGGATTATCTTGAATTTTAATTGCATCATTATGCTGCCAAAATCTTTCCAAGAAGCACACAAGAAAACATATAGAATTTTCCTTATTACTCTCTTTCCTGTATTGCTACTAGATTTCCTACAAACCAGCTAGCTCCAGTGATTCTACATATTCTTCTTGCATACCAACCAAGACATCTTCTTGGACAACATTAGATACTTCATTGGAAAAAATATGAAGGGATCAACAAAAAAACATTTAGCGTTGGAAATTGTCTCTGTTCCACATTTCCAGGTTGGAGGTGTATTTAAATTCCTAGATGTTTTGTTTTATTAATTACATTTCATTTCATAAGTACTTAGAATATTTTTTTGAAGGAAGTAGAATTTACATATTAATTTCAATGCTTATAAGTAGCTTCCATTGAAAACTCTTTCTCAACTTATCCCTGTGGATTTTCCTAGGAAATTTTTGGAGGAAGTTCATGTGCATAGTGCTTTGCATTTCTTCATTTATTCATTTAGAAGCACCTGTAGCTTCCATTTTGGTTTATTAGTTAGATTGTACGTGCATACGGGAAAATATTCCCTTGAAATATTCTCCCTGCTTATCCCTGTGGATCTTCAAGGGAAGTAAGTTTAAAGAAGCTTATGTTTATGTGCAGTTGATTTTCTTCACAATAGGAATTTTAGTGTTTTACTAGGGAAGTTTCGGGGAAGAAATTTATTATGAGAAGATTTTAAATATTCCCATGATTCTAAGGTAGAGCTAAAGAAAATTATATCCACAATTACAAATTAGAAAAATCCTTTTTATTATTAGATTAGATTCAATTCATTATGCAACAGGGAAATAGCCACATCTGGCTATTTCACTGTATATTTTATTTTATTTTAGAGTAGAAGCGCTTTTTTTTAATTAGAAGAAATTCCATTTTCTGTAGTTTTATTTACTTAATTCTAGAAAACCGAAAATCCTAAAACCATAGATTAGAATAATTATATTTTTATCTGTCTTATTTTGTTTTCATCTAAAAGTATTTGGAAAATATAAAAACAAGTAGATTAGATTGATTTCATCACTCTAATTGATTAGTTTCATTTCTTTAAATTAACTAGTTGCACATAGATTTAATTAAATTAAAGGAGAGTAATCAACTTTATTTAATTTAAATTTGTTTGCATTCTTTGGTTAATTTAGGAATATAGATTTAATTAGATGGGAATTAACACAAACTCCCTATGTTTCCTTAGTGGCTTAGGTTACCTAAATATTATCCTTATCCCCTTTTAGATTCTTTGCATGTTTTGTTTATTTTCATAGATTATTTGTTTCATGCCCACATGACCATCAAAGGCCCAAGATAACCAAGACAAAGGGTGTGTGATCCAATAGCACCACAACCAAAAACCATCACACAATTGAACAACATTGACTAGGGACTTAGGAAACTAATATTCCATACCACTCCCATTCCACCTAGCATCATCCAACATTTGATCACTTTAAACGAAGAGGTGTACAACACCAATGAGTTATAGGAAAACAAGCTTAGTAGAGATTAGACTTGTTTTCATCTTATCGTCTGTCATAAATTCATGAACCTTTTTGGAGAGGAATTCATAGATGATTAAGGCGAGTTTCCACGATTCATACAACCAAGTTGTTTCTTGTTTGGTTTCAATGACATTGACACCGACTTACGTACCAAAATCATACTTGACCGCACCATTACCCTAGAACAAGTAAGAGAGGCTTTCATTTCTCTCAATGAGAAGATACCCATTGTCCCAATTGAGAACATTAAACTACCTTGATTTATTGCTATTCCTTCCACCCATTCCATCTACATTCCTACTTATACATTTCATATCCATCTATCTATTTCATTGCGGCTATTCTCGTCATGACGTGCGAGGTCGCGTGCGCCTTGAGTCATGTGTTAATTCTTAGGTGTAAAAAATTGGTGAATCCAACGCTTGAAGGAATTTATCATTTTCATATCCAATTTATTCCCTTTCTT
Source organism: Taxus wallichiana var. yunnanensis (assembly GCA_018340775.1). Lineage (NCBI taxonomy): Eukaryota > Viridiplantae > Streptophyta > Pinopsida > Cupressales > Taxaceae > Taxus > Taxus wallichiana. The sequence continues at coordinate 241,714,928 of CM031236.1, read as the reverse complement.
TCATCCATACTTATCCTCTCCCATTATTCTGTGAGTGTTTATACACCCCCTGAATATATTGGGTTAGGAATACGATAGGTCTATTTTGGGTCTTGAAGCCTATTACTATTAAATGGGTATGAAACAACTGCCCTCACTATTAGGGTGGGATGATAACTAATCAAATAGTTTTCCATCACCTTATACTCCTTATCCTCAAGGTTCTAATACCAACTTGTTAGTTAGGATTGAGGAGATAGATCAACCCAATCATAGTTCACAAATAGAGTTCTCCAACTCTAACAATATGACATTTACAAGAGAACAGGGGTCTTATCCACATATTTTATCTAGACCTCAAATCAAAATGCAATTTGATTCCTTCTCTTCCTATATTTCACCAAATGGTGATATCCTAGCATGATTCACTCAAGTGGTGAGCATATTAATGCTATAGATAAATCCTTAGATAGGATGCAAGGGTATACTGATATTATCCTTTAGAAAAATGTTGATACCCATCCTCCTACAAATAGAAAATATGTCTAAAGAGGGGTGTTCTACGAAAGATAATTTCATAAAAGGATATCACATGCCTTTGCAACCCAACAAGGCTAAAAATTTCTAAGAAAAATGCAACACCTTCATCGGGTGATGTGATTTCAACATTGGTGGACAGAGTTAGGGAATTAGAACTTACCCAACCTTCACATTCTACACCATTCATAAGGAAAGGAAAAATTCCCCACCACATTCATAACTATAATTATGTTCCCTCTGCACCATCACCTTCTCATGTCTATATGTGTCTTCCTAGTATTGGATATTATGCTTCGAACAATATCAATATCCTTCCTCCTACAATAGAAAATACGTCTAAAGAGGGGTGGTCTACGAAAGATAAATCATAGAAGGATATCACATGACATTACAGATCTGAAAATTCTCAACAAACGTATAAGAAAAATGTAACCACTTCATCACCGATGTGATTTCAACATTGGTGGACGAGTTAGGGAGTTACAACTTTCTCAACCTTCACGTTCTACACCATTCATAGGGAAAGGAAAATTTCCCCACCACGTTCAGAACTATAATTATGTTCCCTCTACACCATCACCTTCTCAGGTCTACATGGGTGTTCTTATCCCTAAATACTTCCTTCCCGGTTTGATACACTAGGCATGCCCCCTCATTCTCCATACAAATATCCATCATAAGGGACATCCGGAAGTGCATTCTCGAATGCCATTCCAACCAGAAATGTGACATTCCATGGTTTTGTGCCTACCAATCCGTATCCAAATAATGTCCCCCATACCTTCACATGTATTCAAAATCACCATAAGGGGACATATTTTATTATCTTGGTTTGTATGCTTAACAACAAGGGGGTATTTATGCCCCTACCAATTCCTATGTTTTGTCATACCAAACTCTAGTTCCACCTCCCCCTCACCATCAAGGGTCATCAATGGTTGAATCATATGCACTAGGGACATACTATGAATAATTGAAAAAGCACCTAGATTTTATTATCCGAGGTTTCATGCTATCGTTGCCATTTCTAGACTCCCAAAGTTCAAAGGGGAGGGAGACCCAAATGCTGACATCAAAGCATATACAATTGCCATTAGAGAGATACTCCATTGGGACACAGTTGTAGCAAAGATATTTCCCAAGACTCTTGAAGGGGTTGCTCTTGGTACTTACTTACAAAATATTGGAATCCTCCATTCATTCATTTAAGAAACTCTCATCAAAGATCATAAAGAATTTTGATATGAAGAAATTGCTAAGAAAGAGAATTAGATAATTCATGTACATTAAAAAAGAGCACAACGAGTCCATTGTTGTCCACTTCATCTAACTATGGTGGAAAGTCCTCTACTCCTCTTCCAAAGCCTCTAAAAATGGATCAAACAGAGCTTTGTGATCTATTCCTCCACTCCCTCAATCAAGAAACTAAGGAGGAGGTATATAAGTTTCCTCTCAAGACCTATGTAGATGTATTATAGGGCGCTCTGCGCATTGACCAAGAAGAGATTAAAAATAGACAAAAGATGTATGGTCCAAATGGGAAATTAGTCACTTCCTCTAAAGTTAATTTAAATTAACCAAATGGTTCAAACAATAACAATCAAGGACCCAAGGTCCTCAATTAGAACCGTGGTGCTACAAAAATGGTGTAACCGATCAACCTAATAAGCCAAACATTGTTAGGATAAGAAACACAAATATCAACAATAAAAATAATGCAAATGTGAAAAACCACATGAGTAATAAATTAACTCCTTCTATTAATGAGGTTGAATCTATTCACCCTTCCCTTCCTCCTCAAAAAAATTCAATCCTAGGGTCTAATTCAATACCCAAACCAGTTTCCAAATTAGTATTAGAACCAAGGCCAAAGGCGTCCCAACTTCAGCTATATTAATCAAAACTAGAACAATAACGAAATGATGGACCGTAATAGAATCAAAATAAAATACCAAGGGAATATGATCCCAACTTATACTATGGATTACATAGGGTCATAGTCACTATGCTCATTATTGCCATGATTGTAATAAGTTCATACAACGAATTTCGAAAGACCGAGACAAATATTTGTTGAGGCGTTCTTGGATAATCCCATGGAACCTACATAAAATAATCAAATGGGGCTTGTTGCTCTATAAAATGCTACTCTTAGGATTTATAAAGACCCCTTCTCAATGTGCCCTGAAAATGGGAAGCTTAATCCTCATGGAACTAACAAGGGGACTCTGTAGGGAAAAATGATCATGAAGCCTCTATGTCTATAGATCCCCGAGTAGCCCCTCCTTTGAACAATCAAAATTAACCTAAGATTGTGGGCCTAGTTGAGTTATAAACCAAACCAGAAGTCCATGCAAAGTGACTCGCACATGTGATTATTTTTCAAAACCTTTCCACGTTTACTCCTCAATGTTTGATGATATGTCAATAGTTCCTAAGCCAATAAGAGACTATGATTTGATCACACATATAACTAAGACCTTCTCCTACATTTATTTTTAGATCTACTAAAGAATTCCCATGTATCAATCTTCTTTATTAAAAGTGCTAGGTCTTGGACACTTAATCCATGGAACCCCTCCTTTGGAGGCTCATATCAATCACATAGACTTTGATGTTTATCCCTAGGGTAGCATGAGAGAGAATTTAGATTTTTTTTGATATTAGAAATATGCCTACCGACGTTGAGCTAACACAAAGAGGAGATCTGCATTATACATACAAGTTTGGATTTATAACAATTACGCTAAGTGAGCCATGATAAATGATGGGGATGTTTGTTAATTAGTCCGCTTATCATTTTTGTAAAATTTAGGCTATGGGGAAATAAACTATTCCTCAACTTGAAACATGCTTTGAGAGGTTATGATAACCTTAAGGAAACATCCATTGGAACCATAGTGCTTCTAGTCACCCTTGGACCCAAGACGTTTTGACTGAATTTTATATTATAGATCAGGAAACCAACTATAATATGATTCTCAAAAGACCTTGGATTCATAGGATGAAGGCCATCCCTTCCACACTATTCCAAGAAGTTAGGTTATTGCATCTAGGGAAGGTCTTTGTGGCTCAAGGTGACCCAAATCCATTTAATATCCATTTAGCCAACCTTAAGAAGAAACCCGAGGTTCACACTAAATTTAAACTCTTGGATAACCAATTAAATAGGCCTAATTCTTCTTAGGGATCAATTCCCACATCTAAGCTTGTGTCAACAATTGAGTTAGAACCACCCAAGACAATCAAAGGGGTAGATATTAATGAAAACAAGGCTATTGTAGTAGAAACTGTGTCAACAAAAACTACAACTAAAATCGTTAATCTTTTGGAGAATGATTTTTTGATTGTTCTCCCATTTGATTCCTTGGGCATAGGTCATGCTCTTGGAATTGCCTCTCTTCCATCCGATGGCATTGGAGAGGTTTACATGGTTGAGGTATCAAAAGTTAAGGAAGAAGATTTGAATAATGATCAAATTTCTATCTTCCTAGATAATGCTAGACCCTCAACTATGATGGTACAAAGTTCCACTATGGTTTTGAGGTAGGGGTGATCCTCACTTCCCTAGAAGGGAGGGTCATTCCTTTCACCTTCAAGTTGAAATTTGAGTGTACGAACAACAGAGCTGAGTATGAAGCTATTTTTTTGGTTTTATTATGGCTAAGAGAATGAATGTGAACAACGTAAGAGTCTTAGGTCACTCACAACTCATTACTAATCAAGTCTCGGAAGTCTATGAAACTAGAATAGAGAACCTTTAACTCTACAAGTATGTTGTTCTCAAACTTAGCAAGGGTTTCAATTTATCTTCATGTAAGCCATTCAAAGAGAACAAAACCAAATGGTTGATTCTATGACCACTTCTTCCTTAGGTTTTTGTTGAAATGAGTACTTAAAGGAAACCAAATTCACCATTTCAGTCCAAGCCAAGCCTTTTGGTTCGAAATATGCATGGAAATGTAATTATAACATATGTTGAGATTGAAAATGATCCCCTTACGTTGGATTTTGTGGAAAATGATGAGGAAATCTTAGGATACCTCAATGCTTACACAGACCTTCATCTTGCACACCAAAAGAAGGGATTTTCCTTATACCTCATGCTTCCTCTTTACATCAGATATTATATGATGAATTCTTCTTCATATAAATATTTTGAGATCTATGAAATTGAGGAAGAGCTAGAGCTACCTCTAGCCCCACCCGTGTTTGAAGAAGGTAACACTTCTTTGACCAAAGAAATAATAAACATTGACATAGGGAAAAAAGGAACCCAAAATCTTGAAACTTGGTTCTTCATTGTCACCAAAAGAGATAAAAGAACATACAAAAGTGCTTGAAGAGAATTCTAAACCCTTCACCTTTAGCTATAAGGAAATGACATGTATCATTCCTAATGTTGTAGTGCACAATATAGTTATGAAACTCGATGCTAAACCCATAAAGAAAAATTGAGACCCATGAAGCCAAAGGTGGATTTAATGGTTAAGGAGGAGGTAATGAAACTCCTTCAAGTAGGGTTTATCAAACCAGTAGATTATTCTATGTGGTTTTCAAACATTGTCCCAATTCTAAAAAGAACGGAAAGATAAGTATCTCAGTATTGATTTCGGGGGATATTAACAAGGGTTGTCCCAAAGATGATTTTCTATTGCCTTCAATTAACATCATCATCAATGTAAAAATGGGTATTAATTGTTGTCTCTTATGGATGGATTTTCTGGTTATAACTAGATAAGGATTTCCAAGGATGGCCAAACCAAAACAACTTTCAATACTCCTTAAGGAAACTTTTGTTATGTTGTCATGCCCTTCGGTCCAAGAATGTTAGAGCCACATAAAATTAGTCCATGGCATACATTTTCAATGATCTTATTCATAATATTGTGGAGACTTATGTTGATGATTTGCTAGAAAAATATAAGAAACATGGTGATCACCCCGAGGTGCTTCACATTATTTTTCGCACTTAATTGAATACAGTGTAATGCTAAACCCAAAAAGTGTGTGTTTAGAGTGACATGAGGAAATTTGTTAGGTTATATCATCTTGTCCCATGGCATTTAAATTGATCCAACAAAAATTCGGGTAGTTTTGGAAATTTCCCCACCTACAGATGAGTCAAGCATCAGATATTTCCTAGGAAAGATTGGGGAAATTTGTAGGTTTATCCCTAACTTAATGTACACCATTCACCCCATTAACAACTTATTGAAGAAAGAGTGTAGAAAATATTGGATGACCAAATGTAATGAGGCATTCAATTTGTTTAAACGATTTCTCATATCGTTACTACACTCATGCCACCAAAAGTTGACCATAGTTTAATTTTATATTCTCCAATCATTGATGTCTCAATATCATGCATTTTGGCGAAGAAGATGATGATGGTCATGAGTGGGCCATATATTTCATTATCCATACTCTTCTTTACTACGAGACACAATATACACAAGTAGAGAAGGAGTGCTTTTCCATATGTTTTTCAACAAAGAGGCTATGACATTACATGCTTAACTAAGAGACATGGGTAATTTTCAAATCCAAACAAATTGCAAAAATTCTTAACTCAAGCGACATTATCTAAGAAGGATGGTCATTTCATCACAATGATGGGTGTGTTTGAACTCACCTTTGTCAACTAAAAGTCCATTAAGGGACAAATCATCACCAAATAGTTTGCAGATAATCCTATACACTATGGGGAGTTAGTGGATTTAGATTTCATCAATGAATGTGTTTTTGTCATAGAAGTAAATTCTCCCATTGCCTCATGTCCATGGTACACCAATATCATTAATAAAATTGTGGATCGATCGTATCCTAAGGGAAAAACCTTACACTAAAGGTGGAGGATACATGTCATAACCACAAAGTACGTAATTATAGAAGAAGTTCTCTATCGCACAACCTTCAACGACATGATTTTGAGATGTGTTGATGAAGAAGAGTCAAAGAAAATTATCATTTAAGGCCAAAGTGGAGTCTATGGTGGTCACTTCAAAGGGAATACAACTACTCATAAGATTCATCACATGGCCTAATTATGGCCCATGTTAAAACACGATGTTGTAGAATACATACGTAGGGGCCAAAAGTGTCAAGAGTTTTCACACGTGATACATATTCCTGCTCAAGCTCTACAGCCAATAGTGACACTTTTTCCCTTCTCTAGTTGGGGTCTTGATCTTAAAGTGAAGTTCTATCGCTCTTCATCAAATGCCCATAACTTAATTATCATGGACAAAAAGTATTTTATAAAATAGGTTGAGGCCATGCCTCTTATGATTGTACCTAGACTTGTAATTGCTAAGTTCATTTAAAACCAAATAATCAGAGGTACGGTGTCCCACAAGTCATTATTTTAGATCATGAAATGCCTTTATAAAATGAATAGGTGTGTAGAGTTTTGTGCACAATTCAAAATATCCCATCAGGTATCTTATTTATACTATCCTCATTCCAATGGATAGGCTGAGGCTATGAATAAGACACTAAAGTCCATTCTCCTTAAGACGGTTAAGGATAACAAAAGAGATTATAATTTAAATTTATTTTTGACCTTGTGGGCCTATATAACGTCAACAAAAACACCTATGGGGTAACCCTATACTCTTTAGTTTTCAGTTCCGAGGTAGTCTTACCGCAAAAGTAGAGCTTCCTACTTCGTATATCTCTACAAGGTATCTTGGATGAAGATGCATATCGAGAAGTGCAATTGGTCGAGATAGAAGCTATTTATGAAGCTTTTCGTAAAGCTAAACAACATCACCAAGTTTATGCTAACAAGATGTGTTGCCAATATAACAAGAAAGTGTATGAATGTGAAATACAAGTAGGAGACTTAGTGCCAAGACTTGATAGCCTTATTGATAAGAAGGTCGAGAGAAGGAAGGAAGTTTAGACCAAAATGGTTAGGCCCATACCAAGTAATGGAAAGACTATAAGAATGGTGCGTACCACGTGTACTCTAGAAGGTGAAGAATTTAGTGAATTAGTTAATTCACTTCACCTCAAACACTTCTATGCATAGTTCATTTGCATTTCCATATTACACATTATTGCATTCATCTTGTAAAATTGTAAACAAAAAATTAATTTTCAAGCAAATTTTAAATTTTTTGATTATTGTAAAAACATCTAATCATATCTCTTCAAGTATCCATCTTATCATCTCCAAATTATTTAATCTCTTTATCATCTCAACTATTAAGGAATAATTTTGACATTGATCCTACCAAGACTTGCACACTTAGTCCTATTCATGGTTTCTTCTAGCTTAGGTGTCTTTTCCCATAGTCTATACTAGAATCTTCTTGAGTCACATCATTCCAATCTCTCTTATGACAGAAATAATCTGAAAATTTCACCCAGCACCTCTTGTTCCCCTATCTTAGCCTTTGGTGGTGAGCCTTCACATCTTACTGGTTGCATGGGGTTGAGGCTAGGGGCAAGTGTTCCTTCCTAAAAGCACAAGTCTAAAGTAAAAAAAAGATAAATTAATAATAAATACAAAATTTATTTCTTTTACAAATAAAACTACACTTATTTTCCCTACCAATCTTTGGTGATGAACCCATGCTTCCTACTAGTGGTGTGAGGTTGGGAAATGAGGGAAGTACCCTTACTCACATATGTATTATCCTTGGAGATGATCCCATGCTTATTACTAGTGGCATGGAGCAAGATGTAGGGGGTACCATCAAGTAAATAAGTAAGTTGTAAATAAATAAAGAAATAAAAAGTTCTTTGAAATCTTAAAAATCCTCGAAAATGAGCTAGATGTGTATGTTACAAGAGAGTTAATCCCTAAAACCATATTTTTTCAATCAAGAGGTCATCTATAGATCTAAGTCTAGTTAAAATTGCAAGAAAAATACATTCTGAACTAGTTAGTTGACCTTGCTTAGGGTTGAGTTGTAGGTTCTAGTTGGATCTCTCAAAATCTTGTCCTTTTGTCACCATATTCATTCTTTAAAATCATACATCTCGTGTCCTTCTTTTCTCTCGGTGATGATCCATTGCATCTTACTAGTTGCATGGAGTTAGGTATGGAGTGAGTTTAGTCTCTTATCATATCATATTCATCATATTTTTCCAATAAAATAGAAATAATGTTTTATTGAAAATCAAAGCATTTACGTTACAATTTATTTTCATATGCACCATATATATATATATCATTCTATTTATCACATTTTCATCATTATCATCCATAACATGAATCCATAAAACATATAAAAAACATCATAAATTCTAACTATCTAAGAGTACATAGATGAGTTAAACCATGATCAAATCAAATCTTACACGACTCAAAACCAAAAAAGATGTCCATATACATATACATACACACACACACACACACACACACACACACACACACACACACACACACACACACACACACACACACACACACACACACACACATATATATATATATATATATGTATGTATATGTATATATATATATATATCTATATATATATATATAGATACATATATATGTATATGTGTATATATATATATATATATATATATACATATATATATATATGTATGTATATGTATATATATATATATATATATATATATATATATATGTATATGTATATGTATATACATATACATACATACATACATACATACATACATACATACATACATACATACATACATACATACATACATACATACATACATACATACATACATACATACATACATATACATATACATATATATATATATATATATATATGCAAAAATGGTCTCAAAGAAATAAAGGCCTATGGCCTATCCCTCTCTATGGGATCCCTATGAAGGTGCACGATGAGGAATCATGTCATGCAGCTCTTATGGAGAGAGTGAGAGCCTATGTGTGCTGATCTATGGGAGTGTCCATGAGACTATCCATGAGATGGGGCAGGTGATCTCCTAGTAGTAGTGGCTCCAAAGTGCGAGAATGGTCTCGTTGTTGTCTCCTCTCGGCTAGCTCATGTGATATAAGGTATGTTATTATTTGATTCATGGCCTCTCGCAACATGCCATGATGGTGTAAACACATCTATGTGACATCCAACCATCTTTGGATGTCAATCATCTCCTACATCTACTCCCGTGTAATCCTCTTAGGGATTACAAATGGATCCAAGAGAATCCTTCTAATAAGATCTCCCCAACCATCTGCGGTGGCTACAAAGCATAATTAATCAAAAAAATTTAGAAAGATTTTCAAAACAAATCAAAACAAAAAAATAATGATAGTATGTAGTTCACTAATAGTCTAGTGTAGAAAGTAGAGTAAAGTAAAGAGTATTTTACTTACTTAGATCTCCGTGCATCTAGGTTGGGTCAATAAATGGTGCCGATGTAGGAGTTGCCACGGGCACCTCCTCCACTCTAACCTCCTTTTCTCTAATCTCCTCCGCACCCATATTCCATGCGTGGACTAACTCGTTGTCCCTTCCTCCTATGGTCAAAGGCTCCTCTAAGTGTAGTTTCTCCTGCCTCTACCTATGCCTCGGTTCTAACATCTATAGAGGCCTCTCTAAAAGCCTCCCAATTCGGGTCATTCTCTTCCTATATCTTTGCCCCAACCTCCTCCTCCTTCGTGTGTCCTGTCCCAACCTCCTCCTCTTACTCTCCACTATGCGTTGGATCGGCCTCTATTTGGAGGATCTACTTGGGCCTAACCGATACCTTAGCAGCTAGATCTAAATCCACTTGTCATGTACTAATTGGAATTCTCGGGAGTTATGATTGTCCACTCTAGCTTTCCCCTCAAGGAAGCTCTCACCTCTCGGATGCCCATGTATATTGTGGGCACTACTGGGAGGGCATCAATGTAGGGTATCCCAAACTATTGTGGTACCTTGTGGATTGGATGTGTCTCTACTCTTCCGGCCCGATTCACTAACCGTGTTATATAACTACACAAAGCCAAAGTGATAACCTCCTAACCCCATATTCGCCATGTCTTGATATGTTTGCATAATCATGTCGATGTCATGAGTGTAGAAAATAAATGATATGCCCCTCTCGAGTGGATCCATGTCAACCCATCTCGTTGTTCTAATTCTCCTAGGATATGTTATCCCAATTCTCCTCTGATAGGGGATCATCCTCTCATATACCCAGCTCATCACAAGTGTGGGATGACTAATGGCCTTGCCCTTTAGTCTAACAACTTTGTATGAGTATTGGTATGTGGCACCCAATGTCAATCCCCCAAATATATATCTTGCAATGGTGCTCAATGTTCTAGATAATGGGTGCCTAATAATAAAGTAGCTTGTCGTAACCCTTGTCTCCAACTAAACATGAAGCCAAAATACCAATAATGGCCTTGTGCAAGGTGAGGATAGAACATAGTCAATTGATAATAATATTATGCCATGATTGGCACCGCTTTTAGGTGGTCAGTGCACCCCCATATATGTAGCCACTAGTGGGCCTAAGCTAATGAACTTGTGCTAGTAAAAACAAACTTCCTATTGGGTGATAGAACCCCCAAATCTAGTAAACATCCCCTAAGGTGATCATCCACTCACCTCTAACTCCAGACAACTAGAAAGTTTTCTAGTTTGCATCCAAGTAATTCAATAGGTCACATAATAAGTGGTTGGTGGGTGCAAGCAACCATGTCTATGAAATCCTTCATATCCCAGTCCTCTGTAACAAATCCCTCTCATCCTGAGTCACCTCTCCAAAATTAGAGGCAATTAATCACACTCGTGAGGACTTCCCTTGCATTAAAAATGTAAAATAGAGCAAGTTAGAGTCATGTAGATGCATAATAAGCTCACAGAACATTGCAAAAAAAAAAAACCAAATTTTTTTCAATACTTAGTTAAATTTTGAAAATTACGCAACTACCACTATGTGTAGAGCGGTGGTAACACAACCATTGTGAAATTTACACATTTTTCATCTACTAAGAGGTGGTTGCGCAATCGCTGCTCTGCGCAGAGTGGTGGTTGTGTAATCGTAGTGGTGGTTTTTTTATGAAATACAGGTTGTACCTAAGGCCCCTAAAACATAAAAAATAGACAAAAAAAAAAAACAAAAAACAAAATCCTATGTGACGCCCACCTTCTCGTTTATTTTCACTATAAAATTATTATAAAGTCCCCTATGGCTAGTTTTTAACATTTCCTACGTATCACCTGATAAAAATGAAAAAATGTAGATAACTCACCTATTTGTGACCCAATGCTCCCGCCATTGGTTGCGCCTCCATCGTGAATGAGTACTCTTCAATTTGACTGTATTCTCATGTGAAACCATCACATGTAATCCAGAACTCAAAATTTCACCAAGTAGGTAAGTACAAATGATTTCTAAAAATAGTAATTTTGATATATATAACATGTTTTCTAACATCATATTGAGTATTTGTTTTGTAGGGAGGGAGTGCTAGTGCAGTATATTTATCCTCCCCACAAACATGGTAAGTCATCTTTTTCGTTTTATTTAGTATATTTTTTGATTATATATTTATCTGCACTTGATTCCCATTTTCTCTTGTAGGTGGTGGGAAGCTTGGATTGGTGTAATTTCAACACATGGACATGTAAGGTATAATCTCTAACTTTCCTGTTTAGGAGCACCATACTTGGGTTTAACATTTTATGCCTCTTCAGGTTAAAATGATTCTCCAAGGGGGCAATATGTATGCAAACAAATTTTTACGGTGCTATATTGTTAGAATGGTAAAATCCCTATTGATGATAACTTTGATTTATAGATTAAATTATGAATCCAAGTCCAATTCCCTCGCTTTCTTCTTGCTTATGTGACTAATTTTACTTTGTTTCTTAGTTTCCTAGCCTTCCATTCTTCCATAAATGCTTTTTTACCCCTTTTCATTAGAGTTTTACCTTAAGTTATGTAACTCCCATGGAAGTTGTGTAACCACCCTAATAGTTACTGAGCTTTTCCTTGGGCAACAGCTTACATAACCACCGGTCTACATGATACTAGTGGTTGCAAGCGCATAAATCCAAGAGTTACAAAGTGTGTTATGTACATGTGTTTCTTCTTCCCAAGTTGATTTCTCGCACGTTTCTTGACCAAATCAACTATCTTTGAGCTTGTTAGATGCATATAGATTTCTTCTTCTTCACTTACTATTATTAGTAAGTTAACTACCCCTTCCCATGGTGATTTGGAACTTCTTGGTTATCAAGTGTGTTGCACCATTTCCTTGCCAACTTTCTATAAAAACCAAGATTTTTCCCAAAGCATTGGTTAGAGTCTCTTGAATTGGAATTGCATCATTATGCTACTAGAATATTTCCAAGAAGCACACAAGAAAACATAAAGCCTTTTCCTTGTTACTCTCTTGCTTGCATTGCTACTAGAATACTTACAAACTAGCTAGCTCCAACACTTATACATCTTCTTCTTGCATACCAACCAACATATCTCCCTGACAACATTGGATACTTCATTGGAAAATAAGCTAAGGGGATCAACAAAAGCATAACCAACATCATAAATTGTCTCTATTCCACATTTTCAGTTGGAGGTGTATTTAAATTCCTAGAAGCTTTATTTTATTAATTAGATTTCATTTCATAATTACTCATAATCTTGTTTTAAGGGAAGTAGAATTTACATAGTAGTTTCAATCCCTGTAAGTAGCTTCCATTGAAAAATCTTTCTCAGCTTATCCCTGCAGATTTTCCTGGGAAAGTTTTGGAGGAATTTCATGTGCACAATTTTTTTCATTTATTCATTTAGAATCAATTGTAGCTTCCATTTTGATTTACTAGTTAGATTGTATGTGCATATAGAAAATGATTCCCTTGAAAAATTCTCAATGTTTATCCATGTGGATCTACAAGGGAAGTAAATTTGAAGAATCTTATGTTTTTGTGCACTTTGTTGAGTTTCTTCGCAGAGGAATTTTAGTGTTTTACCAGGGAAGTTCTGGGGAAGAAATTTCTTCTGAGAAGCTTTTCAATCTTCCCGTGATTTTGAGGTAGAACCAGAGGAAATTAGATCCACAACTACAAATTAGAAAAATACTCTGTTATTATTAGATTAGATTTAATTCATTCTGCAATAGGGAAATAACCACATCCAATTATTTCACTATTTAGTTTATTTTATTTTAGAGTAGAAGTAGTTTTGTTTAATTAAAATCAATTCCATTTTCTGTGTAGTTTTATTTATTTAATTCCAAAAACTAGAAAATCCTCAAAAACATAGATTGAATAATTAGATTTGTTTATTTGTCTTATTTCCTTTCATCTAAAAGTCTTTGGAAAATACAAAAATAAGTAGATAAGATTGATTTCATCACTCTAACCGATTAGTTTCATTTCTTAAAACTTACTAGTTTCACTTAGATTAAATTCACTTATAGGAGAGTAATAAACTTTATTTAATTCAAATGTATTTGCATTCTTTGCTTAATTTAGGAGCATAGATTTAATTAGATGGAATTAACACAAGCTCCCTACGTTTCCTTAGTGTGTTAGGTTACCTAAATATTACCCTTATCCTCTTTTGGATTCTTTACATCCTTTATTTATTTCCATAGATTATTTTTTTCATGTCCACATGACCATCCAAGGCCCAAGACAACCAAGAAAAAGGGTGTGTGATCTAAGAGTACCAAAACTAAAAACCATCACAAAATTGACTAAAATTTACCACATCCTTAGTCAATTCATATTCCAGACCACTCTCATTCTACCTACCATCATCTATAAGTTGATCACTTTAAATGATGAGGAAGATAACACCAATGAGTTTTGGGAAAACCATCCTGTTAGAGATTATACATTTCCTCACCTTATTATCTCATACATTCATGAAACTTTTTGGAGAGGAATTAATAGACAATGAAGTATAGTTTCCATGACTCCTAAAACCAAGTTGTTTCTTGTTTGGTCTCAATGATATTGACATCGAATTTCATACCGTAATCATAATTGACCATACCATTATCCCAAAACAAGTAAGATAGGCCTTCATTTCTCTTAACGAGAAGATACACATTATGCTAGTTGATAACATTAGAATTCCTTGATTTCTTGCCATTCCTTCCACCCATTCAATTCGCATTCCTACTTATCCATTCCATAGCCATCTATCCATTTTATTTCGCTTGTCCCGACATGACCTTGGGAGGTCGTTTGGACCTTGATTTGTGTGTTGATTATTAGGCTTACACTCACACCCTTAAATATATAAATGGTTTTAAGAGTGATATTTATAAAACTTCTAAGAAACAATATGATATGAGAGACGAAGTACTCAATCCATGATTCTAGGGGAAGGCAATATAATTCGATCAATAAAAATATTCTAAAGTAGTAATCTTTTGATACATGAAATATTTTCCTCCACCTCATAAATAAGAGGCCTATGTTCTTGAATAAAAATGGTCCTCCCACTAAGATAAAATATCTGTAAAATTTAGAAGAGAAGGAGAAAATGAATAATTCTATTTAGAAGAGGTATATAAAGAGGAGAAAATACTTTGATTTAGGATGTAAAATCCCATTTTACAAGATCCTATTAAATAATCCAACTTCCATTGAAGATTAAAATAAGGGAAAAATTTTCTATATTGGAGACATTTTTATAAATCAAATATTTATTTATAATAACCTATAACCTACCAAAAGAAGCCCTCAAATATTTTCCATTAGATATTTTCCCATTCCTAAAGGGGAGCTTGGTTTTCTCTATAGAGATTTAAAAAAGGATGACCTACCACCTAAAACAAACAATGAATAGGTATGAAAAATGACGTTATGCATTATCTTGACAAGGTTGAATGATCAAAATGTATTTTCCCACTCCATGTTCCTTTCTATAGAAGAGATCCATTTTTTTCTTCCATAACACTTCACATTATTTCAATGGAAAGTTTTTATTGGAAATAAATATATTGTTCCTTCTAAAAATACTAAGTATTATTAGACAATACAATTTCTATCTCATATGTAAAAGAGCTAATGGTCTACATCATACATTCGATATTGAAGTATTAATATGACATAGATATGTAATTTTGTGGTAAAAATAGAGTTGAGATATCCAAATGCAAATTGCTTCAAATTTATGAAAAGAGTTGAGTTAATGGATTGCATCTCACATTTCATAATGGAATATTTTTTTCTATGTTTTATAATGTTATGGTAGAACTACATTGCAACTTTATATGTAGTTTAAAAGAAAATTTGTGGCTTTGATTATTCTTAAGGTAGGATTTCATTTTGTGACTTATGATCTATAAATCATGTTGGTAAGTTTATGGATTTATTTTCATGTATGGTAAAAATAAAAAGGTTCACTATTTACTCCTATAGGGTTTGGTAGACAAGAAAATATTAAATGTTATGTTTTGATACAATTTTATGTTTTGAAAAAACCGACGTGTTATTCAGTCAAGGTCTAGTGGAAAATTAAATGTGAAAATTATGTTTTGAATAGAACAATGTGGCTTCTACAAAAATATTGTGTGAATGTGATTGGATATGTTACCCATTATTGTGATGTTTCATGTTTATGGTTTAGAGTCCTATCCACATTAGATTATTTTTGCATTTATAATTCAATATCTATTGTTGAAATAAATAAACATTAATAAATAATATCCCAAGTTATTTGAAACATTGAACCTAACATTATGTGTGATTGGATATGTTATACATTATTGTATTATTTTATGCTTATATTTTATAGTAATGTTAAAGTAGCCATCTCAATATTTGTTGCATCCGTAGTTCAATTTTTATTCTTGTCTAGTAAATAAAACTTGGAAAAATAACATTTTTCAAAAAATTAAAAGTGATATAAAGTGTGATTGGATATGTTAATCATTATTATATTGTTTTCTATTGATGGCCTAGAGTTAGATAAAAGTAGCCACATATATATTTATTGAATTTTTAATTCAATGTATTTTGTTTTCTAATAAATAAAACTTGACTAAATAACACATTATTTTTTTCAAAAGTTAGAGCCTTACATTAGGTGCGATTATATATATTTCCCATTATTTTATTGTTTTATATTGACAATATAGATCTAGGTTAAAATAGTCATGTCAATATTTATTATATTTGTAATTCAACTATTACTTATAAATAAATAAAAACTTGATTAAATAACACACTTTGGTTTTTTCAAATAATTGATTCTAACATTAGGTATGATTGGATATGTTTCCAATTATTGTATTATTTTATGATGATAATAAAGAAGCTGGTTAAATTGACTATATCAATATTTGTAATTCAATGTCTATTTTATTCTAGTTTCTTCAACTATATTTTGTTAACTTCTCCATGAGAATTCAATTGTTCAATCTAGTTGAGCCACTTTATTTGAGTGCCAACCATATCATCCCAACAACCCATGCATAACCATAAAAACTCATCATGAGAACCTTATTAATTTCAAAGTACAATGATCCATCAATTTCGAGATGGATATATAATATGACCTATTGGAATTTCAATATTTATTCAAAAATGATAAAAAAAAATCAATGAAATAAAAAAACCCCTGTTTTGTAACTTTGACTCCAAATCATCCATCATACATGACAAGTCATTTCTTATTAGGAGGATTACAATAGGTGATATAGAACTAGGTAGTAGTTGTCATGATGTCACTCATCAATTTGTGACCAAGGGTGCCAAAGAATATTATGACGCTATCATGATCATCATTTATTGTAAATGGTAGATACAACCATATTGGTAGAAAGACCACTCATGATTCATAGAATTTTTGGAACATTAATGTTTTTAAAGACATTAAAATTAAGATAAAACCTATGCCTATGAATTTTTCAAAGAATAACATAAAGTTATTTCTACATAAATCTTATGTAGGTGTAATATGAAATATAAGATTAAGGGCCTAATTATTCATTATTATATATAAAAATAATTCAAAAAATAGGATACTAAATCATATAGTCCTATATTATGTAAGGATAGTAGATCGCTCAATGCACTCTAGATGTAAAAGTACAATTAGGATTAGGGTTTTAGAAATGATTCATTGTGGCACTAAGCTTAGGATGTATGACATTGGGATGAAATATATATATATATATATATATATATATATATATCAAGATTTTTATGTAAAATATGGTAACCTAATATTATATAGAAAACATGTTTATCTAATAGAGGAAAGGTTCATGGATGAACCTATTTAGGGAGGTACAAATGTGTCCTCTAGGAATTTGACATCTGCGCTAGAATATGAAGCTAGGATATACTTTGATTTTTTCTATAGACCTACTTCGTATGTCCATATCCTTTCCATGATAGTGTTATACATGTATATTGCCTATCCTCACTCAAAACCCGAAAAGGAGTTAATCATCATTTATGTTATACCAACATCAACACATCCCCACTAATGTGAGGAACACTACCCTCCCTACATATACTCTAAAGAGAGACAAATTTATCCCAATTATATGATAATTGGAGAGTAATAGAGAAAGTAAATAAGATGTATCCCTTGATTTATCCCTCAAAAATAGGAAATTGACACTTATCTTAGTTGAAGTACTTAGATTTATGATCCATGACATTAATAAAATTTTATTCCAAATTTGAAAATCTTTTTTTTAGTGGTGCTATAAGGAAAAAGTGCTTCAATTCTTCTCTCAATGTCTTTGTTAGAGTGTTCCTTTGAGATGAGATCCCTAGATGTCCTTAATGAGTTAGGGTGTATAACGGGAAGTCCCGCTCTTTTCTGATAGTCCTTAAGAGTATAATTAAATTCCCTTGTAGCACTAAATTTTTCAAATTGAAAAAAGAGAGAGATTGGGATAAATTGTTCTAGAGAAACAGACTTAGATAAGGGCGGGAACATAGATGTTTAAGATTGTTAAGGAAACATATGCACCAAAATGTTCGATCTTAGCACACATTTAATGTCTATTATTGTCAATAAGGATGAAAAAGATATTCCCTTTTTTGGATAGCAAGAATAAAACTCCTAATGCACTAGAAAAGTCCACCTATAGAGACTTATGAAGCTTAAACTATTTTGAGAAAAGTTATGGGAAGTCAACATGAGAGAGCTTGGTATCTTGCAACGATGCAAGATAATGGGAGTTATGGATTTACCTCTTGCATATTATCAATTTATTATGGGTCCGCATCCCCTTAACACTCCATAATAGATTTTTCATTTATTTTTGGGAGGTATTTTCACCTTTACAATTTTATTTATCTAGGAAATTGGTTTTTCAATGTGTATGTCTCTATTATCCTCAACCTACTCAGGATTTGGTTGTTCTAAATTCTTATTTTTGATCACATTTATAGTTTTTAGATAGAGGATTACAAAATACATAGTTTATTAGTGTCAATTCCATTTTAATATTATTATTAAAATACAAATGAATCTTCCATTTTATGACATTTAGTGGAATTAGAATGGTGGGTAAGGGTAGAACGAGAAGATGCATTTCCAAAAGTAGAAAATTGTTGACAAGGTTCAAGAGATTTTCTTCTCTTATTGAGTATATATTTAAGAGACAAGAATCATGAACACTTCTCCAAGACACGGAGGGGTTCTAAAGGATAAATATTCAGGCTAATATTTTAACATGAATTCAAAATATAATTTAAATCCAAGTCGAGTTAGAGTTTGAACCATCTCCATTTAAAAAATTGAGGGACATTGTAGAATAATCTAAGGAGAGAACGTATCTTAAGGGACCTTGGGGTAAGATAATTTCTAAAATAATTACTACACATAGTGTAAATAACGTTATGAATAATGAATTGTGTTGAATTCATGCCATTTTTCATTTTGTTTTTCATTCTCAAGTTGTGACACAAAATTGATGTAAATAAGTGGTGCAAAATCTACACCACATTTGCGCCATAGACATGAAAACAAGAAACTACCATTTCTCATTTACATTTAATATTGAAGTATGGTCCATCCCTTTTTAATTATTGAAATTTTTTGAATATGAAATTAGGGAATCTTTAAGCAAATAATAAAAATTAGGGTTTTGAGTAATCATTTTGCTCTTTCTATCATACTTTGTATTTTTTTGGAGAAAATATACTTCTAGAATTATGATTAAAAAGTGTGTTAGAAAAATAATAATACATTATTTGTGGGGATGTTTCATATCCTCCACGTTAGCTGTCCACCTCTCGTCTCTTGCCATTCCTCTTCTGATGAGGCAGGTGAAATAAACCATTTTCTGAGCATGTATAAAACTGATCTTTGGTGCTGTGAATAAATAACCCAATCATATCTTCTACTCTCTGTCTAATATCATTGGTGAGAGAGTGACTATCTAAGCCTGTTCGTGGGAATATTCTGGATACCTGTGCGTGTAATCTAAGCATTTCTCTCCCTTGCAGTATTTTGGAGTGTGGAAACCAGCGCTTGACATCAAAGCGATCTGTATTTTCTTGGCATGGTATTTGGAGTCATCTTAAATGTGAAAGCGTGACCAAAGTCTTGAGGAAACGTGGAACATGGAGCTGTTTTTGGTGGAGTTTGGTGCTGAAAACGTGCAAACAAAGCAATTTTGGCATCTTGGCGTGGTTTTGGAGCGACCAGTGAGCAGCGCTTGGAACGTGGCCTGGAGCTTCTGTGATTTGGCACAGCTTCCTGTGACTTTCCTTTCTCTCTGCCAGTTGGCAGGACATATTTGTATTGGCGTGCAGAAAAGAAGCGATCAGCAAGACTATAGCGACTTGTTAAAGATCAAGAAAAGTGCGACGTGGAGATCATTGGCGTCATCTTAGCGTGAGATCCAGACCTGCGAAGAAGATACATCATGTCTGCCCCAAAGATCTTGCTCTCCAATGCCTAGCTGTTGAAATGTCCAACTTATGCTGCATGGAAGACAAAGGTGAAGACCATTGTCCTCTTTGAAGATCTCTGGGATTTTGTCACTCTCACACTCATTCGACCCACCGACATAGATGAACAAACGAAGTATGATAAGGCTGATGCAAAAGCCTTGATGTTGATCACACTGAGCATATTCAATGAGGTGCAACCACACATTCAGAATGTGACAACATCAAAGGCGGCCTAGGATACTCTGTCCATGATATACTGAAGCAAATAATTTGACAAAAATTCTGCATCTCCAGTCAAATCTTCATACCATGAGTATGCAAGAAGGCGAGAAAGTGGAAGAATTCCTATGTTGAGTGGCAAAATTATGAGTAGAGCTGAGCGCACTCGGAGAAGTGGTTGAAGATAAGTTTCTTTTCCCACTCACACTGCGAGATCTTCCATCCCAGGCAGGGACATTCATCACCACATTGAAAATCACACAAAAGGAGGTGAGATTCGACGAACTCGGGAATTTTCTACAACAGAAAAATCCATTCAAATCGGTGTAAGAAGAGTTTGAGGACAAAGCGTTGATCTCGAGGCAGAAGAAGAGTCAGAAGCCTCGTAAGGGAAAATAAGAGAAGCATACACAAAAGCAACCACAGAAGCCACAATAGAAGTAGAAGTCTCAAAAGGAGAATCGATGGTGTCACATCTGCACCACGAATACACACGATATTGCGAACTATTGGTACAATGGTCACACACAAAGCAATTCTGGAGAAGAGAACACATCGGCCAAGGTGATTAGAATAAATCTAGACAAATTCCTTCAACAGAAGCGAGATAGGACACGTCGTGACATAACAAGATGATGAATCTAGAAAATATGATGATGATTATTTCGGGGTTACTTTTATAAAAACAATACCATTGATAGAAAATGAATAAGCTTGTATTGATTAATAATACATATCATACATGTTAATTTATACATGCGTAGAGGAAGTGTGGAAGCCCAATAGATAGGGCAGGTGAATAGTTGTGGAATGTGGAAAGACAATAAAATACTTCCAGCAAAGTGGAGGGTTGATTTGTGGACAATAAGATAAGGAATGTATTAATTTAACATGATGTCTTAAAGAAACTATTTCTTCCAAAGATTACAAATTAGAACGCAAAAATAGAGATTATTTTTATATAAAAAAATATTTTAATTTCATGTTGAAGTGCTATTACATGCAATTTTAATGACATAGTCTTGATAAATATTCAACAATAAATAATAAAAATTGTAAAGGCCTCGTGTCTTTGTTACTTTGAGTAAATTAGTTCTTCCAAGATACTTTTCTAAAGTGTGTCTAATTTTATAAAGGTTATTGGATTATTTTTATACAAAATGAATCCTTTTGGGCTCATGATGTATGAAATTAGTGTTCTTTTGGAAAAATATGTAGACAATAGGAAATGTTAGTCACTTAGACTTGCATGCATATCTCATTGCAACCAAACAATACTTACAAATCATGAAGATAGAGTCTAGCTCTCTCCCATCATTCATGGCAACTAAAGTGGTCAAGAGATTTTCACGTAAAAACATGATAGAATTTGTTATTTCTTCATTACATATTTATAGGACAATATGCATTCTATACAATACGATCTTTAACAAAATATTGCTAACCACTAACTTAATAATATGATTTTTTTTAACAATTTGTATAACAATATTTATCTCTATTATATTATTATTAATGAGTTACCAAACTCATATTATAATATAATGAATTAATAATGTTTACAACAATTAGTTCTTAACATTCACCCCTTTGGTGTGAAGATTATTAACTACTTATATCCACCCCTTAATGTGAACACGATGAAGAACCATATCTCGAAGAAGTTGAACCACCACTTGAAATCACTGCTTAGACCAGGTAAAAACTCCATAGATTATCTCTTTACCCTCGAAAGACGTAGTGTAGAGACGAATTATGTAGGAATGCTCCCTACCTCTTTCGGTTCCTATAGGACTTTCTCTTCCTCTTTGGATGCCTGAATTCTAGATCTCCAAGATCCACAAGCTTGGCACTAGCTAGATAACCATCCCCAAGTCTACCTTGTAATCTTCTCCTGCTCCCCAAAAGTGAGTTTTCTAAAAACATGAATCTTCCTTGTAATTATCAAAAGGGGTTTATTTAGCTAACCAACACACTCGAAAAAATAGGAATACTAAAACTAGAAACATACTAAAGCACACACAGATGAAAAAAATTCCACCAAACCATCTCGTGCGGCCTCGTTATTGACAATCGACGAGAGGTCGTTGATCGACCTCCAACCTCCATTTTTCTCTATCCTCTAGTATATTTACTTAATATAAGAAGTATTCAGAATTATAGTCATGTTCTTCATTAATTTGTTCACCTTCGATTCAATCATCTTCAACTATATTTTCCTTGTTCACTATGAGTTTTCCACTAAGAAGATCTTTGGCTCGAACTTTGCAATATTTAGATATCTTGCCTTTTTTCTTGCAATAGAAACATTCTAATTCCTCTTTGTTTTTATAGAAATTTTTGTATTTCTTTTTCACGTACATTAAAGTTTCCTCTTGAACATCTTCTATAGTCCTTTTTGTTTAGCTAGAAGAGCTAATATCATATCCTCTAATGAGTTGAAATTCATCGACCAAGAGTGAAAACAACGTTATGTATTTGGGTGGAATAATATTCAGCGAGAATAGCTTTTGCATCCTAATAGTCTACTAGAGCTTTGAATTCTACAAATTGTCTCAAGAGAGATCTTAAATCATCGATGTGACTAGACATTGTAACTCCATCACTTATTTTGAGCTTGAATAACTGAAGTTTCAAAGAATATTTTTCATTGACTACTTTTTGAACCAAACATTTTACTCAAAGTATCCCACATTTCTTTTGATTTTTTCTCCAAATCAACATAATCTAACTCAAAATATGAAAGAGCAAGGTCAATAATGGCTTTGAATTTATCATCCCTCACTTCCCATTCTACAAATTTGGTCGATGTGTAGGTCTTTGGTTCTTTTTCATCTATTATCCTCTAAAGATTTTTTTTCATCAACTACATCTGGATCTTTACTTTCTAAGTGTGGAAATTGAGACCATTAAATTTTTTTTTTTATAGAAGTTTACATTTAGACCTCGACACAAATTTTGAGAGCTTACATACTTTTAATTTGATAGCACAATACTTGACTCTTAATACAATTATCGACCGACTTCAATAATGAATATTTAAATAAACAAAATTTTAATGACTTCAATTAAAATTTTAATGATAAATTTGTCTTAGAGGAAAATATCAAAAATATATATCATACTTATGGATACGAGGCTCACTACAACCATATCTAACTAGAACACACAGAGAGGCCGTGATATATCTACCTCAAAAAACTACCGGTGGGAGTTGATCACCTCGTGGATTTGAATGCAACCCGATCCGGGAAAACATAATGAGATGGATGTCTTGGATGTAAGCTAAGTCAAATGTGAGATCCGATGCATGCGAGCTAGTTTTGAGATAAGTAAAACTAAACATCCATACACAAGATAGTGACAAATATATAGCAGGGGATATAATATTTGTAAATGTTTGATTGAATCCACCTATTGGACATGACATGGACCTCAAATAGTTTACATTGCAGGGTGAGCGTAGATCCATATAACGAAAATTCTTCAATGCAAGTGATGGATATTTGTTTGAAAAGATCTACGTATTATCCTGCCATAATCAGATCGAGCCTTTGGAATGCAAATCACCGATTCACCAACAATTTTTATAGAAAATCCAATTACTAATCCCTGCTCTGTGTGAAATGGTGTCAAGTGCTATACACATGGAGGATGTGTACAAGGTCTAAGTAAATCATGCTATAGGTGTTTGGGAGTGGATCAGACACAGGCATCCTTAAGAGCACATGACACCATTAGATAACCTCCCACCCTACCTCACCATCAATTGGGGCATATTTTCTCCCCTAACATGGAATTACCTACAACCTTGCCTACCTCATCCAAATGACACTCACTTTTTTACTCACTATAACTTGCGATGATGCTACCTATGTTGTTCATCCTAATGACCTTACCTTGCCTAATGTCGTGATGTTTATCCTGACCATACCTTTGGTACCTTAGAACACAACCTATTACCCATTCCTACACCTGGCCTAGTTGTGTTTCAGGACCATATCCTATACCTTGGATACCTGAACCACTTCAACCTCATTTGGATAAACCTATCGACCTTTGATGATGTAGATTTTGTAAGCTCTTTACCCTAGTACCTTATCGCAATCTATACGTGTGCATGCATTAGACTTCCACTACCTATTACCCGACTGAAATCACCCTTATCTATAACCACCTTACCCTCATTTTCATCACTTACCCATTTTTCAAACCACTCACCGACTCCATTTAACACCTCATCAGTTCCTAGTTTGAGGGGATCACCTCCACCCATGTACTTGGGGAAACCTAACTTTCACCCATACTTAGGGTAACCTAATATTCAGTCATACCTGGGGCACTGACTTCCTATTTTTATCAGTGTCTCTTATCAATACAAGCTATGTGATATAAAGGGGAAAATGTAGAAACCAAATTTGGGTCACACTCCCTTTAGTCCCCTTTAATTAATTAGTGTAACACATTTAACTAACTCAACCCTTTACCCAATATTAATATTCATCCTCACGATATTAATTAATTTAATTAAGTTAATTAAGTTAATTTAATTCTCACCCCTCCACCTCATCATGAAACTTCACCTGGACCCATTCTAGGGGCATTTAACTCACAATGACCAAGTCATCACTCTCAGCACTAAGTCATCACTCTCAGTGTCGAGTCACCACTTGACCTAACTAACTAAGAATTCTACTCAAACCTTATTGGACTTATTCTATGACCTTCCTACCTTTTATAACAAGAAATCCACTTCCCTAAGCAGACTCAACTTGGAAAACATGCCAAATCTAGGAAGATCTTCCTATTTTTGGTAAAAGGGACTAATTCACCCTAACCAACATCGATTTTTCCTTGGCCAGCATTGGTTACCTAACCGCCATCGTTCACCTTATATAAACTTTCACAACTCTTTACACGGGTTGGTCATTCAGTTATTGGAGCCTTATTACATTTAAGAGTGAATCTTCAAGCCCTCCTACATCCAAACGACGAACACACATAACCATAATGCAAGACAAGCATCCATTTCTCCTTCCAGACCATTGGAATACTCACGAGAGAACACAAGTTATACTACCACGACATTAGACATAGGAACCTCTTCTTCGATCAACCACCAACTACTTTCGCTCATAGGATATGCAACATACCTAGTCGTTCCTCCTAGCCAAAGGGAAGATCACACAATCATCTTGGATCAAAATTCTACAATGCGCGCATTCTACCTTCCACCTTCACCTCACAGGTATTCCTCCTTAACCATTTTACCTTCTATCTATTTCATCCTAGAAAGCGTAAAACTTATTGGTGAACTAGCTCTACCAACCTACTCATGAATGGATGAATTCATATTTAGAGAATATTCACACCATTAATCGAAGGGTAGTAACACAAGAAGACTTAGACAAGGTGTGAAGATGTGAATAATTAGTTAGTTGTTGTAAAATGTTTTTGAAATTTCTTAATTATTTTTGAAAATATATTAATACTATCTTAAATTATTTTACATAATGAAGGTGAGTAAACAGATTAACAATGTAGTTTTATGGAAATATTTATGTGTGGAAGACATTGACAAGAGACGGGTCACTTGTAAATTTGTTATTATTTTTAGCGGGACAACAAAACTAGTGTGAATGAAATGAATTTGGTTAAATGGTGATTGGATTATGTTGGAAAAATAGAAGAAATAATAAAACTTGATTATATAAGTTTTTAAGTTGTCATATTTAGGTGTACTTGGTACCCTTCAATTGATTACAAATTTTTTAGAGTGGAAAATGAAAGTGGATTTTGACAGAGGGAAGAAGGATGAAAACTTGGAGGTAATCTGTACACATCAAGGAGTTGCACTCAACCGTTGAATTGAGTGGCTTTAAGATTCAACAAGCAATAACTTAACCATGAGATAAATGTGTATGCATTAAGGGACAAAATAACCAAAGCCATGCTCATACATCAAGAAGAAAGGTGTACTTATAGGAAAGTGCCGAGTAACTCCCATGTAGAGATAATGATGCCTCCATGATAGAGAAGAAGAGTTACTTCCCGAAAGGGAAATTACATCCTATGACACACACTTACACATATGACATATTCGATGAAGGAATCTTTCATAACTAATATGACACCTATGATCCATAATCCCACCTAAGTGAGATGACTCACCTAAAGAGGTGAAATAACACCTAATAAATAAATAAAAGGTGAAATATACCACACACAATAAAACCTCCCTTCATTGTAACTTAGGATGAGGAAAAGAAAGTCGAAAAATACACAAGGAATGAAAAATGGGTCTCATAAATTAATCTTGATGAGGTACCCATGCACACAAAAAATATCAAGTAGTGAAGGAAAGCCTAGTGGGAAAAACATCCACTTACAAGAGATATAAAAATCTCCTAAACAACTAAGAAGAAGAAAGAGAGAAGAAGAAGTGCTATCTAGCCCCCTAAGAAGATGAACCAGTCATGAGCCATCCTGTACTAAGTGAAGAAGAATAATAATATCCTTGAAGTAATAAGGTGTTTTTATAATCTAAGGAACAACGCTTCATATGTGAGGTATAAGTGCTAACTACTCCATGAAGGAATGGTGATCCTAAAGCAATGGTGAAGAAGGAAGGTGGAATGTCATGAAACTATGAAGAAGTTTGATGAATGCATGATGAGTCATGAATCATGGTACCTTCTCCCCCTCAAGAGTATACAATCAACAAGAATTAGGTATATCAAGTTCAACAACTCCTTGAGATGTGGAAAGTGATAAGTGTATGGTGGAGGTGGGTCCCCATCATCATGAAAATAAACTATGCTAGAAGAGATGTCCTTAACATCAGAAGTGGGCTCAAAAGTATCATCAAGTCCAGTGAGTCGGATTAAGGATTTAAAGGAGGAGAAAAGTGAGATAAGGAGTACAGCCGAGTGTGATGATTAGCTATACCAACTGCAACAATAATGTCACTATGTAGCTCTCTGACATAAACTGAATCCAAAGTGAACTCAACCCACATGCCCTATTCAAGGTGAGTGATTTGATAAACTAAAATGAGGTTAGCTGAAAGTGAAAGGATACTAAGAACATTGTTGAAAGTACAACCAATCACTTCAATAGACCCTATCTCGAAAACCTATTTTTAGTGTTGTCACCAAGTTGAATATAATACATGTCACATGGATCCAATAAAGAAAAATCAATATCTGATGAGGCCATATGATGAGTTGCACCCAAATTAATGATCTAATTAGGAGTAGGTGACACAACTATCACTAAATTTCTTCCCTTTAGTTTCTCCTTGGTTTATTTTTTTAATTTTTATTTCTATTTCACTCCCCCTTTTTCATTTTATTTATCCTTAGAACTTTCATGAGTTGATGAAGATGATTTGAGAGAATCTTGAACTTTGATGTTGTGCTTCTCAAGAAAATTGGTGAGGAGATCAATATTTTTATTGAAACATTTTTCTTCATCATGCCTACCATTCCAGTACCCATAATTGATATGTTCTTTAGGAGGTTTGGAATTGGAAGAGAAATTGGAAGATATGGATTTTGGTTAGTCCTTTTTCTCATGATCCTTGTTTTGTTTCTTCACCTTTGAAGTCTTCTTTTATTCTTTTCTAGGAATGCAAGCATGGGATTTTGTGGATTTGAGAGTACCCATCCGAGTCAACTTATATTTTTCCCTAATCAAATCAGAAATAAAATCATCAAGTGAGGGAATATTACAACTTTTACTAAGAGCCATTTTTTTGCATGGAAGGTAGATACAAAAACAAAGTATTCGGGACCAAGTTTTTGCAAGGACCGAAAGAATGAGTTGTGGTTATTTTTTTCTATTACAAAATCTACTAATTATAATCTGAGTGATTTTAATTTTGTGAAAAATTCCTAAAGGGTGTCAAAACTATTGGGAGTGAGGCTAATCAATTCATTTTCCATTTCTTTCCATCTCATTTCATCCTGTTTCCCAAAAAGTTTTTTAAGAGCAGATAAAACTTCCTTGGGTGTTTTTACAGAGGAAATATGGAAGTGAAGTTATGGAGACACAGATAGAGACAAAAACCCAATGGCTTCATCACATTTATCAAGCCACTTTTCATTTTTTGCATCCTCTTTAGGTTTGGCTTGCAATCCCATGGTTATCTGGAAGAGTTGTTTATTTTTCAAGGAAAAATACATAACACCTAACCATTTTTGATGATTGAAAGGGGTAAGAAAGGGAGCTGCATAGGTATTTATGGAAGAAAATGTGTGTATTGGAGATGTAGAAGGAAATGTAAAAACACCCACATGAATGCAGAATGGAAGGGATTCAAGAGGTGGGGACCACAAAGCCAATAATAACACCCAAAAAGAGGATGATTTTTGGCCAAAAATTATTATTTTCTTCAATTAATGATGAGATTAAGAACAATTAATTTGTAGTAAAAAAAAGAAATGAAGGGGAGAGATAATTATTTTTCCTTGGGTCTAGGAGAGCCAACTCATCTTGGAAAGCTAGCTCTTGGGTTATTGACCAAACTACTTGATAGGGTCAACCGAGATACTTAACAACTTTCTAGGGTGAGCTGAGCATGAGTTGGTATGATGCGGGTTGGTGGGTCATTTTCATGAGCTGTAGGTAATACTACCAAGTTATGGAGTCGACTCATCGGGGTGGGATTTGCAAAATGCCTATGAGTTGTGCTAAGGTGTCGAGTCCTGGCCGAGAGGTCGGACTCATGTCCATAGTGCAAAGGTTGATGCCATGTGTCCACAAGTTGAAGCCAAGTGTTGGGTGCATAGGGAGTGGTGAGAAAATTAATGTAACCATTGAAAAATACACATAAATGCATGGATAAACTAATGGTTGGGAAACCATCAACACACAATGTTCAAGTTGAAGATTCTGGATGCAAGGAATAATGGATACTGCACCAAGCTTAAGACCGTAGTGGCATAACTATATGTCGAGGTCCCGAGTTTTAATGACTATGTATTGTCCCGAGATGAAAAATCAAAATAATGGCCAAAATGGTAGGTAACTAGATCCAAATAGGGACATGTAGTAGGAGGCGTAACCAAGAAGAGGAACCAAGAAATGTGAGGAGGTGGGTGTGAGTTGTAGAGTCATGAGTGAGTGAAAATGAGTTCAAAATATAGTGTATGAGGGAAACAAAATTCAAATTCAAGCCAACATGAGCAAGAGTATATTGATGCATGAATTACAAGTTAAAGAAAATGCATGAGACAGGGTCTCAAAGCAAGAAAGGCGCAAGTCAACAATGATGGAGGAGACCAAAAATTCAAACATGTTCAAACCAAAAATAATGCACAAAGCATGATCTCGTTCAACCGATGCACGAGTAAAATGAGTCAAAGCCAATGTAAAAAAATGATAGGGCATGTTATGAAATGAGAGGCCAAGGAAATTTGTGGAGAGCTATGGGAAAACTTAGTTCCCACTTGGTGAGATAGGGCTGAGTTGGACACTTTAAGAGGCTCTTCCAACATTTTTAAAAACTCAAAATTGCACCTTCAATCCTACAATTTCTCCTGATTTTGAACACAACCAATGCAAAAAGTAGAAGAACTAATAAAAACCAAGTACAAGTCCCTTAAAAATTCAAGTAGAGCACAAAACAAGAATTGAGAGCTTACACATGAAACTACAAGACGTAGAGTGGTAAGCAACACCTTTACCAAGAAACTTGACTTTGATCCCTAAGCTCGATACCATGATGGAGGGAGGAAGGAAAAATACCTAGAGAGAATCTATGCACATCAAGGAGTTTTACTCAATCATGGAATGGAGTAGCTTCAAGATTCAACAAGAAAGAACTCAACCATGAGAGAAATGTGCATGCATTAAGGGAAACAAGACTCAAACCCATGCTCATAGATCAAGAAGAAAGGTGTACATATAGGGGAGTGCTTAGTAACTCCCATGCAGAGATAATGATGCCTCCATGATGGAGAAGAGGAGTTACTTCCGAAAGGGAAAGTAAATCCTATGACACACAATTACACATATGATATATTCCATGAGGAAATATCTCATAAATATTATGACACCTATGATCCATGCTCACACCTAAGTGACATGACTCACCTAGTGAGGTGTAATTACACCAAATAAATAAATAAAAGGTGAAAAATACCACACACACTAATATATTTTACTTAGTTGAATTTTTTAGAGCAGTACTCAAGGGGAAAGAGCCTCATGTGTTAGCTTAGCATTGTGATTAGGTATTAATTTGTGTAATTTTTCACATGTACGGTTTATCCTTTTTCATGTGCACAATTTCTATATGTAGGTCTCCTTTTTCATGAATTAATATGTTAAAATATGTTTATATATTCCTTCTTCTATCTTAATATAGAGGGAAGGTAATTATCATTTTGTATTACATTGCGAGCCAAGGATGAGAAATGTTGTTGATGAATATAGTGTTGTAACATGAGAAACATGGGGAACAAGTGTTGTTACTTTTGCTTTCATGAAAAGGATATCGATTAATATCCTTTTTGTGATTTAAAATTTTGATTGTGAAATGTATTAAGTTGTTGACAAATGACACAAATATTTATCATAAATAATTCTGACTTTAATTGTTTTGTCAATTAAATGGAGAATTCAAAAGTAGATTGTTTATCAATTTATTGTTATGATTTAGTTGATATTTGAAAATCTTGGTCTTGAGAAAAGGTCTTGTTTCTCCTTTCAGATCCTTAAAATGATAAACATATTGAATTATAACAAATGTATATTGGGTGCAAGTACATTTCTTAGTTGTTTGGTAAAAAAGAAGCTTGTTCGATTAATGTGACTTGAGTTTCAATAAAGTCAATATGTTAATGACTTAATAAAATTGATATGTTGTAAATTTTTGATGGTAGAAATGCAGATTACATTAGTAGATAATTTCATTATAGGTCACATGTTTACTTTATATGATATATGTTTATTTACATTAAATAAATCAATAGGTGTTCAATCATCTCGTAAGGAAACAACTAGTTAGAGAGTTGTTAATCCAGCCGGTTTGTTGATTTGACCATGTATATTATTTATTTTTATCTTACGATAATAGGATGGATTAGTTTTATGAGGCTTTATTGGGTTGATTACATGCATTTTCTTCATACGATGATTTATTTATCTGATTATAAACATTGATTTATTGAACATCTAGATTTGGATTATGTATTTATTGTAAAGTGAAATATTATTCATGGAGTTTTCAAATGGCAAAAGCTTAGCTTTGTTGTATTAATTTGAAATTATTCTAATACTTTCTGCGAAAAGGATTTACCCTTTATGAGTTCAATAAATACATATATAATTGATTATTTCTTTTGATTTGTAATGATTATTTACGTTGTTTTTAACAACAATATATTCTTGTAATAGATTATGCAAATTATACTTTCTTAAATGATTGTAATTTATGACATGTACAAATCTAATTTAACAATTGACAATCATTACAACTATATTAATGACCTTGTCATTATACATGGAAATTATTAAGTTAATTAATTAATTTTTTTGACAACGAAGTAGAGTTATGACATAATGAAATTTATTTGACTTGATCATAAAGGGAATTAATTAAATAATTAATTAGTTACAAAGTACAACTTTAAAAGTAAAATGATTACAATTGTACCCTTACGAAAACAACTTATTAAATGACATAATATGTCAAAGTGCCAAGTACTATACCTTAAATAAGTTAAGTATGATGAAATGTAATAATACATTTATGATTATCATTAATATTAAAAAAATTTAAATTACTTAAATATATTGTATCTATTTCTTATGAGGCACTTAAGGATAATAAATATTTTGGTTATGTTACAATATGATCTAAATGAGTTGAATCGTTACCAAAGTTGAATGCCTAGGTCAAACTAAACCCAATCTTTACAACAAAAGTTGTAAATCGACACTATGATATTACGATAATTCATAAGATAGTAACTTATAACTTACTATAGACCTTTTCATTAAGTGTATAACTTGACTTAGTCTCTTAACGATGAATTCTACCTTGTAATAAGATAAATGTATTATGAGAGAGTGAACCCTAAGTCACGCCTATCTACACGATTGAATTCTATCTGTACCATCTTATGACGGCTATAAGAAGGGTAATAATTACTTATTGAAAGATTTCATTAAGTAATCATTATCTTTCCCATAGGTGTCATAAGCTAGAACTTATAGTTTACTCTCAAGTTGAGAGAAGAGATCTAGATTTTAGTCTTTAATAAACGAACTTCAACATTTAATTTAACAAGATGTGATCTAGATATCTATTTAGAGATTACTATGTAGTGATGGGAAATTTTTTTGTTTGGCTTATGTTCACACGAAAATAAGCATGGAATACATATCTTGAAAAAATTGACCTAAGTAGTGTACTATCTGAATACACTTTTAGTTGACCGATTTCTAATACAATTGTGTGATATGTCGATGAAACCGAGTTAACTAATTTTTAGGAAGACACTTGAACTCCATCAATTCTCAAACCTAAATAAATAGGTTAACTAATTACATACAAGTAATGTACACTCGTATATAGTGATTATAAATGGGATAAGGTAGATATAATTTACGTTTACAGTTGCACATGGTTATAATGTTATTAGATGGATTGTAAACTATATTTCTTGCTAGATTATTATTCCTATCTCATAAAATCATTAAAGGCATGAAATGGAGTTAATGTGTTTATTTTAAAAGAAATAATTTCCCGTTAATTTGGAGTTATTATAACATGGGTGTTACATTTTGGTATTAGAGTTGAAGGTTTACGACTCTTGGAAATAATGGGTCCTTGCACTAAGTTTTATTCTTGTCTAATAGAAAAAAATGGTTAGGACAAGAGTAAATTTTGTAAATAATCAACATGATGGGGATGATGTAGTAATAACCCGAAAATGGATGATAGACTTGTAGTTATGCAAGAAACTCGCAATTGTATTATAGTCCTATAAAAACATATTTTGGCCGAGGATTGTAGCATGAAAGTGAAAATAGTGTGTAACCTCGGGGAAACAAAATGTAATGGATCCCAACGTTGCTGATAATAATGTAAATACAATGGATCCTAACACTACTAATAATAATGTAGATACAATGGATCCTAACACTGCTAACAATAATGTAAACACCGCAAATCTAAATCAAATTGAAAATAAAAGAGAAAATTTGGAAACAAAAATGTCAAATGATATTAAGCATATCAATCCACCAAAATTTATCGAACGACCGTAGGTGATGGAGCTAATAATTTTCTCAACGAGATGGAGAAATATTTCACCATCGAGGATTGTTTTTAAGAAACTAAGGATGTTTGGGGTGCTTATCAGCTCTCAAATGAGGCTTCCTCTTGGTGGGACAACTAAAAGGTAGAACTAGGGGTTAATGTAGCCAACATAACTTGGGATTAGTTCAAGTTATATTTTAGACATCACTTTTTGCCACAACTATAGTATGACAAAAATGTCATAATTTCAAACCTTAGTTTAGGACAAGGTGATTGTAAATGAGTACTTGGAAAAAGTTGACAAAGTTGTTGAAATATGTGCCACAATAGCATACATATGAGAAGTTTCATATAATAAAATTCATTATGGGACTTAATCCCATTATAGGTGGGGAAGTTGATGTACATGGTCCTTCAACCATGTAGACAATACTAGAACAAATCATCTCGCAAAGAGCAAACCCCGTAGCCTTCATCTACTTGTGAGGTAAAAGCATATATAACAAAGGTCCCACATTTTTGCATTTTTGTACTTCTAGAAAAATATGTCCAACAACCAAAACCTGAAAAAAAACATATAAAATGGCCAAACATGTATTTTTAAGATCTTGAATATACCAAGGCATAGGGTGTCCAAAATTTACCTGATTTTTTAAAGTTTTAATATTATTTTATAATATTTATTTACTAGTCATATTTTAAAATATTTTTGGCCACCAAGTAAGACACAATTATATGATTTGACCCCACATTGATGAGAAACGGAAGAATTTTTTTATTTCACTATCATTATTGGCACCAAATAAAACTTGGTGGAAAAATGTTGGTAATAAATCCAAAAATGGGAAGAAAAATACAACAACAAATCTTGCTACAAATTTTAAGAAATATGGACATGAGAATAGTACAACAATAAAAGAAAACAAAACAAAAAGAAAAGGGCCATTTTTATTATGCTTTAAGTTTTGTGGTGATCACTATGCAAAAATTTTCCTTTAAGAAATAAAGAGAACAAACCACAACATAGAATTCATGCTATAATAACAAATAGGAAAGATGTAAAATAGGACATACCTATTAAAGTACCAAATAAGTTTTACAGACTACATGTAACTATTATTTTTGATATTGGTGCTACTAAATGTTTCATTTAGAAAAAAATAGCTAAAAAATAAAAAATAAAAGATGGTTATATGAAGAAATCATGGATTGTACAATATGGGAACAATGTTGTCCACATGGTAAACCAATGTTTGTTTAGAGAAAATTGGAGCTTCCTATTTTTACCACAAAAATAGACCTGTATGTAGCTCCTTTAGGTTCATATGATGTGATAATAGGAGTAAAATGGATGTCACAACAAAATAAAATGTGAACTATTTTGAAAAACAAATAAAATGCTTGGATGACTGCGAGAAAACAATAGTCATTGAAGGTATAATACGAGATATTCAAGTAAGGAATATTTCTACAATGCATCTCAAAAGGCTAAAAACAAAGGATGCATGCTTTATGTAATAAAAATATCAAATTTTAGTGAATAAGGTAACACTTTTTTAATAGAATATCCATTGTTACAAGAGTACAATGATGTACTTCTCGAAAGAGTTATTTGGACTCCCTCCGAGATGTGAATTTTATTTCACAATATATATCACACTTGGAACAAAATCTATTTCAAAGGATCCTTACTAAATGAATACACCTAAATTAATGGAAATTAAATCACAATTGCATGATATTTTATCAAAAGGATTAATAATACTCATTGTGTCTCCTTGGGTAGAACGGTTCATTTTGTCTAAAATAAAGTCGGCACACTACGATTATGCATTGACAAACACATGCTTAACAAAGCCACAACCTAGAATAGATATCCTTCAACAAGGATAGATGATCACTTTGATTAGATGTGAGATGCATTATTTTATTCCAAAATTGATTTAAGATCAGGTTACCATCAATTGAGAATAAACTATGAATACATAAGCAAAACTTATTTTAGAACAAGGTATGATCACTATGATTTCTAAATATTAGCATTTGGACTCACGAATGCACCTACAACATTCATGAATTTAATCAATAACATTTTTCAAGTTTACATAGAAAAGTTTGTGTTGTTTTTCTTGTATGACATAATGATCTATTCCAAAATGATGGATGAACACAATGAGCACTTGAGAATAGTGTTAGACATACTTAGAAAAAGGAAGTTGTATGGAAAAATTTCTAAGTGTAACTTCTATCAAAATGAGGTGAAATGCCCGAGTCATATCATAAATAAAGAAGGAATGTCTACAAATCCCTTTAAAATCAAGGCTATAAAAAAATGGATAGTTCCAAATAATGTTCATGAAGTTAGAAGCTTCATGGGGCTGGTTGGTTACTACAAAAAATTTGTAAAAGACTTTTGGAGAGTTGCGCTCCTATCACTTCAAAGCCAAAAAAAAAAAGAAAAGAAATTTGTTGGTATGATAAATGTGAGAATGAATTTAATTTGATGAAAGATAAATTAACTAAAACACCTATTTTGAAGATTCATATTCCAACGGAAGCTTCATCGTGGTAATCGATGCCTCTGTGAAGGTTTGGGCGGAATACTTGTGTAAAATGACCATGTCATTGTATATGAGAGAAAATAATTAAAGTCAAATGAGCTGAAATATGCTACCCAAGATCTAGAGTTTTCTGCCATATTGCATGCATTGTATGTTTTGAGGCATTACTTGTTGGGAAAGCCTTTCAAACTAAAAATTTACCATTTGGGGCTAAAGTATATATTCATACATATTAACTTGAACACAAGACAACGTAGGTGGTTGAAATTATTCTATCGGTATGATTTTGACATAAGTTACATAAAAGGAAAATAAGATAGAGTTTTAGATGCAAAAGTCAGCGATTGTGACCCTTAGGACACAATTCAAAGATGAATTAAATAAAAAAATGTTAATCGATTCATACTTTCATCATGTTAAGGTGCGCATCGTAAACATATCCTAAGGATACACATTATGAAGGATTAAATTTTGAAAGTAAAGGAATCTTGAAATACAAAGGTAGAGTCTACGCACCTTTGGGAAATTACTTAATGGTAAAATTTATGAAATAATACCATGATGCTCCTTACACGGACATTGATGCACCAAAATTAGTAGGAACTTTACAATGTCATAACTTGAGCTCTGGGTGTCTATTTGAGTCTATGTTTTTATTGAAACCATATGTTTCGATGAGACGAACACACTAGTTAATATGCCCTATCGGTTGGAGCAAGTTATGGCACATTTTTGGGCCATAAATCCACCATCTTGAGGCTGAAAATTAGGATTTAAGATGTAGTTCAATTTTTTTCCTATTTTGGGCATTAGTTAATTTTAGTCTATTAGTTGCATTATGAGTTAGAAAGTTGGCGATTTTGCTAATTTAGGAATGTAGAAGATGCATGGAAATTTCTATTCCCGTACGAATAAGCATGCTAACTTACTAAGAATAGTCGGTTCTAATAAACTGCTAAAAATAGTAATTTTTGCCACCTAGACTAGATTTAGTCAAATTTAGTTAGATTTTTCTTGGAAAATCAAGTTGGGAGTGGTTTTCCTATTTAGGAAACATTTTAATTCATTATTCAATAACAAATAAGGAGATCTATTTTCTTTTGGAGTTCATATTATTTGCAATATATCAAGTTTATTTAGAATTTGGCTACATTATCTAGTATCAGAGTAGGTTCGAGTCTTTTAAAAAATTGGCAGGAAGAGGAAGAGGAGGTAGTATTTCCCATATGAATAGAAATATGCAAGATCTATAGAGGCAAGTTGTTACACTTGCTTCAATGATAACCTAGAGAGCAAATCAAGGTGGAGATGACACAGATGAAGAAGAAGTTTGTGAAGAGGAGGAAACACAAGCACCACGATTATTTTTGAAGAAAGGATGCTTCGAGCATTAGAAGGAAATAATGATGGGATAAGATTTGATGTTTTAGAGTATGGTGGTAGTCTAAAACAAGAGGACTGACAGATCAAGTTGACTAGCATGGGTAAATGTTTTGAGTGGAAGGCTATGTTAGAAGAAAAGAAGGTAAAATTTACATGAAAAAATTTGAAATTTCATGCTATATTATGGTGGGATCACCTACGAAAAGAGTGGTAAAGAAAGGGGAAAAAAATAATTAGGACATGGTGTAAGATGGAGAAGAAGCTGAAAGATAAATTTCTCCCCATGGATTATGCACAAACCCTTTACAAGAGGTTTCAAAATATCACTTCGAACTTACAAATAGTGCAAGAATACACTAATGAGTTCTATAAGTTGTCCATTTTTGTAGAGCTTGAAGAAAATGAGGAACAAATGGTTACAAGGTATGTAAATAGATTAAAATTTTCTATTCAATATGAGATAATTATGCATAGGATTAAGAGCATGGAGGATGCCTATCAATTAGCCTTAAAGGCCGAGGAACAAAAAAAATGTCAAAGTTTTAGGAGATCACCTGGAATGACTAGGGGCCTTATCTTCCTTTTGGGTATTTTCTAGGGAAGAGGATATGCTTATGATAGAGGATGGGAGGCTCCATGAAGACCATTTTTTTATTACATATGTGGTGAAGATAGGCATCGGGATTTTGAATCCCCGCATTATTATACACATTACAAGAGGGAAGAAGATGCTCCAAGAGTAAATCCTATTGAAGCTGAACAAGTAGAAGATGAACAGGACCTAGAAATTCCATCTGATGTTGGAGAAAATATGATGATCAAAAGGATAATGATTTCTCCAAGAAATAATATCAAGGGGGATACATGGATACGTAAAAATATTTTTCGAACAATATGCACTTTAGGAGGAAAGGTATGTAATGTTATTATTGATGGTGGTAGTTATGAGAACATGGTTTCAAATGAGATGGTTGAGAAATTGGGTTTGCGTTATGAGAAGAATCTTAAACCTTACCGTATTTCATGGTTTAAGAAGATTAATGAAGTTACTGTTGATAAGAGATGTTTAATAATTTTTTCTGTTGGGAATAGTTACAAGGATGAGATTTGGTGTGATGTTATTCCTATGGATGCATGTCATATGCTGCTAGGAAGACCATGGAAATTTGATAGAAAATTTATTCATGACGGGGAAAGAATACTTATACTTTTTGGAAGGATGGCACAAAAATAGTTTTGCTACCTCTTAAGGAAGAGGGGAAGGATGAAAATAGGAATTTGTGAAGGAGGAAAAGGAAACCAGTCTTTGTTATGAACTAGCCACAAATAAGGATGAACCTACAAGTACAAAAATACCAATAGAAACAACAAAATTAATAGAAGAAGTTTTTGACGTTATTCTGATGAGCTACTAGTTGGATTACCGCCAAAAGATATATTCAACACCATATTGATTTGATTCTAGGGTCTTCAATCAAAAATGAAGAGGCTTATAGGATGATCCCAATATTGCATGTAGAGTTGAATAGGTAAGTGGTAGAGATCATGAGAAAGGGGGCCATAAGGGAAAGCATGAGTCCATGTGCAACCATAACTTTAATAATACCAAAGAAGGATGGAACATGGATAATATGCATGGATAACAGAGTAATTAATAAAATTACAATCAAGTATACATTCCCAATACCTCACCTTTATGATATGATGGATGTGCTTGCTGGATCTAGATATTTCACCAAGATTGATCTTTGAATTGGTTACTATCGATTCGGATAAGAGAAGGAAACAAGTGGAAAACAACATTGAAGACCAGAAATGGATTATATGAGTGGTTTGTGATGTCATTCAGGTTATCTAATGCACCTAGTACTTTTATGAGACTGATGAACACTATGTTGCGGGAGTATAATGGTAAGTTTGTTGTGGTTTATTTTGATGATATCTTGATATTTTGTAAAACTAAAGAAGAACATATAAGGCATCCGAGGTTGATATTTTAAGTGTTAAGGAAAGAGAAAATATATGTAAATATGAAGAAGTGCACATTTATGCAAGAGATTTTGGTATTCTTGGGCTTTATTATCTCAAAGAGATGTGGTACGATGGACTTAGAGAAGATAAAGGTAGTTATTGAATGGCCTACTCCACAGAGTATAACAGAGGTATGAAGCTTTCATGGTTTAGAAACTTTTTACATAAAGTTTATTAAAAAATTTAGAAGTATTGTAGAACTTATAATAAATTGCACAAAAGGAAGCAAGTTTTTGTGGACAAAGCCACTGAGGATAGTTTTCAATTCTTGAAGAAGAAGGTGATACAGCACCCATTTTGGTACTACCGGATTTTGATAAAGTATTTGAGGTTGAGTTTGATGCCTCACATGTGGGTATTGGTGTTGTCCTAAGTCTAGGTGGAAAGCCAATAGCTTTCTTTAGTGAGAAACCAATGAGGTAAGAAATAACTACTCTACTTATGATGTGGAATTTTATGCAATTGTACAAGAATTAAGGCATTAGAGGCATTACTTAGTGCCTAACGAGTTTGTTTTATTTATAGACCACATAGCTAAGAATTGATCAATGAGATGGAGAAATATTTCACCATCGGGGTATTTTTTAAGAAACAAAGGATCTCTGGGGTGCTTATAAGCTCTCA
This sequence comes from Taxus wallichiana var. yunnanensis, assembly GCA_018340775.1. NCBI lineage: Eukaryota > Viridiplantae > Streptophyta > Pinopsida > Cupressales > Taxaceae > Taxus > Taxus wallichiana. The sequence goes on along the minus strand of CM031236.1, from coordinate 241,674,477 downwards.
AATGAGTCTTCCTCTTTGTGGGACAACCAAAAGGTAGAACTAGGGGTTTATGTAGCCAACATAACCTGGGACTAGTTCAAGTTATATTTTAGACAACGCTAGTTTCCATAACTATACTATGACAAAAATGTCATAATTTTAGACCTTAGTTTAGGGCAAGTTGATCAGAATCGAGTATTGGAAAAAGTTTACAAAGTTGTTGAAATATGTGCCACAATAATGTAGACATATGAGAAGTTTTGTATAAGAAAGTTCGTTATGGGACTTAATCCCATTATAGGTGGGGAAGTTGATGTACATGGTCCTTCAACCATGGAGACAATCTTTTGTAAAGGTCATCTGTAAAGAAGAGCAGAATCTGTAGCCTTCATCTACTCGGACGATGATGAGAAAAGGAAGAATTTATTATTTCACCATCATTACTGCAACAAATAAAACTTGGTGGAAAATGTAGGTAATAAAGCAAAAATGGGAACAAAACTACAATAGTAAAGCCTCCCGCAAATTTTAAGAAATATGGAAAAAAGTACAATAATGAAAGAAAATAAAACAAAAAGAAAAGGTCCATTTTAATGATGATTTAAGTGTTGTGGTGATACCTATGCAAAAAATTTTCCTTTAAGAAATAAAGAGAACAAACCACAACATAGAATTCATACTATAATAACAAATATGCAAGATGTAAAATAGATGACACCTATTAAAGTACCAAATAAGTTATACATACTACATGTAACTATTAATTTTGATATTAGTGCTACTTGAATGTTTCATTTGGAACAATTTAGCTAAAAAATTATAAATAGAATATGGTTATCTCAAGAAATTATGGGTTGTACAATACAAGAACAATGTTGTCAATGCGATAAACTAATGTTTGTTTGGAGAAAAATTGAGCTTCCTATTTTTACCACAAAAATAGACTTGTATGTAGCTCCTTTAGGTTCATATGATGTGATAATAGGAGTAAAATGGATGTCACAACACAAATAAAATGTGAACTGTTTTGAAAAACAAATAAAATGCTTGGATGACCTGCAGAAAACAATAGTCATTCAAGGTATAAAACGAGATATTCAAGTAAGGAATATTTCTGCAATGCATCTCAAAAAGGCTAAAAACAAAGGATGCATGCTTTATGTAATAAAAATATCAAATTTCAATAAATAAGGTAACACTTCTTTAATAGAATATCCATTGTTACAAGAGTACAATGATGTATTTCTGAAAGAGTTATCTGGACTCCCTCCGAGATGTGAATTTTATTTCACAATAGATATCACACTTGGAACAAAACCTATTTCAAAGGATCCTTACTAAATGAATACACCTGAATTAATGGAAATTAAATCAAAACTGCATGATTTTTTTATTAAAAGGACTAATAATAATGAGTGTGTCTCCTTGGGTAGCGCCATTCATTTTGTCAAAAATAAAGTTGGCATACTACAATTATACATTGACAAACACATGCTTAACAAAGCCACAACCTAGAATAGATATCCTTCAACAAGGATAGATGATCACTTTGATTAGATGTGAGATGCATTATTTTATTCCAAAATTGATTTAAGATCAAGCTACCATCAATTGAGAATAAAATATGAATACATACGCAAAAATTATTTTAGAACAAGGTATGATCACTATGATTTCTAAATATTAGCATTTGGACTCACGAATGCACCTATTGCATTCACGAATTTAATGAATAAGGTTTTTCAAGTTTACTTAGAAAATTTTCTATTTTTCTTCTTGTATGACATAATCATCTATTCCAAAAAGATGGATGAACACAATGAGCACTTGAGAATAATGTTAGACATACTTAGAAAAAGGAAGCTGTATGGAAAAATTTCTAAGTGTAACTTCTATCAAAATGAGGTGAAATGCAGAGTCATATCATGAATAAAGAATGAATATCTATAAATACCTTTAAAATCAAGGCTATAAAAAAATGGATAGCTCCAAATAATGTTCATGAAGTTAGAAACTTCATGGGGCTGGTTGGTTACTACAAAAAAATTGTAAAAGACTTACGGAGAGTCACGCTCCTATCACTTCACTACAGAAAAAAGATAAGAAATTTGTTGGTATGATAAATGTGAGAATTAATTTAATTTGATGAAAGATAAATTGAATACAACACCTATTTTGAAGGTTCCAGATCCCAATGGAAGCTTCATCGTGGTAACAGATGCCTCTAGTGAAGGTTTGGGTGGAATAATTCTGTAAAATGACCATGTCATTGTATATGAGAGAAAACAATTAATGTCAAATGAGATGAAATATGCTACCCAAGAACTAGATTTTTCTACCATATTGTACACATTGTAAGTTTTGAGGAATTACCTATTGAGAAAGCCTTTCAAACTTAAAATAGACTACTTTGGGCTAAAGTATATCTTCACACATATTAACTTATACACAAGACAATGTAGGTGGTTGAAATTCTTCCTCACAAGATGATTTTAATATAAGTTACATAAAAGGAAAAGAGAATATATTTTTAGATGCACTAAGTCATCGGAAGCATGTTTCCATGATTGTGACCCTTAGGACTCAATTCAAAGATGAAGTAAATAAACAAATGTTAAATGATTCATACTTTCATCATGTTAAGGTTAAATCGAAACATATCCTAAGGATACACATTATGAAGGATTAAATTTTGACAGTAAAGGAATCCTGAAATACAAAGGTAGAGTCTATGTTCCTTTGGGAAATTACTTAATGGTAAAATTTATGAAATAATACCATGATGCTCCTTACACAGACATTGATGCACCAAAATTAGCATGAACTTTACAAGGTCATAACTTGAGCTCGGGTGTCTGTTTGAGTTCGTGTTTTTTTTGAAACCATATGTTTCGATGAGACGAACTCACTAATTAATATTACCTATCATTTGGATCAAGTTTTGGCACATTTTCGGGCCCTAAATCCACCATCTTGAGGCCAAAAATTAGGATTTAAGTTGTAGTTCGGTTTTTACCTATTTTTGGGTATTAGTTAATTTTAGTCTATTAGTTGCATTATGAGTTAGAAAGTTGGAAATTACGGTAATTTATGGATGTAAAAGATGTGTGGAAATTTCTATTCCCGTACGAATAAGCATGCAAACTTACTAAGAATAGCAGGTTCTAGTAAACTACTAAAAATAGTAATTTCCACCACATAGACTAGATTTAGTCAAATTTAGTTAGATTTTGCTTGGAAAATTAAGTTGGGAGTTGTTTTCCTATTTAGGAAACATTGTAATTCATTATTCAATAAAAAAGAAGGAGATCTATTTTCTTTTGGAGTTCATATTATTGTCGTTTATCAAGTTTATTTAGAATTTAGCTATATTATCCGGTATCATAGATGCGGTTCGAGTCTTGTAAAAAAATGGTAGGAAGAGGAAGAGGAGGTAGTATTTCCCAGATGAATAGAAATATGCAAGATCTATAGAGGAAAGTTGTTGCACTTGCTACAATGATAACCCAAGAGAGGAAATCAAGGTGGAGATGACACAGATGAAGAAGAAGTTTGTGAAGAGGAGGAAACACAAGCACCACACTTATCTTTTGAAGAAAGGATGCTTTGAGCATTAGAAGGAAATAATGATGGGATAAGATTTGATGTTTTAGAGTATGGTGGTAGTCTAAAACCAGAGGAGCTGATAGACTGGTTGACTAGCATGGGGAAATGTTTTGAGTGGAAGGCTATGTTAGAAGAAAAGAAGGTAAAATTTACATGAAAAAATTGAAAGTTCATGCTATGTTATGTTGGGATCACCTACGAAAGAGTGGTAAAGAAAGGGAAAAAATAATTAGGACATGGTGTAAGATGGAGAAGAAGCTGAAAGATAAATTTCTCCCGTGGATTATGCACAAACCCTTTACAAGAGGTTTCAAAATATCACTGCGAGAACTTACAAACAAAGTGCAAGAATACACTAATGAGCTCTATAAGTTGTCCATTTTGTAGAGCTTGAATAAAATGAGGAACAAATGGTTACAAGGTATGTAAATAGATTAAAATTTTCTATTCAATATGAGACAATTACGCATAGGATTAAGAGCATGGTGGATGCCTATCAATTAGCCTTAAAGGCCAAGGAACAAAAAAATTGTCAAAGTTTTAGGAGATCACCTGGAATGACTAGGGGCCTTATCTTCCTTTTGGGGATTTTCTAAAGGGAAGAGGATATGCTTATGATAGAGGATGGGAGGCTCCATAAAGACCAATTTTTTTATTACAAATGTGGTGAAGAGGGGCATCGGGATTTTGAATGCCCGCATTATTATACACATGACAAGAGGCAAGAAGATGCTCTAAGAGTAAATCTTGTTGAAGTTGAACAAGTAGAAGATGAATAGGACCTAGAAATTCCATCAGATGTTGGAGAAAATATGATGATCAAAAGGACGATGATTGCTCCAAGAAATAATATCAAGGGGGATACATGGATACGTACAAATATTTTCAGAACAATATGCACTTCAAGAGGAAAGGTATGTAATGTTATTATTGATGGTGGTAGTTGTGAGAACATGGTTTCAAATGAGATGGTTGAGAAATTGGGTTTGCATTATGAGAAGAATCCTAACCTTACCGTATTTCATGGTTTAAGAAGGTTAATGAAGTTCTTGTTGATAAGAGATGTTTAATAATTTTTTTTGTTCGGAACAGATTACGGGATGAGATTTGGTTTGATGTTATTCCTATGGATGCATGTCATATGCTACTAGGAAGACCATGGAAATTTTATAGAAAAGTTATTCATGACAGAGGAAAGAATACTTATACTTTTTGGAAGGATGGCACAAAAATAGTTTTTCTACCTGTTAAAGGAAAAGAGGGGAAGGATGAAAATAGGAATTTGTGAAGGAGGCAAAGGAAATCAATTTCTGTTATGCACTAGCATTTTTTTAAGGATGAACCACAAGTACAAAAATACTAGTAGAAACAACAAAATTAATAAAAGAATTTTTTGATGTTATTCTTGATGAGCTACTAGATGGATTACCACCCAAAACATATATTCAACACCATATTGATTTGATTCTAGGGTCTTCAATCCAAAATGAAGAGGCTTATAGGATGAGCCCAATATTACATGTAGAGTTGAATAGGTAAGTGGTAGAGATCATGAGAAAAGGGGTGTGGGAAATCATGAGTTCGTGTGCAACCCTAACTTTAATAATACCAAAGAAGGATGGAACATGGATAATGCGCATGGATAAAATAGCAATTAATAAAATTACAATCAAGTATACATTCCCAATACCTCGCCTTGGTGATATGATGGATGTGCTTGTTGGATCTAGGTATTTCACCAAGAATGATCTTTGAAGTGGTTACCATCAGATTTGGATCAGAGAAGGAAACAAGTGGAAAACAACATTGAAGACCAGAAATGGATTATATGAGTGGTTTGTGAATCCATTCACGTTATATAATGCACCTAGTAATTTTATGAGACTGATGAACACTATGTTGCGGGAGAATAATGGTAACTAAAGAATAACATATAAGGAATCTGAGGGTGATATTTGAAGTGTTAAGGAAAGAGAAAATATATGCAAATATGAAGAAGTGCATGTTTATGCAAGAGAGTTTGGTATTCTTAGGCTTTATTATTTCAACAGATGATACATATGGACTTAGAGAAGATAAAGGCTTTTATTAAATGGTCTACTCCATGGAGTATAAAGAGGTAAGAAGCTTTCATGGCTTAGAAACCTTTTACATAAAATTTATTAATAATTTGAAGTATTGTAGCACTTATAATAGATTACACAAAAGGAAGAGAGTTTTTGTGGACAAAGGAAACTCAAGATAGTTGTTAGTTCTTGAAGAAGAAGGTGATAGAGGCACCCATTTTGGTACTACCAGATTTTGATAAAGTATTTGAGGTTGAGTGTGATGCCTCACATGGTTTTATTGGTGTTGTCCTAAGTCTAGGTGGAAATCCAATAGCTTTCTTTAGTGAGAAACTGAATGAAGTAAGAAAGAACTACTCTACTTATGATGTGGAATTTTATGTAATTGTATAATCATTAAGGCATTGGAGGCATTACTTAGTGCCTAATGAGTTTGTGTTATTTATAGATCACATAGTGAAGAATTGACTCAACGAGATGGAAAAATATTTCACCATCAGGATTGTTTTCTAAGAAACAAAGGATCTTTGGGGTGCTTATAAGCTCTCAAATGAGAATTCCTCTTGGTGGTACAACTAAAAGGTAGAACTAGGGGTTAATGTAGCCAACATAACTTGGGACTAGTTCGAGTTATATTTTAGACAACGCTAGTTGCCATAACTATACTATGAAAAAAAAAGTCATAATTTCAGACCTTAGTTTAGGGCAAGTTGACTGTAACTGAGTACTGGAAAAAGTTGTCAAAGCTATTGAAATATTTGCCACAATAAAAAACATATGAGAATTTTTTTATAAGAAAGTTTACTATGGGACTTAATCCCATTATAGGTGGGGAAGTTGATGTACATGGTCCTTGAAAATGGAGACAATACTAGTAAAGGTCATCTGCAAAGAAATGAATATGTAGCCTTCATCTACTCATCATGGTGATGAGAAAAGGAATAATTTTTATTTCACCATAATTATTGGCACCAAACAAAAATTGGTGGAAAATGTAGGTAATAAAGACAAAAATGGGAAGAAAACTACAATAGTAAAGCCTGCTTTAAATTTTAAGAAATATGGAAAAAATAGTACAACAATGAAAGAAAACAAAAAAAGAAGAAAAGGGCAATTTTAATGATGCTTTAAGTGTTGTGGTGATACCTATGCAAAAATTTTCCTTTAAGAATTAAAAAAGAAAGAACCAAACCACAATATAGAATCCATGTCAATAACAAATAGGCAAAATTTTCCCTAGAACAGACCTATTAAAGTACCGTATAAGTTATACGACTACATGTAACTATTATTTTTGATATCGGTGCTCTTGAATGTTTCATTTACAACAATTTACCTAAAAATTAAAAATAGAATATGGTTATATGAAGAAATCATGGGTTTTACAATACGAGAACAATGTTGTCCATACAAAAACCAATGTTTGTTTGGAGAAAAATTGGAGCTTCCTATTTTTACCACAAAAATAGACTTTTCTATAGCTCCTTTAGGTTCATATGATGTGATAATAGGAGTAAAATGGATCTCACAACAAAATAAAATGTGGAATGTTTTGAAAAACAAATAAAATACTTGGATGATCTACATGAAAACAATAGTCATTGAAGGTATACAATGAGATATTCAAGGAATATTTCTGCAATGCATCTCAAAAAGGCTAAAACCAAAGGATGCCAGATGCTTTTGTATGTAATAAAAATATCAAATTTCAGTAAATAAGGTAACACTTCTTTAATATAATATCCATTATTACAAGAGTACAACGATGTATTTTTGAAAGAGTTATCTAGACTCCCTCCGAGATGTGAATTTTATTTCACACTATATATCACACTTGAAACAAAACCTATTTCAAAGGATCCTTACTAAATGAATACAACTAAATTAATGGAAATTAAATCACAACTGCATGATTTGTTATCAAAAGGACTAATAATAATGAGTGTGTCTCCTTAGGTAGCACCGTTCATTTTGCCAAAAATAAAGTTGGCGTACTACGGTTAGCATTGACAAACACATGATTAACAAAGCCAAAACCTAGAATAGATATCCTTTGACAAGGATAGATGATCAGTTAGATTAGATGTGAGATGCATTATTTTATTCCAAAATTGATTTGAGATCAGGTTACCATCAATTGAGAATAAAATATGAATACATACGCAAAACTTATTTTGAGCAAGGCATGATCACTATGATTTCTAAATATTAGCATTTGGACTCATGAATGCACCTGCTATATTCATGAATTTAATGAATAACATTTTTCAAGTTTAATTAGACAAGTTTGTGTTGTTTTTACTTATTCCATAATGATCTATTCCAAAAACATGGATGAACACAATGAGCACTTGAGAATAGTGTTAGACATACTAAGAAAAAGGAAGTTGTATGGAAAAATTTCTAAGTGTAAGTTCTATCAAAATGAGGTGAAATGCCTGAGTCATATCATAAATAAAGAAGGAATATATATAAATCCCTTTAAAATCAAGGCTATAACAAAATGGATAGCTCCAAATAATGTTCATGAAGTTATAAGCTTCATGGGGATTGTTGGTTACTACAAAAAAAATGTAAAAGACTTCTAGAGAGTCGATGTGCATATCACTTCACTTCGCAATAAAAAGATAAGAATTTTTTGGTATGATAAATGTGAGAATGAATTTAATTTGATGAAAGATAAATTAACTACAACACCTATTTTTAATATTCCGAGATTCCAACGGAAGCTTCATCGTTATAATCGATGACTCTGGTGAAGGTTTGGGTGGAATACTTCTGTAAAATGACCATGTAATTGTATATGAGAGCAAAAAATTAAAGGTAAATGAGATGAAATATGCTCCCCAAGATCTATATTTTTCTGCCATATTGCATGCATTGCAATTTTTGAGGCATTACCTTCGGGAAATCCTTCCAAACTAAAAATAAACCACTTGGGGATGAATTATATCTTCACACATATTAACTTGAACACAAGACAACGTAGGTGGTTGAAATTCTTCACACAGATGCACTATGATTTTTATATAAGTTACATAAAAGGAAAAGAGAATAGAGTGTCATATGAACTAATTCATTGGAAGCATTTTTCCATGATTGTGACCCTTAGGACGTAATTCAAAGATGAATTAACTAAACAAATGTTAACTGATTGATTCATACTTTCATCATGTTAAGGTTGTGTTAGAAACATATCCTAAGGATACACATTATGAAGGATTCAGTTTTGATAGTAAAGGAATCCTAAAATAAGAAGGTAGAGTCTACGTACCTTTGGGAAATTAATTAAGGGTAAAAGTTATGAAATAATATCATGATGCTCCTTACACGAGACATTGATGTGCCAAAATTAATAGGAACTTGACAAGGTCATACCTTGAGCTCTAGATGTTTGTTTGAGTCCATTTTTTTTGAAACCACGTGTTTATATGAGATGAATGCACTGGTGAAACATTTCTACCATTTGGAGCATGTTGCAGCACATTTTTGGGCCCTAAATCCACCATCTTGAGGCCAAAAATTAGGATTTAAGGTGTAGTTTGGTTTTTTCCTATTTTTGGGCATTAGTTAATTTTAGTCTATTAGTTGCATTATAAGTTAGAAAGTTGTAAATTCATATAATTTAGGAATGCAAAGGATTCTTGACAATTTATATGCCCCTATGAATAAGCATGTGAACTTACTAAGAATAGTTGGTTCTAGTAAACTACTAAAAATAGTAATTTCTGCTTCCTAGAGTAGATTTAGTCAAAGTTAGTTAGAATTTTCTTGGAAAATTGAGTTGGGAGTTATTTTCCTATTTATGAAACATTGTAATTCATTATTCAATAACAAAGAAGGAGATCTATTTTCTTTTGGAGTTCATATTATTTGCATTATATCAAGTTTATTTAGAATTTGGCTACATTATCCGGTATCGAGAGCTAGTTTGAGTCTTTAAAAAAATGGTGGAAAGAGGAATAGGAAGAGGAGGTGGTATTGCGTAGATGAATAGAAATATGCAAGGTGGAGATGACACACAGATGAAGAAGAAGTTTGTGAAGAGGAGGAAACACAAGCACCACCATTAGATTTTGAAGAAAGGATGCTTTGAGCATTAGAAGGAAAGAATGATGGGATAAGAGTTGATGTTTTAGAGTATGGTGGTAGTCTAAAACTAGAGGATATGATAGACTAGTTGACTAGCATGTGGAATTTTTTTGAGTGGAAGGCTATGTAAGAAGAAAAGAAAGTAAAACTTGGATGCATGAAATTGAAAGGTCATGCTATGTTATGGTGGGATCACCTACAGAAAGAGCAATAAAAGAAAGGGGAAAGAAAGAATTAGGACATGGAGTAAGATGGAGAAGAAGATGAAAGATAAATTTCTCCCTGTGGATTATGCACAAACCCTTTACAGGAGGTTTTAGAATCTCATATAGAACTTACAAATAGTGCAAGAATACACAAATGAGTTCTACAAGTTTTCCATTCATGTAGAGCATGAACAAATTGAGGAAAAAATGGATGCAAGGTATGTAAATGGTTTAAAATTTTCTATTCAAGATGAGATCAATATGGATAGGATTAAGAGCATGGAGGATGCCTATCAATTATCCTTAAAGGCCGAGGAAAAATAAAATTGTCAAAGTTTTAGGAGATCACCTGGAATGAATAAGGGGGCCTCGTCTTCCTTTCGGGGATGAGATAGTTTCAGCCAAGATAGGGGAGAATCATCTCATGGCTTGGAAAAGTAAGAGGATACAAGACAAGATTTCCAAAATCAACAAAGAGGCAAAGGATTTTCTAGGGGTAGAGGATAAGTTGACAATAGAGGATGGGAGGCTCCATAAAGACCATTTGTTTGTTTAAGATGTGGTGAAGAGGGGCATTGGGATTTTGAATGCCCGCATTCTTATACACATGACAAGAGGAAAGGAGATGATCCAAGAGTAAATCTTGTTGAAGATGAACAAGTAGAAGATGAACAAGACCTAGAAATTCCACCAGATGTTGGAGAAAATCTGATGATCAAGAGGACGATGATTTCTCCAAGAAAGGATATCAAGGGGGATGCATGGCTGTGTACAAATATTTTTAGAACAAGATGCACTTCAGGAGGAAAGGTATGTAATGTTATTATTGATGGTGGTAGTTGTGAGAACATGGTTTCAAATGAGATGGTCGAGAAATTGGGTCTGCATTGTGAGAAGAATCCTAACCCTTACCGTATTACATGGTTTAAGAAGGGTAATGAAGTTACTATTGATAAGAGATGTTTAATAAGTTTTTCTATTGGGAATAGTTATAAGGATGATATTTTGTGTGATGTTATTCCTATGGATGCATGTCATATGTTGCTAGGAATACCATGGAAATTTGATAGAAAAGTTATTCATGATGGGGAAAGAATACTTATACTTTCTAGAAGGATGGCACAAAAATAGTTTTGCTACCTCTTAAGGAAGAGGGGAAGGCTGAAAATATGCTTTCTATAAAGGAATTTGTGAAGGAGGAAAAGGCAACCAGTTTTTGTTATGCACTAGTCGTAAATAAGGATGAACCTGCAAGTGCACAAATACTAGTAGAAACAACATAATTAATAGAAGAATTTTCAGATGTTATTCCTGATGAGATACCAAATGGATTACCACCCAAAAGATATATTCAACACCATATTGATTTGATTCCAAGGTCTTCACTCCCAAATCAAGTGGCTTATAGGATGAGCCCAACATTGAATGCAAAGGTGAGTAGGTAAGTAGCAGAGCTCGTGAGAAAGGGGTCATAAGGAGAGCATGATTCCGTGTGTAAGATAGCTTTATTAACAAAAATAAGGATGGAACATGGAGAATGTGCATGGATAACAGAGAAATCAATAAAATTACAATCAAGTATATGTTCACAATACCTCGCCTTGATGATATGATGGATGTGCTTGTTGGATCTAGGTATTTCACCAAGATTCATCTTTGAAGTGTTTACCATGAGATTCGTATTAGAGAAGGAGACGAGTGGAAAACAACATTCAAGAGAGGAAATGAATTATATGAGTGGTTAGTGATGCCATTTGGGTTATCCAATGCACCTAGTACTTTTATGATACTAATGAACATCGTGATGCGAGAGTATAATGGTAAGTTTGTTGTGGTTTATTTTAATGATATCTTGATCTTTAGTAAAACTAAAGAAGAACATTTGAGGCATCTAAGGGTCGTATTTAAAGTGTTAAGGAAATATAAACTCTATGTAAATATGAAGAAGTGCACATTTATGCAAGATATTTTGGTATTCTTGGGCTTTATTATTTCAGCAGATGGGGCACACATGGACTCAAAAAAGATAAAGGAAATTATTGAATGGCCTACTCCATGGAGTATAACAAAGGTAAGAAGCTTTCATGGTCTAGCAACATTTTACAACAAAATTATTAAGAATTTCATTAGTATTGTAGCACCTATAACACATTGCGACAAAAGGAAGGGAGTTTTTTGGAAAATTCACTGAGGATAGTTTTCAGTTCTTGAAGAAGAAGAAAGTGATAGAGGAAACCATTTTGCACTACTACCATTGTGATAAATTGTTTGAGGTTGATTGTGATACCTCACATGTGGGTATTGGTGTTGTTCTAAGTCAAGATGGAAAGCCACTATCTTTCTTTAGTGAGAAAGTAAATGAGGTAAGAAATAACTACTCTACTTATGATCTGGAATTTTATGCAATTGTACACGCATTAAGGCATTGTAGGAATTAGTTAGTGCCTAAGGAGTTTGTGTTATTTACAGACCACATAGCCCTAAAGTATGTGAATAGACAAAAGAAGTTGAATAGTAGGCATGCAAATTGGGTATCATTTTTGTAGGGTTATACTTTTTCTCTAAAACATAAATTAGGAAAATAGAATCAAGTATCAGATGCATTGAGTAGGCGTGTGACTTTGTTTACCACTATGGAAAATGAGGTGGTGGGTTTTGAAGAAATAAAGGGTTTATATTCTTCTAATTATAATTTCAAGGATATTTTTGAAAGGTTAATTCATCCATTATTAGACAATGCAGGAGATGTCTAGGATGAGTACATTTTACAGGATGGATACCTATTCAAGGGACGCCAACTATGTATTCTAGTTGGGTCTATGAGAGAGAATATAGTGAAAGAGTTGCATAATGGAGGATTGGCTGGGAATTTTGGTAAAGATAAGATGATAGCCTTGGTAGCAGAGAAATACTATTGGCCAAAGCTGAAAAGAGATGTGGTAAGATATGTGGAGAGGTGTCGAATTTTCCAAGTCTTAAAAGGCCATGCACAAAATACAGGGTTGTATATATTGTTGCATATTCCTAAAGGGTCATGGATAGATCTGAGTATGGATTTTGTTTTGGGATTACCAAAAACACAATGAGGTAATGAATCAATTTTTGTGGTTTTGATAGGTTTTCTAAGATGGTTCATTTTATTTCCTATAAGAAAACAAGTGATGTGATAGGCATAGAATATTTGTTTTTCAAAGAAGTTGTTTGTTTGCATGGTGTTCCAAAAACCATTACTTTAGATAGGGACAAAAGGTTCTTAAGTCACTTCTGTGGAATTTATGGAAGAATTTGGGAACTCAACTATAGTTCAATAGTGCCTATCATCCTCAGACTGATGGGAAAATAGAGATGGTAAATAAAAGTTTGGGAAACTTGTTAAGGTGCATCGTTGGGGAAAATCCAAAACAATGGGACTTAGCATTACCACAACCCGAGTTTGCATATAAAAATTCCATAAATAGATCCACAGGAAAGTCTCCATTTTCAATTGTGTATGGGAGTAATCCAAATGGGGTGTTAGATTTGGTATAACTACTAGTTGATGGCAGATTCAGTGATGATGCAGAAGCATTTGCTGAACATATACAACAATTGTAGGAAGAAGTGCGGAAGAAGTTGTAGAATAGTAATGATAAGTATAAGGAAATAAAATATGTGCATAGAAGGAGAAAGGTATTTACAGTTGGTGAGTTGGTTATGGTATATCTGCTAAAGGAAATGTTTCCAAAAGGAACCTATAACAAGATGAAGTGCAAGAAGATTGGTCCTGTAAAATTGTGAAAAAAATAAATGATAATGATTATGAGGTAGAATTGCTAAGGAATTTTGACATTTATCTAGTGTTTAATGTTTCAGATTTTTATTATTTTCATGGGGATGGTGCAGAAGGGTATGTTATTGATGAAGTAGTATATTGGAGGCAACATGTTTTAGTAAAAAGAAATAAGAAGTGGATCAAATTCTAGATAAGAAAACAATGGACACGTAACATGGGAAATACAACAAATATTTGGTACATTGGAAAGGAATGGAACAAGAGAAAATACTTGGGTCACAGAGTGGGAGATTAAGAAGTTAGATGTAGATAAATGGAAGCAGTTTGAAGAAGACAACTTGTAAGAGCTGCATTTTTTAAGCAAGGGAGAATGATGCACCAATTTTTTTAGGAAATTGACAAGGTCATAACTTGAGCTCTGGGTGTTCGTTTGAGTCTGGTTTTTTTTGAAACCAAATGTTTTGATGAGATGAACAAACCAGCCAACCCATGTTATTAGTTGGAACAAGTTTTGGCACATTTTTGGGCCCTAAATACACCATCTTGAGGATGAAAAATTAGGATTTAAGTTGTAGTTCAGTTTTTTCCTATTTTTGGGCATTAGTTAATTTTATTCTATTAGTTGCATTATGAGTTATAAAGTTGGAAATTACTCTAATTTAGGAATGTAGAAGATGCATGGAAATTTTTTTGCCCGTATGAATAAGCATGCAAACTTACTAAGAATAACATGTTCTAGTAAACTATTAAAAATAGTAATTTCTGCCACCTATAGTAGATTTAGTCAAAGTTAGTTAGAGTTTTCTTGGAAAATCGAGTTGGGAGTTGTTTTCCTATTTAGAAAACATTGTAATTCATTATTCAATAACAAATAAGGATACCTATTTTCTCATTGGAGTTCAAATTATTTACGGATATGAAGTTTGTTTAGAATTTGACTACATTAGACATCTAGGAGCGAAAAAGATGCTTGATGATATAAAAAAATACTTATGGAAGGGAATGAAAAAATACATGACAATCTACATTTCTCATTTTCTAGAATGTTATTACGTAAAAGTAGAGAAGATGCATCCTGCTGGTCTATTGTATCCTCACAACATTCCACATTATAAATGGAAAGTTATTAGCATGGATTTTGTGTAGGGGTTGCTATGTCAAAAAATAAACATGACACGATTCTTGTTGTTGTTGAAAAGCTAACAAAAGTAGATCATTTTATTCTAAGAAATCTGAAAGATGATTCACCTGTGCTTACAAGATGGTTTGGGCATGAAATTTTCAAATTTTGTGGAGTTATGAAGTTAATCATTTTGGATAGGGATCCAAGGATGACATTTAGATTTTGGTAAACTTTAAATTCAACCTTGGGAAAAAAACTAAATTTCAGTTTAACATACCATTGGGAAACCGATGGTCAAACTAAGTGATGGAAGACATGATCATGATGTATTACATGTATCAAGTAGTACACATGGGAATAATATCTTCCATTGGTGGAATTTTCCTATAACAACACTTTTCATTCATCACTAAAAATGTCACCATTTGAAGCGTTGTATGGGAGAAAGTGTAGAACTCCCATCAGTTGGGATAGTATAGAAGATAGAGTGTTAGTGGGCCTTGAAATGTTAACAGAAATGGAAAAGAAAGTGAAGATCATTTGTAGGTGACTGAAAGAATATGTTGATAGGAAGAACAACTACACAAATCTAAAACGAATAAACAAAAAATTTGAACTTGGAGATAAAGTTTTCTTAAGGGTTAAGCCCAAAAATATTTCAATAACATTTGACAAAGTTGTTAAATTATCACCAAGATATGTTGGACCATTTGAAATTATAGAAATCATAAGTCCGATAGCATATCATTTGGCGTTACCTCCCACATTTTCCAAGATGCATGATGTTTTTCATGTTTCCTTTCTTAAGAAATATGTGTTCGAGATGTATGCATGTACTTAATCGAAAATATTTACATGTTCATGATTTGGGAATTGTGGTAGGTTAACCTATTAGAGTGTTGGAAACTCACATATTGCACCTAAGAAATAGATAAATTACACAATGCAAGGTCTAATTGAACCAATGTTCAAAAGAAAATGTAACTTGGGAGAATTTGGAGGAAATACAAAACAATGTTTCCTTATTTGTTTCAATCATAAAAGTTGATGTTTGAAAATTTGTTATGATTTAGAACTATCGGGAAAAAACTTGATGATTTGAAGATCATTATAGCCAATAAATTGGTTTTAGATAACTAAAAATATGGAAAAATTTCAAGTTTGTATGAAATTGATTGAATACATTCCTTAGTTGTATGATATAAATGTGTGTGTGGTTTATTTATTGTTGTTAATGAGTAGAAATCATCAAGACGAGGATTCATTAAGGGGAAAGTATGTCACATCTCACATTTTCATTTTGTTTTGTCGCTAGATTGAGTTATGATATGTGAAATGGGTTATGAGGGCTTAGGGATAGGAAGCGTTACTTGGCTGGTGTCATAGCTAAACATACATACATATACCCTAAAAGGATAAACATACTTATGCGTAGTTGTAAACCCAACCACATAACAAAGCTTGTTTCCAAGAACTTGTGAAATACTCGTACATTTATAACTTATATTTTCTTTTCTTGGTGGTATGAGTTTACTTTATCTTACTTGTGTGTGGTGATTTCGATGCATTAGTATGTTGTTTAGTTGTTGTACTTGTTATTGATATTTTGGTTTAACTTGTTTGCTAGAAATCATGATTTACAAAATATGGTGAATATATAGATAGTGTAATGTATTATTTCACAAATTAGAAATAATTGTGCTTGTTTAAAAGATACTAACTTATTTTGACATTATGATGGTAGAGCATCATGACCATCTTCATGATGGACAAGTAAAGTTAAGAATCAACAAGGTAGAATGTAATGGTTACCTTAAACGATCCTTTTATCAGTAATGGAAATATAATGCTTAGTTTGGAAAGGTAAAATTGTTGGTCTTTGGTTATTTACTTGATTGTTTTAATAGCTTGACCATAACACATATGATGTGTAATACATGATTAGATTCATCCCCTTACATTATGATTTAAATTTTTAGTTTGATTCTTGTTTTCAGCCCATCATGGATCCAAACTAAGTGATTATTGATTTTGTTGATAATAAAGGTCTAAGGCTGCAAAGCAAGTTAAAATAGTTGATAAATAAAAGACCATGGAGTTTGGAATTTGATTTTTATGTTTATTTGCTCTTTTTCCATTTACATTGGTGATTAAGGTGGTGGAAGGTAAATTGTTTGGATTTTAATTAAAGGTTGGTATTATGGTATTCAACCATATACCATTGACTTATATTACTTTTCATAGGCCATATGGTCATCGACCTTACTCATTGGATTTTGATTAGTTGATAGCAATATGGACTTGACCATATTTGAATTTGCAATCAATTATTTGATTTATTTAGCTGGTCTATTAACTGCCCATGCAAAATTATAAGGTTTAAATGATTTAATCTTTGACTATTTGATTAAGCACCACCAAGAAATTTTTGGTGGGAACTGGTATATTGGAAGTGGAAGAATCAATTTGGACACTACATGGAACTTGCCAAATTTAATGCCATTTATTATATCAAAAAAATTGAGAAGCTTCTCGTGGAAGCTACATTACATGTAATATGGGAATTCATTTTTATTATTTGTATTGCAGCTTTCAAGATCTTTTCTCGCCATTCAAACCTCCATTTTTGTAGGCTTGTGCATGTGAGTTTTTAGGCTATTTTGTTGATATTTTTTATAAAACATGATGGTCGACTAAGCAATATTTATCATTGTTTTGTTTGAGTTATGGAGCTTTTCATTGCTCAAATCCATGTTGAGTTATCTAGTGTTTTGTTGAAGTAATATTTTGGGAATTCTTTCTCAACATGTTTGGAATTTTTGAAGGAAGATTGCATGAAATATTTTAGGAACGTTATCATACCCAAGAAAGGATTTTCTTATCTTTGTCTAATTATTTTGTTTCAAATAAAAGAATGATTTCTAAGTGATTATTTAAAATATTATTTGCACTTTTAATGTTGTATGGGTTTCAAATAATTAGATTTTTGAATTGGTTTTATTTTCTTATGTGGGTGCTACAATATTTACCTATTAAAGTTATTTTATTTTGAGTTTTCTCTGTTCGAATTGATGACTATGATTATTTGGTTTAAAGTGCGTGTTTGAAAATCAATATGTTCTGGTATTTCAAATAAATTTTGTATTGAGTTAATTTGTATATGGCCATTGTTCTTGTATCGATAGCTATGATTTTTTAAAAACCTTGAAAATCGATAAGGGAATTTCTATCTTGTCTAAGTAATACCTAGGATTGAGAAGATGATTGTTTAAAACCGATCATTTGTTTAAAATCAATTTTAACGAGTATACATCAAGGGTATTCTATATTCCATGTTATTGTTGGTTTTTCTATGAATAACCATCTTAGGCATGAATGTAAATGTTTGTTATTTCCTTTTGATGGAGGAATCAGAATGGAATAAAAACTAGTTTGAGGATCATCTTTTTCCATTTTGAGTTTGTATCTGAATTGTTTATTCTAATTAGTTAAAAAATTACCTTAGTAAGTGTGGGCTCGTGTTTAGTTAGATGAGCATAATCTGTACAACCTTGTATACATTTATGCAAGATGAAGATTTCATTTCTTCATCTTTTTCCTTATAAGGAGATTATGACTTACTTAATGATCTCCACTAAGAATATATGACCTTGGGTCCAATTAATTTCTTGTGTACAAATAGTGAACTACCTATTCACTTAGTAGTGAGCCATAGTCATGTTCTCTAAACAATAGCTCTATCTAAATTATAGACTTGGGAATTCTTACTCGTTAAGTAAGATGGTCATGTTAGGATTTCTATATGATTTATTATTAATTTCTGGGTTAATTGTTTCGGTATGAAGTAGTTTGGGTAACCATACATGGTGATAGAAATATGTTGCTTAGCTATTTGGTCTAAGTGATGAATGCATTGTTATTGTGATTATCGTGAAAATGATATTATTTGAAATATGTTGCTTACTTATTTCATAAAAAGGATATCTAATTATTGTCCTTTTTGCGAGTTAAAATTTTGGTTTAATGTATTAAGTTGTTGAAAAAGGACATAAATATTTATAATAGATAATTCGACTTTAATTGTGTTGTCAATTAAATGGAAAAGTTAAAAGTAGACCGTTTATCGCTTATTATGCTTCAGTTGATATTTGGAAATATTGGTCTTGATAAAAGTTCTCAATTCTCCTTCCAGATCATTTAAATGACAAACATGTTGAATTGTAACAAATGTATATTAGGTGTAATAACAAACTAGTTGAATGGGAAAAGTTCATCGAAAAGTCATCTTCGAGAAAAGCCGAACACCCAAACCCTATCCTTGTTGGTGATGCTTGTGGAGATGGGTTTGGATTGTAGGTGGGAGGGGATAGTCTCTTAAGAACCGATCTTGTAAATTCTAGACTCGTGAGGAGTGTTTAGGGTCGTTTATTAGATTTGGAGCAATCTATGCCTCACCTTAGGAAATTAGATTTCCCATGTGCCTTTGTTGGTGAATCTGGATTTGGAAACCCGAAATGGATCAGGTCCAATATGGATTATTCTATGGGTTTCATCTGTCCCCACAAGTTCTAGGATTGGGTTTTACCTCGCCTCCTAGGTACTTGTTTGCACTTGGTATGGGAAAACTCTCTGCATTCAACTTCCCCACTCACTCGGGGTATGAATCTTAAATCTTCTCTTTCCCACAAATGGAGTTACATGATAGACCTCACAAATCTTAATTTTGTCAAGAAAAATATAAAATATGAGCCATGTTAAGCTCTCATGGGATTAAAAGGGATTCCATGATGTTCATATAGGGGTTTTTAAAGGCAAGAGTCAAACCATAAACCCTGGTCCATTTAAAGAGACACTATTCAAAAATACATCTTCCACATTAGAAGTAACTTCCCTCCTCCCCAGTGCTATACTATGGAACAAGAATCAAATACCCCTTCCCTAGAAATCACCAATGCAGAATCTTTGGCCTTAAAAAAATCTAAAAAAATCTAAAAAAATTGCTCTCATCTACAGATTTAATGGCATTTGGCCTTTTAAAAATGCTCTGATCTAGTAGATTCACTCATCATGGAAAAAAAAATGTCATCATTTTTTTGGGCCCAAGGCTTTTTTATAATTTAATTCTTTGATTAGGAGGATTATCAAAGGGTCATTCACAAGGGCCCTTGGTTTTGGGGTTTGGTGGGGCTATTCACTACCCCATGGTTTCCACAATTTGATTCGAGTTCTTACTCCATGTCACCTATTATTTTATGGGTGAGGTTACCTAATCTTCCTCTTAATTTTTATCTTGTTATGGACTATATAAGAAATGTTCTAGGGAGGTTCATAAAATAGGATGACAAGTGATTTCATAGTGGGTTGCTCACTTATGTCAAATTTTTGTTGAAGTTGATCTTAGTAAAGGACTACTGGATAAAATGACACTCAAGATGGGAGATGTGACTCATTTATAGTCTCTTGACTATGAAATTATGATGTTCAGATGTAGAAATTGTAGGACTCCAAGCCATATCTAGTCTTCCTACCCTCATAAGAAAGCCCAAGTTTCAAAGAAAGTGTTTTCCAAATGTTGGAGTCCTCCCAATCTTGAGGATGACTTGGATTCTAATTGAAACATTCAAGACGCTAAAGACTCATATCTAATTTTTGTTTCTCGGCCCGCCATGGCTAATTGTAATATATTTGGTCATTCTTTTGCATTTTACCCTTCTTTGGAGAGACCTTATATGGGAATTAAGAGGCCTCATTAATCTGATCATCCGATTTGGATAAGGATGACCTCATATCTCCGAATGAGGAATTTCAAACTTACACCCCTCCGAGCTTAGCTATAATGAATTCACTGGGTTCAGAGGATAAATTACCAATTAATTGGTAGTTGGTGTGTTCAAATAAGGGGAATAAGGGTAAGAACTGATATCTTATCCTCTTTTTCCTTTCCTTCTTTAACTTCTTTTGTGGATGCCTCTTGGTTTCCTCCACTCCATTATGTTGCATATTTTTTCGGGCTGCGTCTCATCTCTCCATATTTGTTGTTCTTTTTTGTTGCATCTGATTGAAGATGAGTGGTGATATTTCTCCTCTTCTTTATGGGTCTTCTTCATTGCTACAATTGTGACTCGCAACAACCTCTCATTTTCTTTTTTTTTTTTTGTCCTTTTCTATTTTCTCCTTGTGTTGTGTTAGAGATATATTTGGATTTTTCCTCTCTTCTACCTCTTATTTGTACAAGGTTGTGGGCCCTTTCAAAACCCTCTCATTTACCCTTTTCTGAAAAAATGTATATTGGGTGCAAGTGCATTACTTAGTTATTTGGTAAAAAGGAAGATTGTTCGATTAATGTGACTTGATTTTCAATAAAGTCAATATGTTAATGACTTAATGAACATGAGATGTTGTAAATTTTTATGGCGAAAGCTCAACTTACATTAGTAGATAATTTCATTATAGGTTACATGTTTACTTTATATTATATATGTTTATTTACGTTAAATCAATTAGTAGATGTTCAATTATCTCGTAATGAAACAACTAGATAGAGAGTTGTTAATCCATGCCAGTTCGTTGAAATGACCATGTATATTATTTATTTTTATCTTACAGATAACATGATGGATTAGTTTTACAAGAATTTAATTGGGTTGATTACATGCATGTTCGTCATGTGATTATTTATTTATCTTATTATAAGCATTGATTTATTGAACATCCATATTTGGATTATGTATTTATTGTAAAGAAAAATATGATTTGTGGAGTTTTCAAATGGTAGTTGGCCTATTGTATTAATTTGAAATTATTGTAATACTTTCGAAAAGGATTTATATAAATACATATATAATAAATTATTTCTTTTGAGTTATAATGATGATTTACGCTATTTTTAACAAAGATATATTCTTGCAATAGATTATGAAAATTGTGCATTCTTAAATGATCTTACTTTATGACATATATGCTTAAATTATTTTACTTTATGAAAAAGTATCACACCAACATTTTGTTGATGACACTTTCTTGGTGGGGGAAGCTTCATCCTCTGAAGCTAAGAAAATAAAATCTCTCCTAGATGACTATATGGAAGTTTCGAGATAGATGGTAAACTTCAGAAAAGCTCTCTCTTCTTCCTTAACACCATGGACAGCCACTGTAAGAAGATAGCTGAAATTTTGGAATGTGACTATAAATATTTCCCTACCTTTTATTTAGGTATCCCTCTTGGGGACAAGAGACCATCTTGTTCAGATTGGAACTTCTTAATTGAAAGGTTTGAAAGAAAACTTGCTGGATGGAAAGATAATGTGTTATCCCAGGCTGGAAAGATTACCCTTCTCATCAGTTCTCTTTAGATTCTCCCAGTGTATGCCATGTCCCTCTATCAAATTCCTGGAGGTGTTGGGGAAAAAATGGAAAAAATCCAAAAACATTTCTTATGGAGTGACACTGAAAGCAAAAAAGAATCCCTCTGGTGGCTTGGGACAGAGTTTGTAAACCTAAAAAGCTTGGGGACTTGGTCTTAGAGACTGGACTAAAATGAATAAATCCCTTCTTGCAAAAATTGGATGGAGGTTAACTAAAGAAAATGGAGTTTGGACCAGAATTCTAAAGAAAAAATATTGGATGGATGTTAATGACAATAGATGGATTTTTAAACAGGCATCCTTTAATGGTTCATGCATATGGAAAGCTATTAATTGGGAAAAAGAAATTGTGGCTAGGGGTAGTAGGTGGAAAATAGGAAAAGAAATGAGATAAGCTTTTGGAAAGATAAATGGGCTGGGAATTTTATCCTTAAAGATCAATTCCCCCAAATTGCTAGTTAGCTCAAAGATAAATATGGGGAAAAAATCAATAACTATATGGTCAGATGAAGACAACTTTCAGACATGGAAACTCATGGAACTGGATAAACAGAACCCAATGAACACTTGAGCAGGCTCAATGATTTTCTAAAAAATTATGTTTCTTCTAACAACAAGGACCAAGATAGAATAGTCTGGGACAAAGAACAAAGTGGTAATTTCTCTGTCAAATCAGCCTATTCCCCTTTTTTTTAGGGAGAAACTAGAGAAGAAGATTTAAATGCTGGTAAGATATGGAACAAGAACATAACTCCTAAGGTTAATGTTTTCAGTTGGATTTCAGTAATAAATAAAATTCTTACTTGTTGATAATCTTGCTAAAAGAGGTTTCCATATGGCCAATATATGTGTTTTTGTGAAGGGGATATGAAAAGTGTAAATCATCTTCTCCTAGAATGTCCCTTTTCCTTAGAATGCTTTCTTCTATTCTAGGTTGCTTCTCGATTTACTGGGTAATTCCTAAAGAGATCATGGATGCCTAGAATCAATGGAACTGTCCTTTCTTCAGTCAAGGGCTTAAAAATATCTGGGTCATGAGTTTGGGTCACCTCTGGTGGGAATTATGGAAAGAAAGAAACAGAAGGATTTTTAAAAATAAGAAACTTCCCATTAGGTTGACTATAAAAAAACTCCTACAGTTATTAGAAATAATTTTTCTATCCTAAGGAAAAATGAAATGGAAATTCTTGACAATGAACAACACTTCTTTAAGAATTGGAACATTATAGGTGACCCCAAACCCAAAAGAAGTAATCCTCATATGGGGATTAAGTGGAATTCACCTAGGGAAGGTTTCTTTAAACTTAACTTTGATGGGGCAGTGAAAGATAATCCGGGAAGCGGGGGAGGAGGTGTTCTTTGGGATTCTCAAGGAAGATTTCTTCTTTCCTACTTCTTCGACCTGGGCCTCCAATCTAACAATGTTGTTGAGGTAGCTGCGATGTTTTGGGGGTGAAGTTAGCCAAGGAGAAAGGCTTAAAACACCTTGAAGTGGAAGGGGACTCTTTATATATCATATCATGTTTGAAAGGAAAATCTCAACCTTCTATTTTTGTCAATGACTTCATAAATAAAACTAAGCTTTTATTATCCTCTTTTGAGGTCATATCCTTTCATCATGTGTATCATGAAGGAAACTCTCTATCTGATTTTATGGCCAATTTGGGGGTGAATGCAAGGGGTATTAAGGTGGTAGAGGATCCTAATAAGATGCAAGAAAAATTTATTGAAATCATGAAAAGGGAAGGTATAACTAATAATACTCCTACAAATGAGGAGGCATTAATTCTTCAAACTTGTGACATCTCTTTTTCATGATTCCTGATCTCGTGTAAAATCTCCTTTCTAATCCTCGCAGGGGCAGGCCAGATCTTTTTGTTTTCTGGAAGTGGGATGATAAGATCGGGAAGGTAACTATTTGTAGAACAAAAAGAAGAACAGGGTTAGAAGCATGGGGGTGACTTAGTGAGAACTGAACCTAGCAAGAGGTAGGAGATGTCCATAGAGGCTGAGACCTTGCTTGAAAAGGTGGGTATGTTACCCTTTTTCAATATCTTTGATGGCTACGATGAAAAGATGAGTGAAGATGTGGAAAAAACATGGAAAGAAGGCCATGTTCAGGTTGACAACTTCTCCTTTACCATTTCCCCAAGCTTATTTCCAAAGTCTTGGGTTTAGCTCTGGAAGGAAGATGCATCTACAAACCTAAGTCGACTATAGCTTGGAGATTAAATGCTTTATGCAAGGTAAGGGAGCACCTATCTCTCTTCATAATGGTTATCCTCAGGAAAATTTACCTTATCCTTATGATAAAATGGCTTAGTTTTTATGTCCTACATTACCTTAGAAGGGTGATATAAAGTGATATATGGATATCACTTCCCTATGTTGAACCATGTCCGTAATGCTAAGCCCTATAATTTCCCTTTCTTCCTATATACTTCCCTTGTGAAATCTATTGTCATGGTTAAGAAAGGTACCTTCCCCTTACCTTTGCACCAAGGCCTCATCAAATCCCTTCTTAGGTTGGGAACTCCCCTTTTGGGAAAAAATGATAAATTTGGGGCTTCTACCACTGAATGTTTGGTGCCCAAGGAGGAAAGTTTTAGTGAGGATATGTTTGGAAAACCAATGGCTAAAAGAACCAGATCCAACTTGAGTCATGGTGGCATCAAGAAATGAAGCAGGGTTGAGGAGGATCCTAAGATGGTTGAGGAAGTGGAGACAATCTTAGATTCGAGCGAGAACCAAGAAGGGAACCCAAACTTTTTGGTTTCCAGTAAGGATAAGGAAGTTGCTGAAGGGGATAACAGTGAGGAGATGGCGAGAGAGAAAGCTCTAGACACTTTAGAAGATAAACATTCCAAGAACTCGGAGGAGGCCATTAAGAGCCTGCATGCTCTTAAAAATGACCAAATGAAATTGTTTACCACCTAGGACTTTACTGTCAAGTCTCATACTTTTATGCAGGAATTGTTATCCATATTTTTTCCCCTGGGCCAAATATCATATCAGCTATGACCCCGCATAGAAAGAACTTGAGAAAACTCATTCAGATCTATAAATAGGTCATAGAAGGACTCAACAATGGAATAACAGGGTCAAAAAAGGTCGAGCAATGTTAGAAGAACCAGAGGCTCAAGGAGAATAAGAGGCAAAGATTCAAAGTTTTTTGGACTTGAAACCATTCAGGAAAGGTCTAAAATTGACTAAGTATGGAGGAGGAAGTGGAAAGAACCATGTGTCCTAATGGTGCTAATTCAAGGATTGAATGAAAAGAGGGTTTCCAAATGAGCACCAGACTGCCGCATGTCCCTAGTTAAATAAATATGACCTCACCAAGAAAAAGACTTAGCCAAAAACGTAGAAAATTAGTGAGTCAGTGGAGGAAGCCACGTGTCAGCCCCACGCTATTTCGGGAGAAAAATATAGAGGCCACCCTCAGACAAGCGCCAACCCTCCACATGTCCTAGAGGTAAAAAGGGGCTCATTTTTCAACCTTGTTTTCCTGTTCATTTGTACGAATCTGATACGAACTTTGAAGGGACATATCTTTCGACCTAGGGCTCGAAATATTACAAATATGACACCACTGGAAAGATCTCACTTCACCCACGCCATAGAGATATGAACCTTTAAGTTTGGGGAGGTTAGGTAAAGGAAAATGGAGAAAATTTCTTCAAGGCCTTTAATGTAGGATCTTCTTTCTCTTTAACTACCAGATCTGATTCGATTCGATCCGCTGGGGAACCAGAAGCGACATATTGTGGGTGGATTTATAGAAGGCATTGATTTTCAGTGGTTAAATTTTCAAAATGGGATTTTATGTGTATCTCATGGTGGTTGGAGCAGGATTCAATTTTTTCCTCTTCTCTCTCTCTTATTCTTTCTATATATTGTAACACTTCTCATTTTGGAAAAGGAGAGAGGAGAGACATTCTGGGCATAAAGAAACTCACAAATTTTTTTCTCGACACCATTTTTGAGCAACGAACCTTCTCCCATTCCTCACAAATGTATTTGTGCCTCTATCCCAAATGTAATCGTCTTTACACCTTATAGAGAAATAAAAACATGTTTTGATGGTGTTCTTCAACCCTTTACATAGTTTTGTTGTTTCTCTATGCCTCTCCCTTCTAGATTTGTTTTTCTGTGCATGTATTTCACATTTGTAGGTGCATGATGTTGTGTTTCATGGAGTTTAATGGTGAATTTGAAGATCTGGGCCATGTTACTTCTGCCTGACCTCCCTCATCTCCATTTTTCTTTTTCTTTCTCCCTCAATAGAATATCTCACTTCCTTTGCTGGTGTATCACCGCTTTAGTGTAGGCTTTGGTTTTTCCCTCTTTCTCTCTCCTTAGTTCCTTGGAATGGTTAGACTAGGTTATATTTAGTTTTCCTTCACTGGAGTATCTCATGGCAGGTAGTTTAGGAATAGGAACCAACCTTTAATCTGGAGATCTTTCTCACTTTTGCAAGGTCCCACACCTTGGGAAAAGTTCAATGTTATGCAATTACACCAAATGATTTTGCCTTAGAAAAGAAGATTTTTAGAACTCATTTGGGGGTGCTGTGATTTCACACTAACATGAATTTGAGCATTGCAAGATTGATATTGATATTAATAGACATAAGATTAGTATGGTTTCCATGGATCTGAAGGAACTAACTGATAAAGTGGAAAAGTTATCTTCTTTGGTCCTTAGTGAATAGCTCAAGAATGCAAATGAGAGAAGCCTAGAGATGGAAAAGGATATGCTTTGAAGATGAAAGAAGTTGTTTTCCAGATTCATGATGTCCATCTCCTCAATGTTAAAAGCACCATCCACCATCTCAAGCTATTAGCTGAGATGATTCATTCTATGGAACTTGCTAAGGAAAGAGAAAAAAAGGAAAAGGCCCCAAAGTGGAGATTCCTGAGCCTAACTATAAGTACTGGAAAGCTACCATCGACTCCCTTATCAAAGAATGGGATGGTTGTATGAATTCAGTGGGGGACATGATAAAAGAGTGATGAAGAAAATGGGATACTAGTTTTTTGCTATTAGTTCTATGTTGTTTTGTTGTTAGTTTCTCTATATTGCTGATGTTAGTTATTTCACTTTATTTATCTGTTGTTTGGATACTTTCCTTTATGGTTGTATCTCTTTGTTGTTTGTTTTGTGATGTTTTGGGTTTTTGGTTGGGCTTCAATGGTAATCCCTTGGCCTCTTTGTAAGGAACTGGTAACACTTTGTATGGGGTAGGGTCCCCTCAACCCTTTTTTACCTCTAATCAAAAAAATAAATATTATAATTTAAATATTGAAAATCCTTACAACTATATTAATGAATTCATCATTAGATGGAAAATATGAAGTTAATTAACTAACACTGCTTGTTTTTGACAATGAAGTGGAGCTATGAAATAATGATATTTCTTTGACTAGATCATAAAAGGAAATTAATTAAATAATTAATTCATTACAAATTGAAAATTGAAAATTAAAACGATGAAAATTATACCCTTACAAAATTAACTTATTAAACAACATAAGATGTCAAAGTGCTAAATACTATACCTTAAATAAGTTAAGTATTATGAAATATAATAATACATTTATGATTATCATTAATATTAAATTTTTTTAAATTACTTTAAAATATTGTATCTATTTCTTAAGAGGTAATTAATGATAATAAATAATTTGGTTGTGTTACAATACGATTTAAATGAGTTAAATCATTACCAAGTAGAATTCCCGTGTCAAACTATACCTATTATTTATAATGAAAGTTGTAAACTGACACTACGAGATTAAGATAATTTGTAATATAATAACTTATAAGTTACTATAGACCTTGTCATTAAACATATAACTTGACTTAGTATCTTAATGATTAATTATCTGTTGTAATAAGATAAATGTATTATGAGTGTGCGGACCCTAAGTCCTACCTATCTATGTGATTGAACTCTATCCGTACCATCTTATGAAGGCTAAAAGAAGGGTAATAATTAATTATTGATAGAATTCATTAAGTAATCATTATCTTTCCCATAGGTGTCCTAAGCTGGAACTGATAGCGTACTCTCAAGTTGAGAACAAGATCTAGATTCTAGGCCTTCTTAATACATGAACTTAAACATTTAATTTAACAAGATATGATCTAGATAACTATGTAGAGATGAATATGAGGTGATGGGACAAGGATTTTTAGGCTCATGTGTGTTCATGAAACTAAGCATGTAATGCATAGCTTGAAAACTTTGGCCTAAGTAGTGTACTAGCTAAATACACTGATCAATTCACCGAGTTCCAATACAATGGTGTGAGATGTTAGATGAAACTCAGTTAACTAATTTTTAGGTAGACACTTGGAACTACATCAGTTCTCAAACCTAATTGAATAGGTTAACCAATTACATATAAGTTATGTACACTTGGATAGAGTGATGATAAAGGGGATCGGGTAGATCTAATTGACCTTTATAGCTGCACATGGTTATGATGTTATTAGATGGATTATAAACTATATTTCTTGTTGGATTATTATTGTTGTCTTATAAAATCATTGAAGGCATGAAATGGGGTTAATGGGTTTGTTTTAAAATATTTTTTCCCCTTAGTTTAGAGTTATTATAACATGGGTGTTACATCAATCAAAAGTTATGGCCTTTGTAAGATAGGCCACCGAATGTAGATGCCCATTTTCATATCTAGACATCTGTCTACACACGTAAATAATCATATGCACATGTATATGCTTAGTTTCACATTTATACACTCGTAGAAGGTTTTGAGATATTTCTAAAAAAGGAGTCATTTCAATGCCCGAATTAAATTTTTGGCCGTCCTGAGATAGGTCACCAAATGCGAGATGCCCATCTACACGTGCATATGATTATTGCACATGTAGATGCCTATATGTACAAGAAGATTCCTAATTATATATATAGATGCTTGACTGCATATATACACACCTTTAGAACTTTTCAAGAGATTTCTAGAAAAATTGAGTCATTTAAACACTTGGATCAAAATTTATGGACCTTACAATACATTACACCAAATATAGATGCATGTCTATATGTGCAAATTAATGTATACATGTGCGTACACTCATCTACATGTGTAGATGTCTTTCTCGCATGTGTAGATACCCATTTTCATGTGTAGGCATCTACCTATATGTGCAGATTCCCGTATGCATGTGTAGACACCTATTTGATATCCCAATAAAGTGCGGATGATTTTCTACAATCGTATATCATATAGAAGTCCATCTACATATACAAATGTGCATATGTAGCACCCTTTTAAATTTTCCCAACATAATTTTTCCCTAGAATTTTATTCTCATGTGTCACTATACACATTTTTATCTTGTTTGCCATTAATGCGATACCCCTTTTTATAAATTTTCCAAAAAAATCCAAGTTGGATTTTGGTAGGTGGTCTTAAAATTTTCCTTGAAGATGACCATGTCGATAATGAATAAGATCATTATATTGATCAAGAAAATGATTACGGTGAAGATGATGTTGATGAAAGTGATAATTATGAACTTCACAAAGCTAAAAATAATGAAGAAGATGATGAAATGAATATACCAATAGGTAAATATTTTGACGCTAAATGGAATATTATCATTCTAGATATATAGAGAAGGAATAAGAAGAAGGGAACATTAGTTTTGACAACAAATCCAAGTCATTTAGAAAACAAGGTTTTGGGAAAAAAATATTAAATTATTAAAATGAATATTTCAAAGATTCTAAGCATATTTATTGTTATTCTAATTCATTAATTCCAAATTTGCATATTGGGTTATCGTGTCTCATTACATAATCGTAAAATTAGTTTTTATTGTACTTGTAAAATTTCGATCGACAAAAATTAAATTAAAAATTTAAGTCCATACTAAAACACACTTTATTTTAACATCTCTCATTCTTAGTTGAGATATAATATAGTTGTCCATTTATAAAATTTGAATTAAACTCAATTAAATTTTAAATTTGTAATTTATTTTTTAAAGTCTACCCAAATTTGGCATATCACTAATTTGGTATATATGAAGTGAGATGTGGGTGATTTTTTATTTTGATCAACATCAAATAAGCATTAATTTGGTGTATGAAACTTACCATATTATCCTCGAATCGATTAATTTGTAAGGATGCATAAATTTTATGTCAACATGAAAAAAACACTTACTTAATGTATATAAAGTGATCTATCGGTAATTTTTTTAGATCGAAGCCAAATACATACTTGTTTGTCATATGAATCTTACCCTCTAGCCTCAAATTAATTAACTTGTAAATAAATTTTAAGGTCAACATAAAATAGGTGATAAAAATAATTTAATGTATTACACTATGTTTTCTCACATTATAAACTCATTATTTCTAATTTTTTAGATCGAAGCCAAATACATACTTGTTTGTCATATGAATCTTACCCTCTAGCCTCAAATTAATTAACTTGTAAATCAATTTTAAGGTCAACATAAAATAAGTGATAAACACAATTTAATGTATTAAACTATGTTTTCTCACATTATAAACTCATTATTTCAAATCATCTTTAGGCTACTAAGATATTTATTGCTATATAGAAAATGCTTCTCATATTCATATTGTTAAATTGACCTGAAATATCCATCTCATTCATAAAATATGATCATTATATTTGTTTAACATGAAATCTTGTAATCATGTCATGCACATGGTCATTCTTAAAAGTATGTACCATATTCCACCGGTATCATATTTATGGTTAATGACTCACTTTTGTATAGTTATCAACCTCCCAGGTTTTCCTTCCGTGATGATGGATAACTATTACCAATTTATGACATCCTAAAATTAGGTTTACAAAAAAATTCCCAATGTTTTGAAACCATCATAATAACTTCCTTTACACATTTTAAATATTAAAAATTGTTACAAAAACATAAATGGTTTCATAATAATAACATAATACTATAAATAAGAAGGAAGCTTCGTAGCACTCTTACGACTTGCTTTAGCCTTAGGTGTCTTGTTTAGGTCATCCACCTAAGGATTGCATTTTTAATCCCTTTATTAAACATTTAAAATAATTTAATTTGTTTAAATTTCCCTTCTTGGATTGAATCCCATAACCTTAGTACACTAGGTTTATCTTCCCATCACATAAGTACAACCCTCTTTTAGAAAATTATAAACAAGGTAAACTTGTTAAGGTTATTTCCTTATAATCGAGCCCTTAATTACTAGATCCAATTCAATGTAATATATAATATAAATTAACATATATAATATATAATACATAATACTTATATAATGTAACACACACACACACACACACACACACACACACACACACACACACACACACACACACACACACACACACACACACACACACACACACACATATAATATACATATATTAGTTTATAGTTAGAGATCTACATATTAAAAAAACACATGAGGGTGACACAAATGTAGCGCAATATTGTGTCACATTTGTGGCATATCACAACCTAAAAATCAGAACCCATTTCATTTCACACTCACTTGGAGAGTGGTTGAAGGAAAAACAATGTTGAGTGGAGGAAAAACAACAGAGAGAAGATAAGATATTGAGATAAGAATTCGAGACTAAAAAGAAATATGGCACAACCATGTAAAAGAGGAGGAAATATAAAACTCCAATCTACTCTATGGACCTAAAAATAGAAGAGGAAGGGGAAGAGGAAGAATAATAATATGTGGCATTTCTACATGGAAGATCGAGGATAGAGGTAAGTTTATTTTACATTTAAATCATAATATTTTTTTGTAATTGTAGAAATTGAATTCTAAGTTTAAAAACTCTAGGGTAATTCTTAAACGCTAAATAAAATTGCTTTAAAAACCCAATTTTGGAACACATCTACACCCTTCACTGTAATATATTGGTTAATAGGTGATGACATGAACTAGAACTTCGTGATTGTGTAAAACCCTAGAACAATTTATGTAAAACCTAGAACAATTTGTGTAAAACCCTTCCTGAATTTGTGCTATAACCATGGTTTTGAATCAACATTCCTGAAAGTGTGTAAGATTGGCACACTTGGAAGCATTCAAATTCAACAAACATGTTGGGTAAATATAGGTTTAAAAAATTAAAAATCAAATATATCTTTTCTCTCTCGTATGAAAATTACAATTTGAAGATTATGTCCCATTTTGTGCATATCATACAATCATCGTAGTCCATAAGACTTCATTTTTTTAAGGCATTTTTTCAATAGTTCTTGTGACTTGTTAATGCTTCCAATTTTTAATACATATCTACCAGGAATTTACAAGTAAAACATCTACCTTCTCCATAATGAATTGGTATTGTTTCCACACCCTATTATAGCACAAGATAGGAGTAATGGATACACATTTTCCTCTTAACACATACATAAAGTTTCTTAATAACATGAAATATTTTCTAAGGGTGTATGTTTAAGAATCCCAATGCAAGTCCCAACTTCTCACTATGTTGGAAAATGGATTATTTCCCTCCCTCATCCAGTCACTCGGTACATGATTTCAATCTAATAAATATCCTACTGCATTATATTTGTGTGTGTGATCTATTTCTTACATAAAAAGTATGTACCGTTTATGATGTTTCATCAAAACACATCCAATTACATTTTTATTCCTATAGCCATCATCAATCTCCTTAATTCATTTAGGTTTGTTCTAAATCTCCCATTTAGATAGAGGTCAGTGGATGCTTTGACAAATGTTGTGTGCTTTGGATTGTTTCTCCACACAACTTTAATCCCAAAAAAACCAAACATAAAAAGCATACCAACATATACCTATAAATTGAATTTGTGTAGAGTGTTGAAACACCAAAATTTCTCCATGCTAAAAAGTTTCACCGAGAAATTATGTTGGTATTATGAAAATTCTTGAAAAGTGTTGAAAAGAAAAGGTACTAGAAAAACATGCTCCTCAAATATGGATGCCTCAAAAGTGATAATATATACAAGAACATTGTCCTGTTTTAAAGTGATGGAATTAATTTACATCTCACATAATAATTTTTTTCACAACAATCTTATAGAAAAACTTAACTATCATGTGGAAATCAACACATATATGAAGGTTCTTGACAATGCCTAAAATTGTCCAAAGGTGCATGTTTAAACATTTAAACAGAAGTTCCAACTTATCACTATGGTGGAAAAGTAAATTTTTTTCCCATCTCCTTGTCCATCTCACTTAGTACATGTTTTGAATATGATAAATATGTTACTACCTTGTGTTTATAGTTGTGATATGTCTCTTAAAGAAATAATGTACCATTTTATGGCATTTAATCGAACTACATCCAAGTATATTTATAATTCATATATCCTTCATCAATATACTTAATTCTTGTAGGATTATTATAAACATACCATTTAGAAAGAGGCTAGGAGGATGCTGATAAAGGTTGTGGATTTATAATTCATATATCCTTCATCATTATACTTAATTCCTATAGGATTATTATAAATATACCATTTAGATAGAGGCTAGGAGGATGTTGATAAAGGTTGTGGAATTTTTTCTTGTTCTTCCACACAACATGAATCCTATAACAATCATACATAACGTACATACAAAGATACACATACAAATTGAATTCACGTAGAATTTTAAAACAATGACAATTCTCCATAGTAGGAAAGTTCATTTGTATTGTGAAAATTTCAGAAAATCTCTAACAATACAAATGAACTTTTACAATATATATACACCTATTTTTTTATGCTTTTTGTTTTCATACATGTTACTAACAATTTATATTTTTAGGTTATAGGTCATTAATGCATCTATTGTGGAAAATTCTAGGAACCGAGAGGGGGTGAATTAGTGTTTATTCAAAATTTGAAAGACAATTCAATTTACTTAACTTTGTTATGATGAAACCACAACATCATTCACAAAAAATCAATAGGAGAACACACATAGAGAGACAAGATTTAATGTGGGAAACCCTTTAAGGGAGAAAAATCCATTGAAACAAAAGAACTAACTTGGACAAAAATGTCATGTGATGTTACAATGATTTTACTTGTTGAGCATCCACTAAACTTGAAGCTACAAATTTAAAATTTAGTCAAGCTGCCACTTGACCTTTTGCAAGCCACTACTTGCTTAGAAACCAAAACTCCCAAAACTTAAATCAAGATTCTACTTGATCTTTTATAATATTCCACTTACAAGGAAGCTTCAAATCCCTATTTGCTAAGCCACTAGTTAGTCTTCTTCAAGATGTTTTGATAAATTTTCTTTAGTTATCTCCCATAACAAATTGTGATCACCATTTCAACTCATCTTTCTTCTCTTTTCACATTCATTCTCTGCTGAAAGTACCTCACTCAAATTTTATCATGATTCTCATATTATATTCCCCTCTCAATAATCCACACTTTCATGCTCATTAAATGATACAAAATTTTAGTCCTTAATACATTAGATACATCCTTTGATTTGAATATATTTTCATACCCTTACCGACGTTTAATGGTATGTTCATCAACAAAAAAGTTCACACTTATAATAAGATGTTTATATCACAAAATAAAACACTATCACATGTATTTTGCACTTCATCTACCAAAAAAACTTCAACCACCCACTCTCTAACTCTTCCAAGGAAGAATAATAACTTCATGCAATATCCATCCTCTTATAATGATTACACCTAATTTTGTGCCAGTTATAAACTCATGACTTACACAACCTGTTAAGATACATTATATTCTTACAAATAACTAAGAAATATTCCTAAACTAACTACCCCTTATGACATATCTGAAATGTTACTCTTACATCCTGATCTATAACCCATCATCTCTAAAATGTAACTTCCATTTCTTTTGTCGTCTTCCCTTTTGGCGAGTTCATTTTGTCTTCTAGATCTTATAAGACTTGTGACAAGTGTATTAAACATGAATGGATGTTACAAATTCCTCCCTTGGATCTATAATTTCTTGATATGACTCCAAAATCACCATTTATTCTTCAACTTCGATTAGGACTTCACACAAAACCATACATGACCAAAAATTTCAATCATGAAGGATGATCAATTAACTAATGATGCAACTACCTTAAAAACTTTACAAAGAATGGAGATGATGATATATTATCTATATATCACATTCAAGTAAAAATATGGGTCAAGGAAGTATTATTCTCTTCATGAAGCATAGATTGGATCAGGTTATAGTCTAATTTTCATGCACAAACTAATAGTCTTCAACAGGTGAGAAAGTTCACTCACTTATACAACTGGTCATGGATCCTATTGAACTTATGGAAATATATATGATAAATAAGACATGATTAAATTTTAAACTTGTATCAACACAACATATAGAGCCATCATAAGTTCACTCATTTTTTTCCATTTCAAAAATGTCACAAACCTAGAAATGCATTCCTCAAAATATGGTTACTTAGATCATTAAACCTTGTCATCCAATCACCTATCATAAATCAATATGGTTCTCATGAAATATTATTTCACATCCAATTGAAAAAAATCATAAAAAATATCAAAAACCATTATATCACTCAAATTTTTCAAATTGGTATGACTGGGTTCTAGGGCCTTAAGAACTAGTCTTCAACTCACATGGCATAACCACCTTCAAGGAACTCACCAAGGCCTTTCATCACTTCAAATACTTCATATGCATCCTAAGAAACATGCTCAAGCCCTCATAGTCATACCTTCTTTAGTAGTAATACCTTCTTAATACCTATATATGAGGGCTTCGACACTAGCTCAAAAGGGTAGTCAAACATCACTATGGTTTTGTAGACACTAAATCACGTACTTTGGGTAATTATCTAGTATTGGTTGCATACTACTATTATTATTATTCCTAAGTAAGAAAAGTACTAATAAAACCATATATTTGGTCACCTCTTTAATTTTTGTTGCTAATTTTAGTCTTGCATCCTTACTTTCTCATTTTTCCTTTTTACACTTCGGCATTTATTATCCTAGACACCAACACCCAGCTAGGATGTCGGTGCTAAGCTAGGATGCTAGTGCCGTAACCCTCATCCCCTCGGGTTCCCCTTAACCTTTTATACTTTGTTCACACTTTTTGGGTCCTTTCTAGCCATTTGAGCATCTTATCTTTTTGGTATTCAACCTTTTCAAGGTTAATTAAAAAATTCAAGCAAAGGAATCATATAAATATAAAGTTATGTGATCATAATAAAGGACCAAGCACTAATAACTAGCTATCACCACCTAAGGTTGCATCCAAAGGATATTCAAGAGCATCAAAGCATCCATTATAACATCCATCACAAGGGACAAGGGATGGTTTTCTGCATACACTTCATAGGAGGGAATTTCATTCTATTCCATGCACACATCTACTACATTTCTTTACATCTATCTATGTTTTCTCTATCAAGTGTGACACACACAAGAGCCACCTAGGGAACGATTATGCACACACACACAACAAATAAATACATTGGGTTTGAGATCTAGTGTAACACTCATTCGTAAGTTCACCATTGTGATAGTTGAGGAAAGTCTAACCCTCATTCTACATCTTTCTTTTCTAGGATTTGGTGTGTATTCGAGGAGTTTGAAGGTTTATCTTTCATTGCAAGTATCCAACGAACTCGGGGATCATTTTGTGACATCATAGTGACACAAATAAAACAACAAGGAACAACTTACAACCTTGAAAAGTTGAGTTTCTGAGAATTTTCACAAACATAGGTGCATGTTTCCAGTCTATAGTACTCATGGGAACTTGTACCCCTTTCTGGGTGCCCTTGTCCAACCTGGTCCTCCGTGAGATCCACATTTTGTTGGGTCTTTGTGTGACACTCCTACCTTTCTATTCATCTAATCAACACTTCGGTACACTTCATTTTTTATTACAAATCAGCTAAGTAGCTTCTTATCCTTTTACAAGTAGGGTTTCATAATTTATTACTTAGTTTAATTTGGTATTATTTTTGTACTTAAATGCCATTTATTTATTACTACAATATCATTTAGATTAAGCATATAAATTCACATTTTAGCTTAATCAAGTTTC
This sequence comes from Taxus wallichiana var. yunnanensis, assembly GCA_018340775.1. NCBI lineage: Eukaryota > Viridiplantae > Streptophyta > Pinopsida > Cupressales > Taxaceae > Taxus > Taxus wallichiana. Next base: position 241,637,176 of record CM031236.1, on the reverse strand, counting down.
ATCAAGAATCCTCACCTTCGAGATGTATTTTCTTAAGACACTTAATTGGTAACTTGATACACCTGATTCTACTCATAAACATATACATCAAATAGGATAGGACTTCACATTGCACTCCAAGATACACACCTTCATGACTAGTCTCATAGGATAATTTTGGATCACTCAATACTATGTATGTAATCACATTATCAAACCAAACCAAGGACACTATTAGCTCATATGAAACACCTTCATGCTATTTAGACAAAAATAATCACTTTATTATGCAATTCATCATGTATACCCTTATACCTTCATGATTGGTTTCCCTTCATAGCATTCTCAAGCGGTAGGAGAAAAACACACATGTATCATAAAATTTATCCAAATAAATAACCCAGATGAATTCATGAACATCAAGAGCACATCCCTAACATATTTCACCAAAAATTTGAGCATGGGTTCCTTTGCAAATTTATCCTATACACTGAATTCTTCACAAAAAAATTGTTATCTTACGAGGCCCATCATGTGTCATATACTAAAAACACCAAAAATGACCTCTGATGAGTTATCTACACACTCAAATCATTTTCTAGGTAAAAAATTCCATTTGGAGGCATAACCAATCAATTTTCTCCATACCGCTTCCAACTAGGGTTTTAGACAATGCTAGGAAAATGGATAGAACTTTACTATCCTTCATCAATTTTACTTCACACTATTTTCATAATATATATATTTATTATATTCAAAAAAATCTCTTAGGATTTATCTTAATAATTCTTCTTAATTTATATCAAATGCTAGGAAGTTAGGACACTCTTTTGGCATACCTCGCTTATCCTAATTTTGACAAAACTTCAATTCCTTGCACAAAAATCATCCTCTAGTCCTCAAATTTTTTCCACACATTCATGACTACCTCCTCCATGATATCCAATGGATAATTTTTCATGTTTAGTCTTGTAAATTCCAATACCATCTCATTTTGGCATCATTTGGTCTCCTGTCTTGAGGAATCTTGCTATACAGACTTCTATAAGTTCTCAAAATGCCTCCTTAGAAACTTGTGAAGTGATTAACACGTCATTTATGATCATATAATTCTAATACACTGATTTTTTACAATATTTATACCTTTATTGATCATATTATGTCTTGTTTTCTTGGAAACTAGCTTGGGATTACATACGATAGTCAACTTTTGGAGAAAACCAACCTATCTCATCATCACCTCATCATATAGGAGCCTCACACAACATGTATACCTTCCATAAACATAATCACCATACTTATAGAGTCCATAATCATCTTGGAACACATATATCATGCTCAACAGTCTTGCTCAAGCATAACCCTCAAAGGATCAATCATGTCATTTAGAGGAATACCATGACACAACCATGTGGCAAATCATGGATAAACCTAGACAATTTGGTCATAATTTTACATCAATGAACACTTGACATCAAAGAATTATTTTTGAAATTTTTGTAACATATATCTTTGGAATGGGTGCATAAAGGGGCTTGTTATGGGATAGGGTATGGTTATTCACGTAACCACTAGGTTAGGGATGATACATGGAGAGAGATCAACTTGTGATCCTATTTATGTATTTATTTTTCTTTGATATTATTATTTTCCCTCACATTATTTTTCAACCTTACTTGCTTATGACCCCATTACTTGTTCCTGGAATTATCTTCACTTTTCATGATACTTTGCACACACTCCTCTCATTTCCCTCCCGGCCGATGCCATCACCCACATTACTTGTTCCTAGAATTATCTTCACTTTTCATGATACTTTCCACACACTCCCTCTCATTTCCCTCGCCGATGCCATCACCCATAGGTGATGGCATCAGTGCAAATTCTAAATCCTGGCCAATGCCTTCACCGCAGGAGATGACATTGGTATAAATACCCCAAATCACATTTTCACATCATAACAAATGCACACCGATCAAAACAGAACTCATCATTATCTTTTCTCTCTTACGCCAACTTGTACCTGTTTTCTTAGCTCTTGGATTTCTTACATCTTGAGTCTTGGCTTGGAGACTATTTTGTCTTGGATTGGTTTGTTTACAATTTTGGGTAATCTATAGTGATATAGGACTATATTATTTCCTCGTATCCTCCTAACTTTTTCTCTCTCTTGGTGTATGGTCATTTGGGATTTAGATGCATTAGTGACTTCCCCAATAAGCAAGTGCTCTAACTCAACTTGTCTTTTTGTATAGTGTAGTCTCATAAATTATCTATATACTCTATGTTATCCTAGTATTTTATTCACATGTTAGATTAACATATTTTATTTCAGCTCTTTATTTCATGTTATATGCTTTAGTTTGGTTAGCACATACTTTTCATGCTTATTTTGTTAATTATTTCCCCATAGTACCGAGACCTCCATAGGGCTCCTTCCTATTCTTCGACCTAAGGCCTTGGAAACCTTAGGTTATCCTAATGTAACGGTTAATTATCTTTGGGTATGAAATCATAGGGTACACTGCACCCCTTTAATTCTATCTGTTGTGTATCGGTCTTTGTGTGTCCTTTATCTCATTGCCTCGATACCCTAGTTGAATGGATGATAAGAGTCCACCGTGTCCGGACATAATTTTTCCTGCCATACATCCTTGGTGAACCCAATGTGAATTTTATTTTACACATTTTGATCAAGAACAACTTGTTAAAATAAACGATTTTCATTTTAGTCTTGTTTTAGTCTTTAAAAATTCCAAAAACCCTAAAAATCAATTTTGCTAGACGCCATCGGCCCTAGTGTCAATTATGTACAGGGATGGTCCTATATGTTCTATCCACACTTCATCACAGATGCCTTTCGCCCATATGAAACCATTTTTGTAGGGCCAATTGTGTCGATAACCTATTTTTCAGAGCTTCTTCTCGACTGCATCAACACTCTATCATAGATTATCTTTGCCTGGGCTCTCTAAATCTAGTGAACACTCATATTTAAAAATTAAACACCTTAAATCTAGCCTTCCTTTCTAATTATACCATTATGTGATAGTATATAGTAAGAATAAGTATAATACTCACAACAACAATATCTTGGGGATGAAGAGGAAGAGATTCAAATTGAGGACATTTCAAATCTTTTGCTTAAGATCCTAAAATTCCTTGATAAGTTTCCTTAATAGAAAGAGGAACCTAAGTTAGTAATCCAAAAACATATCCTTTATTTTGTATCTCAAAAAAATGATAATAGGTGGATAGTGGGAAGGATACTATGGCAGGATCATCTGAAATGCCTCTATCTCTGACCCCACTAATATTATCCTCTAACTTACAGATAAAATAAGTTAGAAAAAAACCCCACTATGATCCACTTCCTCCAAATGCAAACCAATATGGTTCAAATGGTCAACTGTCCTAACCCAGGATCTAGGGGTGTAATTCCCCCACCCTTACCTAATGGACCTAATGGGGCACCTATTTCCTAACCTCCCATTCACAACAAGTTCTTGTGGGTAGTCCAATAAGATCCTCTAGCACCTTACATTTCTAGCATGGATATTGGAGGCATTGCCCCTTCTATTTCATATGATGGATCAACCGATCCTACTTTACACATTAAGGCTTTTGGAAACTTTATAAAGAGTGGATCAAAGTTAATTCTTATGTTGCCACTAAAATTTTAGCTAAGAATATTACTAGGGATTCCTTGGAATGATATCACATTTTATCCCCTAATTCCATACTAGATCTAGAATCCATAGTAACAACTTTAGTTAATGAATTCCAATATCATGATTTACCTTAAAATAACACCAAAGATTTCATTAACTATCAATACACATGAGAACAAATCAGCTCAAGAATTCATCAAACTTTGGAAGACCTTATCTATTAAGAAAAACACAATATGTTGAATCATAGCCTTTTGCAACTCTTCCTTTGAGCCCTAGAACCTCGCCTTCAATATAAGGTTAGGAATTTTTATCATACTTCCTTGGATGAAGATTTTGAACAAGATAAAAGATGAGATTACCTCATGAGGTAGTTTGAGGGAGCTCCTCCTAAGACTCGGAAAAATAAACAGATACTAATCCTTCAAAAATCAAAGACCAATAATGCCATAGATGTCGAAGTCTTAGATACCTTTCCTTCTATGGCTTCTACAAATAGAAATGTATTTAATATCAATAAAAAGATAATAATATAAAACCAACCTATTTATTATCATTCATTGACCAAGGATGAGTTGAGATGATGCATGCCTAAGACATTTAGTCAAATCCTTGATCCTTCTCAACCTATCCCTTAATGGCATGATGAGAACAAGTTCTATTGGTGGCATGATAACTGAGGTCATTATCATGAGAAATATCATGCCCTTCACATGAATGACATCACCTTCTTCTTAGGTCCTCAATTTAACCATGAGGCTATTCCTAGGAGAATTTGACTAACGTGGTCAAGGCTCGTAATGCCCAAAGACAAAAGGATCATCATAATGTCATTAATCAAGCTAATGAATAACTCAAGGTTTTCTTTAACCCTATGCCTAATCATAGTTCAAGTGAAATATTTAAGAAAATAGAGAATGCCACAAAGGAATGTGGTTTATATACTTATTATCCTCTTGATAAAATAGTATACATAAATGATGTGAGGTGTGTGATAACATACATAGAACCTAAATACCCTTCATCAACTCAACCTAGGACTCAAAAAGTCATTTACCCTTGTGTCTCTCAAAATAAAATTCCTAAAGTTAAAATATCATCTCCTATGCATTCCATCAGCCCTTGTGATAGAACTACTACAGGGCGAAAGGCATATGGAACTATTTCTCCAATCACAAATGCCTTTGGCTAGGCCAATGGTGTTGAACATAAAAAAATAAAAATTCTAAAGTATCTCTAATCAATACTAAATATTTTGTAGAGGATCCTAAACACTCTTAGACCACATCTTAGCCTATCCATGAAGAGTGGGATATTTTGGAAGCATTGTCTCAAATTATTTATCTAAATCCCTTCTTAGAACTCATGCGTACATCACCTATCCATCATGAGTGACTTATGAATGCACTTTTTGACATGAACATTCCCTTCCCTCCTACTTTTGGGTAGTATCCTACATTACAAGGTTCGAAGCAAGTATTAGCCATCAATGTGAGGAAATATCCATTTGTACGGATCGTACCATTGGCATTCAAGCCAACATTAATTTTCCCGTAGCTACCATGATTCCAAATGAGCTCTTGCTTCGGGAAGACAATCCTCTAGTCAAGTGTACCCTCATTTATGACATTTTTGGCACTTATGTGGCATTTATAAACTTCATTAAAGATCTTGGATTCTGTATAGACAACCTCAAAACCATGCATTCTACTTGTTAGGGATATGATTATCGAAGATGCCTCCCATGGGTTGAATTTGGCTTCCTCTCACTATTCCTTATAGGACCGTACATGTGAAGGTCATGAAATTTAACTTTCCCTTATCTTATAACATCCTCCTTGGTTAACCTTATACCCACCACATGCGTGTGGTCTCCTCTTATACATACCAATGTGTCAAGTTTACACATTAAGGGGAAATCTATAAAATCCAAGGTGACCCAAATCCTCGGAATTATGATACTCTCTTACAAAAAGGGATGTATAATTTCCCAACCCTTGAAGAACTATCACTAATTCCATTATGTGAATATAAACATTTTAATTATCTTGTTGAGTCTCTTCGTAGAAATATGGGTAATCTAGAATTGGTTGAGCGCATGCCTCCCAATATTTTGGATTCCAACAATGATGATCCCGATGAGATTACTATTAGGATTAATACCTTTGATCTACCAGATATTTTCATCTCACAACTTCCTCCTCACTTGCAACTTTGCAGGAAGGAGCCATCAATTCTTGTTACCATTTCACATACACCTCAACCTTCACCAAAAAAAGGTTAAACTATAAACCATGGTCAATTCGTGGATGATAGAAACCTCTACACCTAATTATGATGATGGTTATGCCTTGGATGATCCCCATTTGGCCAGTTATGCCCAAATTTGGGACAGAGAAGTATGACATTACCAACTCACCCTATAAAGCACACTCACTCATGATGTGAATTCCATTCTTGTGAAAGAAGACTAACATTTGGTCAATCCTTCTCCAATATGATCAGTTCATGAGCCTCGGATATATCTCAGTAAACCACATCCTCTCCTCATGATACTATTATATCATGTAACATACCTCCTCATCTAAAAGAAGGGGAGCATATATCTAGCTTTGAATACGAAGCTAATGACCTTATGGATGAAAAAGCACCAGATGTGCTGAAATCATCCATGCCAAACCATACCAATGATTTACATCCCTCCCTACCTCTTTACCTTATGGCTCTTTAGCCTTTTCTAGGGTAGATCCATATTGCACTTGCAATGAGGGTCCAAAGCATTATGTATCTTGTTATAGATCCTAAAGAAAACATATGAAAAATATTTAATTTGAGGTTAGAAAAGATCAAGGTTGAAAGGATGCATGATCTTTTTTTATATCCATTATATTATTCACACTATGACTACTGCTTACATCTTTATTCATACTATCGGTTATGTGTGGTAGGTTCCCTGGTCTTGAGTCCTCTTTGCATGGAAACAAGCATAGAGCCGACTCCTCTTGGAGCCACCCATCTTCCCCTAGAATACCTATATGAAAATCTATATATGGGCCTCTACCAATCTATGAGTCTCGTCCCCACCCTTAATGATATTTGATGTGACATCCTCACTTAGCTGGAGGACTGAATTAATGAAACTTTATTTTCCACATGATCTGAAGTCCATCGATAGGTAGCTATTACACAACATGCTATTAGTGATCTCATAACTTTTTCTTGCAAAGTGATATCTTGAACCAAGTAGGTGAAATCATCACCGATAATCTACATAGAATCAACCATTATGGCTAAGCATCTCCACTAAAAATACCTTTATTTCATCTTTATCTCGAGCTCTCACTTTCTCTTGGGATCACAGCTTCCCCTTGGGGTTTTCACATCTTAAAAATCTCATATCCTTACTTGGGCTTTTCGCCCCACTTGGGTTTACCATAACATTTCTTTTCCCCCGACATCTCCCGTAGTTGGAATGTCGCGGTGTTGATTATGCCTCTTTTGGATTTGATTCACCCTAGCCTTCCTTATTTGATAGACACAATCTTATGCATCCTCATTTAGGTCCTTGATATTGTTTGGTTTTATCTTATCTCTCTCATCATCTCTTGTTTCAATATCATTATCATTCTTCCTAAGTTTCATGAGTATTACCACATACATGTAAGAGGAAAGAAAGGAATGTGATAAGAAAATCATCATTCATCAAAATCAATGAAAACACCATCATAATCAAAATCATCATACATACATACGTAAATACATACATACATACATACATAAATACATACATACATTCATATAATATCTTGAATCAATTTCTATACATCAACAAAATACATCATAATCCATCATATTACATTATCAATATCTATATGGCTCAATCATCCTCACCCCATCAAGGGGGTATCTAGATGCTTTGTGTCGGAGGTGTTGTGATGAATGCTCGGGTTGTGCGAGTTAGAGAATCTTCACTAGATCAAGCTCCAGAGGTATCTCTATGTTCTCTCACAAGATGAACCTCTAGCCTCATAATCCTCTCTCTGCAAAGCTCCCGACATCCGAAAGGTGTTCTTCCTAATTTTGAACTAAGGCACCATGTTCCCGCAACAAGCTCCATAGTATCACATGTATGATATCTATGTCACCATCATATGTGCATCTCTCGATCATCAGCGTTTTGGCAGCCTCCCCCAACAAACTAAAATTACCTCAATGACTCACCAACCAATGAAGTTGTGGGGTCCACCATGACCGAGGTATTCTAAATGTCCAATACTAGGTCCAAGATCTCATGGTGTGAAATCTCTATCAAGGAATGCCACTCCTCTTTTGTCACTCTCTTAAACCAAAAATTCACTCATCAATACTAATATAGTCACCAAATATAATAATCTACATTCACAATTAAAACCATCATCCTCATACCTAGCTTCTCGGTTCACCCAATGATGGTATTTCCATCTTCACGGCCGCCGAATACCGCCTCTGCCTCAACAATTCACCGAGATCTCTACCCGACACATTGTACCCATCTATCTTAGGGAACTAAGATCATATATCCTCTATGGCGGACCCTAGGCATATCTTATAGCTACAAGGCCATCACCATTCCTAATAGCATTAGATAATGAAATCCTAGTTGATGTATATTGTGTTCTCTCATCCATGGCCATGGTTTTCTCTCCTCTCTCCCTCTTATGCTAGGACTATCTACGCTTGTATAACCATCTTGTGGGTCCAGTTAGCAGGTTTCCTCCTTTAGACCCCTCATTTGAGATCTCAACTTTAATGATCTTTAGTGAGTCTTGAACTACCCCACCTCTCTATCTCTACCTCAAAACCTATCTTCCTACAGCTCGTACTTAGCTAGGGCAGTAGTGTTAGTACTCTATCCACCGCACTCACACCCTCCCTCAAATGTCACTATCTATAGGCTAGTAGTGGTGGGTATCATAGCATGCTTGGGCCTCCCAAAATTTTTGGATACCCCGTCTACCATATAAGTCTTTACCCAATGCAAGTAATGTCATGTCACCTCCTCAACTACGTCCTAAGTATTTTGTTTGTGGTCAATTAGGACACTAATCAACATTACCTGTATAGGGCTCCCATATGACCTCATTTGGATGTACCTATCATAGCAGTTGATATACATGAGGTGTTCTCATTATTTGACCCTATGCCCATTGAATTACTCACGAGGCATCTGCTGATATGACCAAGGGCATCCCTATGGGTATATACATGGGAAATATCTCATATATACAAACTTTCAACAATATCATAGGACCTATGATCTTCTCTACTCTCTCTCTGTTGAACACCGCATAGGTCATGCACTAGTGAAACCCATATAGTGGTCCCCATTTTAATAAAACATCATACTCAATCACATATTTGCATACAACCACCAAATACAATGGAATAGTCCTATCTACCTTGTGGCACAAAATGTGTGTCCCATGGTAATACCCATAACCACCTTCCAGATATCTTGAATCCCTACAAAGATATACTATACTACATCTAATGTTAAGTATCTCCTCATCATATGACTCACTACCTGTGTCCTATATGACTAGGGCTCTCCTCTTTGAAACATCCATGTTGAGATCATAATACATGTGATATCCCTCAACTGAAAAGCCCAATATCCTGTGCACATATCAAAGTGTCATGATCATCTCCATTGCCTCACCTATCCACCATCGAAAGGTTTTATCCCTAGGATCCCATGTTTCCAAAAACATCTTCAACAAATCTATACTCAATGGTATCTTGGGCATTTGCGTGATGCCCCCAAATCCCCATCTATGCAACTACACTACCTTTGCATCCGTCAATCTGAAAATCATATCATTAATCAATGCTATATCAACCAATCACCATAATTAGATCCTATGATCTTCATACATTCACAAATCAACAACATCTAGGCCTTATATTCATCAAAAATCAACATAGTCTCCAAAATTTAAAAAAAACACATTTTCCCTAAATATTTCTTATGCCCTTGGCTCTCTGCCTTATGCCTTTGGCCTTCCAAATTACTCCATTGGCCCCTATAAAAGTTTATACATGATCTTGATGCCATCAGCCCTATTTTTTCATGGGTGTGATGGTTTCTAAGTCTGTACGGATGTGAATTTTAAGAATTAGAAAGTAAAAATCTACAAAACGACAAAGCAAAAAGAAAATCTCCACCCAAATCCACTTGTAGTTTGTCCTATTTTTCCTAATGATGTAATTTTGACTCAAAATGGAACCCAAATATTTTCATACTTATAAAAAGATCAAATTTATCCTAATATACATAAAGATATTAAATACATCGACTTACCCATGGTTGAGTGCCACCGCGTGCTCCTCCTTGTTAGTCTCTTCCTCCTCCTTGTACTCGTGCCATCTCATCACGTTATTTTCTAAATTTGGAATTCCATAGCTAAGTTCTCCTAATTCCAAAAATAGTAATAAGGAAATAAAATAAAAAATTATATGTAAGGTTAATATTTCTATTCAATTTCACCACGATGGTCCTCAATCTTTATATTCCCATCATTTTAGTTCTCGATCTCCAAAAAATCCACCGTTAGTTACATTTGGATCGTGATAATCTACCGTTCATTTTGACATATTACAAAACTTGTTCAACTCTTTGGAAAAATATAACAATTTCTAACCCTTTATCTCTAATTCTTGAATCCACGAAATCTATCGCATGGGCCCCACCTACATGATTTATTTCTTATTTTACTTGATGACCCTCTATTGTTTCTTTTTAGTTTTTCTTTTCCATGGTTCTAACACCATGGATTATTCTATGATGAGGTAGGATGACTGATACTATCATGTACGCATTGATGGGTATATTTCATTTCAAATAGTTCTTTATTTACTTTAAGTTTTGGTGTTATGTATCATTCTTTCTGCTAACTACCCCATGTTTCACTATTGCGATATATAGTAGTCAATGATTGGGGAATATGTAAACACCTAATTTTTAGGATTTCTATTTTCATACTTGTTACTAACCACTTATCTTTTAAGGTTAGAGGTCACTAATGCATCTATTCTTGGGAATGGGTGCCTTAGGGGCTTGTTTCAGATATGTGTATGGTTATTCACGTAACCATTGGGTAACGGATGATACATGGAGAGAGAATAAATTTTTGTCCTATTTATGTCTTTCTTTTAATTTTATCTTCTTATTTTCCCTACAACTCTTCCGACACCTTTCTCACTTATGACTTCACTACTTCTTCCTTGCATTATCTTCACTTTTCATGACACTTTGCACACACTCCCTCTCATTTCCCTCCCCGAATGATGTCATCACATGTGGGCAATTAAATCAATGAAAATTAAACATCCTTTCTAATGCCTTTTCCCGTGAGTGATGGCGCTAGTATAAATACCCTAACTCACATTTTCACATTAGATCAAAAAGGAACTTGTTATTAGATTTCTCTTTTACGCCAATTTTCACCTACTCGCTTAGCTCTTGGATTTATTACATCTCAACTCTTGGATTAGATATTATTCCTTCTTGGATTAGTTATCTTGCACTTTTTGGTAATCTATAGTGAGCTAAGACTGGATTATTTTTCCTTCGTGCATGAAATATGTTATCTCTTGGTGTATGGTGCTTTGGGATATAGATGAATCAACTACCACCCCCAATAAGTAAGTTCTCTAAATAAACTTTCCTTTTGTATAGATTAGCCTCTTGTATTCACTATATACTCTATGTTAGCTTAGTATTTTATGCACATACTAGGTTAGCATATTGTATTTCAGTTCCTTAATTCATGTTACATAATTTACTTCAGCTTAGCATAGATTTTACATGCTTATTTTATTTGTTACCCCTCCCATAGTGTCAATACCTCCACAAGGTTCCTTCCTCTTCTTAAACCTAGGGCCTTTTAAACCTTAGATTTTCCTAGTGTAAGGTTTACTTCCCTTGGGGCATGCTATCGTAGTGGTTCCTATACACCCTTTAATTCTATCTGTTGTTTGTTGGTCTTGGTGTTTCCCTTACTTGTTTCCTTGATAACCTAGTTGAACGGATGACAAGAGTGCATGGTGTCTAGAATTTTTTTCCCATAATACACAATACATGTATGAATTTAGATTATAAATTAAGATAATATAAGAATAATTTACATACAAATATTAACCTAACATGTAATCAAAAGAAAAAAATGGAAGTATGGAGGAACTTATCTGATTTATAATAAATTCTAGAGAGATATGTTATTGTAAACAATGGAATAAGGACATTTGAAAATGAGTAACCTTCGTAACCTACATTATAGATATGAATCAACCTAGGTTAGGACCATACCATATGGTCTAGTTCCTTCTGTATAGTTTTAGACCTACTATAAATTTTCCTATGTAACTTTCTAGGTTTCTTTCCTTCTTGGATTTATCTATGACTATCAAAACCTATTCACACATGTAATATATCTCTTTGAATGGAATGATCATTACATAAAATCCTAGCCGTGAATGAAGGTTCCTACAAAACAAACATTAAAATGGTCATGGAACCCATGTGCGCCACCAAAATTGACATTACTCTCAAGAGGCATAAAACTACATATCATTCTCCACCTAACATGTGATATCTAGATAGATCAATAAGATTTGATAATTTCTTTGAAAATACTTTATTTGACATGTATTTTGCTACAAAACTTGGAGAGAGGATGGTTAGATGTTTTTAGATGAGAGATATGGTTGCATTGACCTAATTTATAGATTTAGATCTGATTTGGGTTCTCGCTTAATGACTAGATGTGAAATGCCAAGAATTTAGGATATTAGGATGATTTTTACAAGTGTATGAAGTGAGTGCTCTAGTGAAAATCCTTGGGAGTTGTAGGATAGAAAATGAGGTAGTGTTTACTTAGTTATATAGGGTTCTCGTAGAAAATTTATCTAAGAAAGGATGACCTAGGTGAAGTATAAGGCCTAATGAAATATGTCAAACTCAAAGTGTAGTTAGAGAACATGTTGGTCGAAGAACATATAAATAGTTCAAGTGCCATATGGTACAATATTGATCAAACTATACAACCCCGACTAGGAGAAAAAATGCCAAATAAAGTTAGAAGATTATAAAATGATGTTTTTGTTATGGAATTTATACATTACATTATCAGGATTTGTCAACATGTTCATGTGTAAGGATAAACAAGTTAAATAATAAAACATAGAAAGTACAAAGTGAAAATAAAGAAGTAGCATTGATCATGGAAAGAGTGCATAGTCAAATCAAGGGTTTCTAAAGTGTAAATTACCAAATTTGAGTGTCCACATTTCCCCCTTTAAGTATGAAATTAAAAATTACATGCTTAAAGGAAATTTTACTTGAGTGTGAAAACACACTTTTCCTTTACTCGTATATTTACTTTGTAGTTGTGTTTTTGTGCCTCGGTGTTGGCATGCACCATGATGACAAGTGAAATAAAAATTATAGTCAATATCCATGATAGAAAGTTAAATGTAAATCAAATAGAACTTGTAATAGAAAATATTTGCATTTACATATATGTAAAGTGAAAATATGTAAACAAGGAAATAATACACTTGTTTTCTCATGCTTTGTATTTCTTGAACTCTACTAAAGGATTGGGGGTGATCACTCCCCAATTAGTGCCAAGGAGAAACCAAAGTGTTAGATGAATGAAAACAAACAAAGAAATGTACACTAGAAAGAAGAAGAAAGAGGTAAATATGTGTGGCTTAAAAGGAAGATGACTGTGTGTATAAAATTCATTTAAGCAACTCTGATATCTTCCCCTTAAAGTGTAATAGGAGAGGAAATCCTACCCATGAAGCCCTTATCTGCTTCATTACCTTCCTTAAGCCCATGAATCACATAGCTATAGATGGATCAAGACCCATTTTTGCAAATAAGGACATACAATACAAAAGAGAACAGTTCCCAAAATTCTCCCCATATGCCAAATAATTAAATATAAACTAAAAAATGTTGAAATATGCAATAAGTGTGCTAAGAATGCTAAACTAGAAAAGACAACCATGTCCCCAAGATTGCTGAAATCGAAATTTAAATTGAGTATTGGCATGAAGAAGGAATGAAATATTTCCCATCCCTCTTATTGATATAACTTGTGATTTTTTTCAAATATATATATATATATATATATATATATATATATGAAAATGTTGGAAAACCTATTGAAATTGCTACTAGTCAAAAATATGTGGGGGTCAAGATCATGTTGTACGGACTTGAAAAAATAGTACAATTTTTAACCTATGTTATATTTACTAAAATTCAAAGTGTATGAATACATTTATGGGTTCTTGTACCTTATATATACATACATTTGCCCCAAAATTATACCTATGTATGATGAAAATGTAGAATAAACCTAGATAGATTCCCCCTCTTTTGAGGCATGTGCAAAACCATGTTTGAGCATGTGGCTCAAAATAAATAGGTGTGTACTGGTGAAGGAGATGACTGACAAGATGTGTAAAGCGTTGGAGAAGTGGTCACCTTAGAGAACTTGTACATGCAAAATGAAAGGTGTTTACACATGGTGGTAACCATGACATGCTATAAAAACAATGATATAAATAGATAACAATAATGGAAGCTAAATCAACCAATAATAATAACACATGTAGGAGAAAACAAGAACATCAATCCATCTAATTGCAAAAATTACATATAAGACCATACATATGGGTTTGGGGCCTACAAACATGGGACACCCATGATGTCGAAGATAATTAAGGCCCGTGGGGCTAAAAAGAAGATAAATTAAGTGAAAAAAAGATAATCATGATATAAAAACCATGATTCTAGGTAGGGGTTGTACTTTTTGTATTATACATGAATAACCCCGGTGGTTGATCAGTTGCACATCTATCTATCTACTTCGAGTCAATCAGTTGAGTCTATCTATTGTGTATGTAATAAAATTGAATTATTATATACCAATCCCAATCATGATTTCAATCATCATTTGAGAGTAGATATACCTGCTCCTAATTGAGAAACCCATGATGTCACAAGGAAAAAAAAATCATAGGCCAAAAGAAAGGAAAACAAGCAAGCAATAACAAACACCCAAGCAAGGAAAAAGTTAAGTAGTAAGACACTTTAGACACTAAGTTTTCGTCAACCTACCTACTTCATCTTATACACACATTATTTAATTTAAAACCTATCTTATTGTTATCATCCTAAGTCACCATCTCCACACCTCCGTAGAAAAAAATTACACTCTCATAAATTACCATTCACACATCCTAAACCACCTAACCAATTTAAATTTACCATAAGAATCTTAAAACTACCCATATCTATTTTATTCCCACATCCTAACCTCCACAACGCATCCATTGTAGTCATTATTTTATCCTCAATACTTCTTTCTAACCCCAAGCACATCGTCTTATCATTTATCATACATTGGGTTCTCATCTAAGTTGCACGCGGGTGTGAGCCCCTCCATTATGTGAGCTTTGCAAGAGAGTTCTGCCATTAATGGAGAATTATTTGTAGAAATAGAAGTACATTCATCCACTCTGGGAGGTAGAAGATATAACTAACAGATATACACTTTAATGCATCACAAAAGATAAATAACATTATAAGAAGTACAAGAAACCATATCTGAGTCATGATAAGCCATGTAACATGATGGTTTATACCTGTAAGAAAGTTTTATAGAATAAATCCATGTATATTGATTTAACAGAGTTCTGTAGCCATATTACATTTAAAAGGGTAATCTCAGACCATATACATCAAATGATAGAGACTCAACTCCTATAAACCTATATGATCAAAGATCCTAACTATGCTTCTTCCCATTCTATCCCTTGTTATAGATCCCAGTACCCATACATATGCTTAATGGTATCCCTTACAACCCTCTAGCACTAAGTACTCTAAACCCTAGCACCATGAACTTCAAACCCTTAGCATTTCCTAACATTTCTATAGCACTTTGTTACTCTCCTTCTCTTTCTCTTATTTCTCTATGCATTCTCTCTACATTCCCTTTGTGTCTCTCTATGTGTTTGTTCTTGTCCTAAGCACCTCTTTAAATAGGATCATTGACCACTACCATGACTTCTCTTCTCAACAAACCGCATGCCCAATTTCAATATGGTCCTCCATTGGTGAATGCTTATCCTCTTTGTAAACCTTCCACTAATTGTAATGATGTCTCTAGGAATATTTGTTGTGTTGAATATCCTTTTCTTAACCTCCAAGGTTCGAAACTAATGACTTATCCACTCATCACACTTAGTCGGGTCCTCACATTTTTACTCAAGTGATTCCATGATTCATAATATGACTAAGTCCTTCTAACCCTTATTCTACCTCCAGTGTGTGGCCTAGTTTCACTTAAATCCTTCTTAAACCCCTTTTTCCTACACACCGCTCCCTATGCACCCTTCTATTTACTCGATCCTACACGTGTACACCTCTTAGTACTTATCCAATATTTTAGGGTCCAACATCACCCCACACTACACATGTTATCTATCCTCAGAAACATTCTACCTCCTTAAAGAATAAAGAATAGAGGTATTGAAACAATTAAAGAATGGAAGGATGAAAAAAATGGAAGAATAGAAGAATGTGCTACTACTGCATGAGGAGTGGGAACTCCTTCTTTATGGATGCCTCAATCTTCTCCCATGTGTCTACTTCTCCCTATGCCTACTAAAGTAGGTCACCCACTAATGTGCTTACTTCATCAAAACTAAGTTCCTCACTCTTAGCTTTCAACGTATCTACAATGCTTTCAAGTTGTTTGCTAAAATTTCCTAGTGCATCGATCCTGCGAGTGAATTAGGGGTACATTTACTTTAGCTTATTCTTAATCAAACTGTGTAAGGTTTCAATTGCTTCCAAATTCTTCTAGACTTTAGTCGGGATATTTTCTCCCTCCACTCTATTTCCTTTTTTCTTATCCTAAAATTATTTTATATCCACCTCATGTGTAACAACCAATATGTTTCCTACCATGTCTATATTGGCACAGTTTTCATATATGGCTTCTACCATATGTGCGGTGGTCTTTAATGTGGAAAGGATCTCAGATTACCGAGTCACTGTCTCCCCAATCTTCCACTTTTCCTCCTCCTTCTAACGTTCACCTCCTCTGCCGACTCTAAAGAAAGTGGTCAATTTTCCATGGTGAGGATGCAGGTTTAGTCTTCTAAGTAGTGCATGGATGACTCATATTTCCACTCAGGTAGGGCCAGGTCCATGTGCATCAAGATTATGGTTTCTAAAATGGCCTCTATCTTCTTATGGATTTCATGCACCATTGCCTTTTCATCCCTTAGCTTGCACCTTAACTACGCACTGATCAATTCCTTCTATTTTATCTCTTTTTCATGTTCAATGATCTCCTCATTATTTTTCTCAAGCTCTTCCTCCAAGACCCTTATCCTATCTTTTTTTCTAAAGAGTCTTTCCTCTATCTCTACCGATGCTTTGTTGAGCACGTTGCAAAATTTAACATCGGACAGTTGTTGGGAATTTACCACAAGGTTTACTCTCTTGGCATCTGGTATCTTCATCAATGCATCTCGATTTACCTCAAACTTAGGTTCTTCAATGTGGTACTGAAAAGCCTAAGATAACATTTTTCTTGTGTGCAAGTATGCACCTTCTTCATCAAAAGAAGAGAAATCAAGGAGTTTGTTTGTGGGAATTATACTTTGGAAGCACATGCAAAGTATCTTGTTTGGATCAATAATGTAAGTCATCTCTTATTTCGTAGCACTACTATGCCCTTTCCACCTATGCATGCTACCTTTGGGAAGCTTACTACTAAGATGGGGTCTCTGCCCATGCTTCCATACTCCTTTTCCACACTCGTTATTTCCTCCTTTTCCATCAGTACTTCCTTAACGCTTTACTCAACTTCATGCTTCACCAATTATTAGATAATTCTTGCCACTTCCCTCTCTATGGTATTATCCATCTGCTCCTTGGTTGGGGTCGGGGTCTTCTAATCCTTCATGTTTACTTCCTCTCTCTCCCCTTTATTGTGAGTGTAGGTGAGGGCGATTATGGCGAAAGGGGAGGATTACCCCAAAGGTAAGCGGTGAGGACCAAGTCCTGTATAAGGTAATCAAAATGTAAACAAAGATGGTTAAAAGATAAGAGGGGGGCAATAAATCCACTTGATTGGGTAGGATCATACCGAGTAGATCATACCTTGAAGGGGGTGATGAACACAAGATTCGAAAGGCATTGCATGATTAACTATTCTATGGTGAAAGTAGTCATAGGATCACCAAATGTCAAAATCCCAAGATGTCCCTTGAGGTGATTTAGGAAATGAGAGTGGAAATGGTAAGGTGGGTGAAAGGTAGTTAATTTTATATGTTTGGAGTGACAGGTATTTTGGGCAAGAGGTCTAAGGTCACAATGGGAAAGTCCATGACTAAAAAGTGTTTTTGTTTTGATAGATTGATCGATGCGGGAAGTCTATATGGGATAAATAATATGGTACTCCTTGAGGTATTCATGAAGCTGATCGATGTGGGAAGCTTCGTTTCTCTCATTTTTTTTTTTAAAAGCTTCACATAGCTGTCCTTCGAGGGAGCAGTCTATTTATAGTAGCAATTTGGTCGAGAGGAAGATTTCCTTTTGAGGGAGTCATATTTTTATATTAGAAGTTTGACTCAAGGATTTTGGTCCCATTAGAGGTCTTTAAAATCATGATCAAGACCAAGGTGAAGGATAGGACTCTTGTTCAAAAGGTGAGGTGGAACGACCATGGGATCTCATCTAAAGGTAGATGAAAAGTATCCATGAGAATTATGCTATGTGTAGTGCCATGGTACACATATTCAAGAGAAGATAACAAGTGACAGGTACTCACATGATTCTTGTTTAATCGTTAAGGAGGTGGATGGAGTGGATAGTGCTCAAGGGACGAGTGTGGAGAGAGAAACAGGGTGAGGGAGGACAATGATTCAACAATAGAATGGTCGAAGATGTAATGTGTTAAGGGGATTTGGTTTAGGTTTACCCTCAAGTGAGGATAAACGATAGGCACTTGATCCATAGGTATGAGTTACGATGTATGGTCTAAGCCAAATAGGAGTGAATTTTCCCCATTTTCTTTTTTCTGCTTTGGTTACATAAAGATATTATTTCAAGACAAGGTCACCAACTTGGAAGGTGCATTCATGAACACATTTTTCATAAGCATGTTTGATACGTTGTTGGTAAACTTGAAGGTGATCCAGAGCATTAAGACAACGTTCGTCTAATAACTCTAGTTGTGCTAAGTGGTCCTGACGAAAGTCATCATTAATAAGCATGTCATGGAGAGAAATATGGAGCGAGGGGATTTGGACTTTGAGAGGTAGAACAACCTCTATACTATAGACCAATGAAAAGGGTGTGGCCACAGTGGAAGTGCGAATACTAGTGCGGTATGCTCACAGGGAAAAAGGAATGTGTGTATTCCAATCCCTCCTAGTATCATCAACCACTTTCATGAGAATTTTGTTAAGGGTTTTGTTACTGGATTCATCTTGGCCATTGGTTTGTGGGTAATAAGGTGATGATAAAATAAGATGAATGCCAAAGGCGTCACAAAGTGTTTGCGTGTTTTGTTTTTGAATTTTTTTCCATTGTCAGTGATGAGGCGATGAGGGACACCAAAGTGACAAATGATGTGATGGTTAATGAACTCACATATTTTCTTGGTTTTTGTAGAGATGAGTGGTATGGATTCCACCCATTTTTTGTAGTATTTGGTAGCAATTATGATCCATTGATGATGTTGAGAAGAATGAGGATTGATTTCTCTGACAAGATCTAAACCCCATTGAGAGAAGGGCCAAAGGTCGGGAGTGACCTATAAGGCATGAATAGGTGTATGATGAAGGTTGGAATGTTGTTGAAATTTCACACAATGTTTGACATAGCCACAACAATCATGGTTAAAGGTCAGCCAAGAATAGCCTAGGTGAAGAATACACTTAGCAATGGAAAGGCCGTTAAAGTGACCTCTACATATGCCATCATGAACCTCCTTAATGGTATAAGGAATTTTAAAAATTGTGAGGCATCATAAGAGAATACCATCAAATCTACGCTTATAGAGGAGTCCCCCCAGGATAACGAAATGGGATACCCTTTTAAGGAAGGTGCTTTGACCGTTATGGGTGAGATCAGGAGGTAAGATGGAGAGGAAAAGGTAGTCAGAGTATTGTTTATACCAAAGGTCACTTGGGTCAGGGGTTTCATTTCTGATTGAGTAAACATCGTGAGGTAAATAAGAAGGTGAATGGAGGTGTTGTATAGTGACAAATATTTTGGAATCGGCAGGGGAAGTGGGTAATTTAGAAGCTAAGAAGGCCATGGTATCTGTAAATTTGTTGGTTAAACGTGGGATGGTTTGAAGGGTGTAACGATCAAAGGTGGTCAAAAGTATGTCTACATGATGTTTATACTTCTAAAGTATCTCATTACGACATTGGTACATACCATTGACTTGGTTTACGATCAATTGTGAATCAGCAAAGATGTGGATTGATTTGACATCTAGGGCATAGGTATCCTGGAGACCTAGTACGAGTGCTTCGTACTTGGTAATATTGATGGTGCATTAAAAGTCTAGTTTGAAAGACAAAGGAATGGGTTAAATGTCCAGAGGAATGAGGATAACACCAGCCCCACCCCCATGCCGACACTTGGAATCATTGAAGAACAATGTCATTTGGTAAGGGGGTTCATTTAGGGAAAGGGTAGTAATCGACTCATCGGGAAATTCAAAATTAGAGGGTTGGTTCCCGGCAATAGGTGCATTAGCTAATTAGTCAGTGATATCGTGGCCCTTAATGGAATTTGGGTGTATGAATTCGAGGTCAAGATCAGCTAGAAGCATAAGCCATCATGCAACACACTTGATTTTGATAAGGTTTGGCATACATGAAGTGTAAAGGATCGGTGTTGGTAACGACATAGGTTTTTGGTTGAGTAGGTAATGGCGAAGTTTTGTGGCAATGAAAACTAAGGCTAAGAAAAGATTTTCTAGATGGTTGTATCGGGTTTCATTGTTCAAAAGAGTATGGCTTATGTAATAAACCACCTAATCCCTGTGTTGTTCATCATGATGAGCGAGCATGGATCTCAAGGAATGCTTGGTATCTGATATGTATAGGTAGAAAGGTTGATCGTCTTTAGGTGGAATGAGTACGGGTGGTTGGAGAAGGTATTGTTTTAGGGCATCAAAAGCTTTATGACAATCATCATCCCATTTAAAGGAGACATCCTTCCTAAGAAGATGATGAAATGGTTGACATCGATCAAATAATTATGAAATGAAATGGTGAATGGACTATAATTTACCTTGCAGGCTACAGAGTTTTTAAGTTTAGTGGGCGGAGGCATTTCCAGAATGGCCTTGAATTTAGCAGGGTCAACTTCTATCCCACGGAGGGAAACAATAAATCCCAAGAGCTTTCCTGAGAGAACCATGAAGACACACTTTTTAGGTTGAAGGTGGACATAATATTTAATGAGGCGGTCAAAGATGGTTTTAAGGACGGTAAGGTGTTTGGCGCGATGTTTAGATTTTTCTAAGAGATCATCCACATAATACTCTAATGTGTGATGCATGATATCACGTAAGATGTAAGTTTCATGCTAAGGCCAAAAGGAATGACTTGATAGTAAAAGTTTCCCTAAGGGTAATGAATGCGGTCTTGTCTTTGATCGTGCTGGGAAAGTAGAATTTGGTTATAACCCGAGAAACCATCCATGAGTGAGAGCATCTCATGACCAGTGGTGAGGTCAACTAGTTGATCAATACCAGAAAGGGAAAGTCATCTTTCGGGTAGGCGAGGTTGAGGTCATGGAAGTCCATGCAAATGTGGAGTCCCCTTGTTGCTTTAGTAACAAGGAGAATGTTAGAAAGCCAATGAGGATAATCAATGGGTAAGATGACGAAAATGAAAAGAAGGCATTGAAGTTCTTCTTTAACGAGAAGAGAAATGCGAGGATGCATTTTCCTCAGCTTTTGTTTGAGAGATTTGGCATTGGGAATGGTTACGATATTGTGGACCACTATGGTGGGGTCAATACCGGGCATGCCTACGTAAGACCAAGTGAAAGTGTGGTTATGATCTCGGAGAAAAGAAGTGATGGCTTCTTGTTCAGTAGCATCTAAAGATTATTTGATCTTTAGGATGTGCGGGTCATCCTGAGTATGAATGTTGATCTCGATAATCAATTCATTCAACATGGTTTGTGTCTCGGAAGGTAACAACTAATGAATATATGAGTCTTCTACACCAAGGTAGGTGAGTATGGATTCAACATCCCGACATTGAATGACATTAATGGTACATGTGTCGTCATTGATCATCTCAGGATATAGGAATGAGAGAGTGGAAGGGGCCCCATCTTCACGTTGATAAGTCAAAGGTACCAAGGAAATGGTGTTTATGAAATTTTTTTAGGAGGGATAGATTCAGGATCCATCGACTCCATTGGTGAGGGTGGTGATGAAGGTGGAGAAGGACTAGGGTTTGCTTTGATTTCAATGCGGGCATGTTTGGTAGGAAGTTCGGGAAGCTGATTCCACTATGGTCATTATGTTTGCGGGTGGTACATGGAATAATTATATGGCGTCCTTACTTGTAAAAGTAAAACCAAAACCCTTCCACGCACGGTGGTGCAAGAAGGTGTGGGTGAAACAGAAATTGGTAAGTGATTGAAAGTCAACGAGAAAATGGGCGGGGTTGTGATGGTGGTTCGGGTGTGTAAGTGGTAGTATCAAGTCCCCATAGGTGAGACTAACACGAAGATAAGGAGGACCATAAAGGAGGCATTCTCCTATATGGTGATCATAGAGATGGTGTTGGTGAAGGCTTCCATACTCATGTTGAGTAAGGAATGTGTTGACACTATATAGGCGGTACTCCTCGCAGTGAGGCATTGAAAAACACCTTCTAAGGGATCAGTGGTTGGTATGTGGGTAGCTGGTATGGATGATGTGTCGAAGGTTGATGTAGAGGTGGAGTTAATGGATTGGGAAGCTAATGGGTTAGCCGTGGAGGTTATAGCAGTGGTAGGAATAGAGGAGGTATGTGCGGTGA
Source organism: Taxus wallichiana var. yunnanensis (assembly GCA_018340775.1). Taxonomy (NCBI): domain Eukaryota; kingdom Viridiplantae; phylum Streptophyta; class Pinopsida; order Cupressales; family Taxaceae; genus Taxus; species Taxus wallichiana. The sequence continues at coordinate 241,614,389 of CM031236.1, read as the reverse complement.
AAGAAGCAGCTATACTGGTAGGTGGAGAGGTAGATGGATTGACAGGTATGAGCACATCATTGGGTCGGTAAAGCATGTTACATGTTTTGAAAGGTGATGGGTCAGCTGGAATGGTATAAGTGTGTCCCTCATGTTCAAATTTCACACAACGATGCAAAGTGGAAGGAATGCAACCCATGAAACGGATCCAGGGTCTACTAAGCAACAAGTTATATTGAATTCCCCTCCAAAACATAAAATAATTCTCGAACATTACGAGGGCCCACACGAATGTGAAGGATGACAATGCCTAGTGTGGAGGTGATAGCATTGTTGAATGAATGTAACATGACCAGATGTTTATGCATGTAATTGTTAGGTATGCACATTTGAGAAAATGCATGGGATGAAATGATGTTAATGCTAGCACCTCCATCAATCATCACACGGCATACCCGTATGTCATCAATGTGGACAAAGATGAAGAGGGCTGGTCCGGGTCATCGTTTTGGTATGGTGCAATCTCTTCCTTTGAGAAGCTAAGGGAGGCCACTTGGTGAACAAGGTGAGGTGAGGATGAAGGTGGTAATTTGGTGAGAGAGGCTACATGATGGGGTGTGATAATGGAGGCTACAGGTGTAGGGTCATTGGGTAAAACCTCAATATATTGAAGAACCTCCATGAGGCTTGACGATGGGATTCTGAGGTTTGGATGAGGTCATATAAGGACATTTTGAGGGGATATTGGTGTAATTGTTTGAGCATGGTGCGATGTGTGATGCCATTAGAAATGGGGTATGTGGGGCCGCAGATAGTTATCTTAGGTATGGGTGTAGATGGTATGTTGGGTATAGGATTGGTTGGTGGGTCAACTACCTTTTCTTTACCCTTTTACACACATGTAGTGATGTGTACCATGTTGATTTGAGGGAAGTTGTCAAATGGAGAAGGTGTAGGGTAAGTGGTATAACAACATGAAGGGTAAAAACCTACTAGAGGAGAAAAGCCCTATGAGGTCAGTTGGGCACAATGACATTTGGGTGGTGGCATGGAAAGTTCTCTGATGTGAACCATGTTAATTTCAAATTTTGTGTGTGGTTCTAGGAGCTATGAGGGTGGAGGTTGTGGTTGTTGAGTGGGCAGTGTGGGAATGGGTGTAGGTGAAGTAGGATCCTTGTCAAGAAGGTTGTCATCACCAAATTTGGTTTCTAGTGGACACAATTGGATAAGGATGTTTTTAAGGCCTCACAGCTCCACATCATGCCCCGGGACGATGCTATGTGTAAATTTTGGTATCATCAAACCCCTTTGGCTTGGGTTTGAGGGGATCATAAGGTCGAGTGGCGTAATGTGATAAAAAAGTCTCAAGGATGTTGGTCGAATTTTGGTATAGTACCCTACTAGTGGATCACAATGGGAAGTGAACATGGGTTTGGGTGTAGGTGTGGTTGGTTGTCTAGGAATTATTTTTAGAAGAGTAGGAATGGGTCGAGTGAAGGGTTTAGGTGCCGGTGTGGTTTGAGGTATCGGTCGAGTTCATTTAGGTAGGGGTATAGTAGATGGATGGGTAGGAGGGTGTGGGGTCATTTTAACTACCTTATTGTGGGGTAGCGGGGTTTTGTTTTTGGGTTGCACCTTCTTGGGTAAAGGTGATGTGGGTGTATAAGGTCTAGAAGGGAAAGTAGATGGAGGAAGAGGGTGAATTACCCATGGGGATAACGGGGTGCTATGAAGGTAGATGACGTGGGTCATGTTTGGGGTGTGAGGGATAGTGGTTGAAGTGTAGTGGGTGGTCAAGGTATTGGAGGTATTGGTGGTAAAGAGACTGCAAGTGTGGGTATGAGTCATGTTGTGTTCCTGGGTAGGTTAGAGGTTTGTGAGGAAGGAATGGGTTGGTGTGTTATTGGTTTATGGATGGGCGAAGGGTGCTTGACCATGTTGGGCAGCTGAGGTTTTAAGGTAGATGGAACAAGTGCGGGTGTGATTGGTGAGGTTGGGGTATGAGGTCGATGAGTTTGTTTCTTTGGTTTGGGTGTCGGAGTAGGTGTGGTTTTGACATTGGAGGATGTAGCTAAATCCAGTTTAATAGGTGGATGAGTAAGGCTGGTAGTCGGGGTGACCCCTAAAGTGCTAATAGGTTTAGTGGAGGTAAATGTTATGGGTATGGGTTTGGGTTTAGGCATAGGTTAGCTTATGGGTAAGGGTGTGGTGTGAGTTCTAATGGGTATCGTGGAAGGGGTTGCGACAACAGTGGTTATAGTTGGTTTGATGGGTGTAAATGTGTTTGGGTAGATAGTGGAGGTGTCATCGAGGGATTGTTGCATCTGTGTTGAGACAAGGAGTAAGAGGTGCCCCCATAATAAAGCCCTATCCACATAATCTAAGTGATTGGCCAAATGTGAGAATGACACATCTATGGGTGGAGTTGGTGAGGACCTAATGGGAATTCCCATAAAATGCATCTTAGAGATGGGGAATCGGCTAGCTTCAGCTTCCGTGGGTAAGAGAGCTGAAAGTAGGTCTATTGGATGTTGGGTAGCTGATGGAGAATGATCGCCAAGAGGAAAAGGTATCTCCACTAGGTCTATGATGGGTGGAAGAGATGATGGGAGTTCCTCTATAAGTGGAGAAATGGATAGGTGCTCTTCTATGGGTGGAGGAGGTAATGGGTGCTCCTCTGCAGGGGAGAAGATAATAGGTGCTCCTCTGTGGGTGGAGGAGGTAATGGGTGCTCCTTTATGGGTGGAGGAGGTAATGGGAGATCCTCTATGGGTGGAGGAGGTACGGTAGGTAAAGGTTCTCTAAGTGGAGAAGCTAGGGGTGAGATGGTCTCAATGTTAGTAGAAGACTCCTCCGTAGGTGATGTAGGAGATGAAAGGTGTTCTTCTATTGGTGAAGGAACGGTGGAGGTTGGTTCAGATGTGGAAGGAGGATTTTGGGCTAGGATTTCCTCTATAGAAGGGATGTGAGGAAATTGAGAGGTGACAGGTACCTTGTTAAAGATTGCGTGAACCTCATGGGTATGGGTATCGTGAGTGGATGTCTCACCGGTTTGATTATATGAAGGGGCATGATTGGGAAATGGTTTTTTGAATATTTGTAGATTTTGGTTGGGGGTGGCATTGGGATTATCCACAATTAACTCACCTTTCTTAAGAATTTCTTGGACAATATTCTTGAAAGTGATGCAGTTGCCATCACTATGACCCTTCACTCAGTGATAGTTACAGAAATCATGTTCCTTATACCACGTGGGCATGGGGTGAGCAGGGTCAAAACCAGTGTGTGGTTTTATGGGTGGAAGGGTGATGGCTCTAGCTTTGATAAGATTTTCTAAGATAGAAGAGTAAGGTTCCCCAATTGGGGTATATTTTCATTGCTCTTGTCTGAATCAAAAAGCCTAGATAGGTGATAGATTAGATGAGGGTGTAGCCTGATTGGATGGATGAGCTGGGCCGGCCTTGAGTACCACTGCGTTAGCGGTACCCTTAGCCTTTGAATAATTGGTTGGTGGTTTGGAAGAAGAAGAGGTTTCATTCGACTTGAATGTCGAATTATTATTTCGTAATTAGATTTTCTTCTCTTCGATGGCCTAAATCTCTAACTTTCATGCCATAGTGAATGCCTCATCGAATGTTTGGAAAGTTTGGACATGTAAGGTTAGGGAGATATTTTTGGCACAAGATCGTGTGAAGAGCTCGATGAGTTCAGTTTGTGGTAGTTGGAAGGTAAGCGATTGATCGGGTTGTGTCGGCCGAGTGACAAAATCTGTGATAGATTCGTCCTCGTGATCGATGTGTGGAATATAGATCACCATGGTAATCTTCTTGGCGATATTGATAGAGAAATTATCATAGAAAGCTTGGGCTACCTGATTGAATGAAAATATAGTGTTTGGGTAACCCACTATACCAATCTAATATAGGTCTAGTGACAGACATGGGAAAGGTTCTCAAAAGCAAGGCATTGTCATGAGAAATCGATAACACTCGTGTTTGAATGAGCGCAAATGTTGTTGTGGGTCTTCCTTACTATTGAAGCGGTTGAATTTAGGCATTTCCCAATGCACAGGGTATGAACAAATGGGAATGGATGGGTGAATAGGCTCGTTACAAATCTCATCATAGGTGAGAGTGTTGTGGGAGCCGGAAATCGATGCCTCCAGTGTCTGCATCTTGTCCAACATCAATTTAATTAGGTCATTGGTGGGTTGTGATGATTGGATGCCTCCTATAGCGTGAGGAGGTTAGTTTTGGACATATAATGGGTGTGGCATTCCAGTGTATGGGGCTTCCATGTAAGGTGGTGGAGAAGAAGGTAATGAAATAGGGGGTACATACCTAGAATGAATAATAGATGAAACAGGCGGTTGTTGGTAGTATGTATATGGGGGAGGAAGGGTCATGGTAACCCTAGTGGCAATAGGGGCTAATGATTGTGGAATGGAAAGAACTATGTTCTGAAATGGGGTAGGGGTCACCAAAACTGGAGGTGGGAATGTAGCTATAGGTATGTGTGAGACATGAGGGGTGGATGAGGTTGTGTTTGGGGTAGTCGTTGAGGGTATGGTGGATGTAATGGGTGCCACAGAGATAACAAACGTGGCAGTCATGGCGGGTATAGAACCTAATTGCAAAATTACTGGGGTAAGGTGGATGCGAGAAGCATGGAGCCAAATGGGGCCGATGCGGAAGTGGGTGCAAGAGTCGGGGGATAGATACGGGCATACCATATATCAACTGACTGAGGTGTCTCAAGTGGATGAGTGGGAGAGGTAAAACTGCAAGGTGGCAGGGTTCTGGTCAAGGAGTCGTGCGAACTCCTCATCTCTGTAATGATAGTAGTAGGCTGGATGGGATCCATGGCTGGTGATAAAATAGAAGGTGGTGAAGGACTAGGTGGGAGTGGTTGGCAACTAGTGTGGAACATGAGGGCATTCACTTGTCTTTGGGTCAGCACCATGTGAACTAGTATTGATCAGGTAGGGCTACTTCTCTGTAAATGATATAGAGAACAATAGGAACAGGTGAATCTGGTGATAAAAAATGGATGAAGTAACAAATGGTGGGTGGAATGTGAAACAGGCTAACCGATTCCGGTTAGGGAAAACTGACGTCGGTCAGGGGTAACCACTGTTGGTCACTATAGAAAATGGACAGTGAGTAAACAACAAGGTAGAAGGCAACATATGACAAGTATGCCAAATCTGGGGATGTGTAAAACGTCAATGGGAATAAAATAACAATGATAGAGATTGTGGAAAGTGGAAAAAAGTGAAGTGAAACTATCCTTTTGAGTAGGTTAGCAAAAGGACCTAGAACTGACATTGGTTGGGTATAACCAATGGCGGTCAGAGGTGACCAATGATGGTTACTGTGAAATTGAAACAGTGATGAAAGAAAGTGGTGTGAATTAAAATTTGATGTGGAATCAGACCTAGAATTCTAGGAATGATGATGATATGGCCCAGGCACACTTAGGTGAAGCCGGAATACACCAGCTATGATAAGGAGCGTGTAAGGATGAACAAAAAAGTTATGAATGTGCTCTTTCACCTCAAAATGCAAGCCAAGCAGAAACACTAAGAAAATGTGATCCTAAGAGTGCCCTTTTCTATTATGTTTGTTTAGCTTATGTTATTTAAGGACTGACACATGAATTGTGAAATAGAGTTTTTGGTGAGGATGGCTTCATACAAATAAGGAGATCTAAAGGGTGAGGTTTCAGATATGTTATGGTGGGGGTGGGCTTCATGTCTGAAGTATGAATCGATAGAGCAACGAGTTGGGTGCCCACTGTGTCATGATCATGTGATCACCTACAGCTTCTTCTAGGTAAGATGTTGTTTAAGAATGTATGTATTTGAATTTTTGTGTGGTTTGGTAAGACTCAAAGAAAGAGAAAAGGATAGAAGTGTTTTTCTACGATTTTTTTGTCAACCATCAGCTGGTCATGACCTCCAACATATAGGTTTCCCTCATTTAATGTGAGCTAATGCAATAAATTAGAATGGAATGCGATTTTTTTAAACCCAAATCAAAAATTTGAAATTAGATGACACAATAAGATGAAGAGGAAGAGGGATTCTTTTTCACTACAATGCAGAAAACATGAAGGAATGATTCTTTTTAATTACATCAAAAGAAAAGTTTCCTGTAGAGAAAATAGAAAGGAGATGTGGATTACGAGGAATAAAATTAGTGTGTACGCTTTTAGAAAGGAAACAAACACACAATTTTTCCTAGGAATGAATGAAATGTAAGGAACCCCGGATGGGTTCCACTAGGCATGCCAAAATGTTTCACCTTTTTCTTAGATTGTTTCTTTGAAGGGTTGATGAAATAAATAGGGTAACGAGCATAGGAGGAATACCTGCTCAAATGTCAGTTGATGGGTTGTTGCATGTGTATGACTTCGAATCCATAGCTAATCGTGAGAGCTTCCTTTTGGCTGGGAGGAACTACCTGTAATGAAGACAAGACCACCAAAATGAATTAAACAATATGGGCAATGAACTGCCTAGTGTGAGCTAGATCTGGGAAGTATGATACTTCTTAGATGGTCACATCACCCATCCTTGTTTTAAACAAATTAATGTTGTAAACAAAGTAAATCCTATTGTTATTTTAAAATGATTTAGGTATCTCACTTAAAACACAATAAGAAAATAGATCTAATCTAATAGGCTAAGCTAGAATAGAATCCAAAGGTCAAATGGTTGGTTCTAGGTTCTACAGGTTTGATAAAGGTATTGGGTAGGTCACAGATTGATTGAGGGTGAGGTAAAATTAGGTGGGTAGGTCTCGTTTAAGGTCAGGGGAAAACATAGAGATCGGCGTCGGTCGGGGTGATCGATGTGCTTAGGTATAACTCGGGCGCCGATTCACGTGAGATCTAGGAAATGTTACAAAATAGGGTTTTGGTCTCCTTTTTGATTGTAAAAAGGATTTTGGTTGGTTGGGACGAGGTATTGGGTGACTGGAGTAGGATTTTGTGAGGTTTTAATGAGTCTATGGAGGTGAAAATGTTGGAGGAGGTCAATAGGGAGAAAGATAAACAATGGGTGATAAAATAATGGTGAAATGAAATAAACTAGAGAAGTATGATGTTATACTTACTTGGATTTCGTTCCTGAAGGTCTGTGTATGAAGGATGGAGGTGCTGATGATGGGTTTGGAGGCTGCAAGTGATCACCAACTAAAGAAAAGCTTCTGCATGGGCTGCATGCACACTCCTCTTTGCTTGGATAGATCAGATCGTGGCTAGGATGGTTATGCAGGAGAAGAATGCTCAATCTCCTTCCTTGGATGTGAGTTTTCACTGGAATTGGCTCTCTGAAGATGTGTTATCTCTCTGAGATGTATTCTTGCTCGTCAAATTTCTTCCTTCCAACTTACAAATTCCAAGTTCCAACTTCCAACCTTGAGAATAAGGTTTTTTGGGTTAAAATGGGTAACCGACGGTGGTCCATCTTAACCGCGATAGTTAGGGGTAATTGACATCGGTTAAGATGGGATTTCCTAGGTTTACTAAACTTAGGAGATCCTCCCGATTTTATCGGATCTCATGTCGTTATCCCAGATTAGACTCGGAGCCTCTTGTGAACATACGGGAATGTAGGCATTGATTTTTAGGGTTTGGGTAAGTCTTAGTTAGTTATGGTAACTTGCTAATAATAGGTCTTACGTTGAGTTAGCTTGGTGAGGTGTCTAAGTGAACTATATGTGTAGATATTATTTAAATAAGATATTTAAATAATAAATATAGTGAGGATAAAGCATTAATTTAATTAAATTAATTAAATTAATAATCATGGGGTGAAGGGGGTCATGGCTAGGTAAATGTAATAAAGGGTGCCTATATGTCGAGGGACAAAAGGGGAGTGTGACCTAATTTTAGTGTCTACAAAGCGCGCTCGGCTTCTTTTTCTCAAGATATTATCCTCTATCTCTTTTCCTTTGCACAACCTTCTTCCACATGGTGGGGTCCTCAGAATGGAGACATCATCTTCAACATAAGTTCCCTTTTCATACTTAGGCCTTATGCACAAATACACCCTTGTTTTTTCCTCCCTGAAATAGGTAATGTTACTGGTTTTAACATGTGCACATCATGGGAGACATAATTCTCCACATAGGTGTGCTTCTTGGGGTATATTAGTTTCCTATATAGCTTGTGGTAGTCTTGATCCACTACACTCAGATCAAATCTGAGTTTCTTTTCCTCTTTGAAATGATTGAACCCGACTTGAAGTATTTTTCTCATGAAGGAGAAAGACAACTTACACTAAGGAGTCTTGGCGACATCTACCAAAGTAAATTTTTGATGCAAAAATGCTTCTATACGAAAAACTCAACTTCTCCTTACACTAGTGAAGGTATTATTTAGGTATTCTCCATTTAGCCCTGAATGCATCATGCATCCACTTACACCACTTTTCTAGGCACACCTTATGAGTTTCCATCATGGTGTCATAGGTATATTGTTCAAATCACTTGGAAAGGGATGGGTTATCATCCTGGTATTCCAAAAAAACTTATTTGGCCCATCGGGAGCTCCAGAATCTAAAAAGAAAATGGTGAGGAAATTACCAAATATGATCTTCTCTTTGTCGTGCATAACATCTATGATCTCATCTATAATGAAATTTGAGAGGTTATTGATGGTTCCCTCCAAGATCTTTCAACACTCATTTAACCAAGCCTTGTTAATCCGTTTCCATCTCTCTTGCCCATTCAAATTTGTAACCAAGTGCGCGGCCATCCTCATCACTAGGTCAGTAATTATAGAAATGTCAAAGTAGAGAGAACTCTTCGTTTAGTCATAAGCCTCAACGATCTTCTTAATGGCTTCCTTATATTCTCGGTCATTATTCAATGAATCTCCTTCTTAGATAAGGATATTGAACATATAAATTAGATGGGGGTTATGTGCATCCTCCGACTTGTGAAATAGAAGTGGTATTCATACACGCACGACATCAACCATTGGTATAGTTTCTCGGGATTTCCAAAATAGGGAAACTCGTAGAGTTACAACAACCCAACCTTCTCCATTTTTACCTTTACCTCATCATCATAGATGGGCATTCCATCTGGTGTCCTCTTCTCTATAGGGAGAACTAGTTCTAGTGTCATTTCATTCTCTATGGTGCTTGTTTGATGGTTATAATCACTAATGTCCATCTTCCTAATGTGAGACCCTATTCTTTACCGAGTAACACATCATCCGGTACTATATTTCTGCATACCATTCTTCATTTAAACTGGTAGAGACAACTTGTTTTCCCTTTCCCTTTCCCTTCTTCGGTGAAACATTTTCTACTTTCCTTGGTGCCATTCCTTCATTGGGTCCTTAAAAATTCTTCCTCTCTCCTGATCCTGGCTCTTCTCAACTTTGTGGCTCCACTCCTTTGCAAAAATTCCTTCAAACCCCATGCCCTAGCTATGCAACCCTAACTTAGAAAACCCTTTTTCCATAAGATGATGTAACACTTGTGGGATTCTTCCACAAAACCTTCTCTTCTTATGCCCATGTACTTCTTTTCTACTCGGCTCACTCATCAAACTAGATATGTAAACAAATATTCACAACTCTTCTCAAAATTTCTTCGCAAGGATTCCCTAGTTCGTGAGAGCTCTTTGATAACTTAAAATGCAAGGTAGAAAATAACACACCCCTAATATTCTATTTATAACTTTTTTCCTCCGAAATACATTCCCTACCACCTACCAATATACTTTTGTAATAAAGGAAGATTTTTCCCAATGCCAACCTTCGGTGCTTTTCCTCCATGCTTAAACCTATACGAATACTTCGCAACCTTTTGGCGTGTAACTACCTCGACCATAGAGTTCTTTGCACTTTCTTTTGCGCTTGAAGTCAATTCTTCTTCTATGTCTTGGAAAAATTTATTTCCATTACCTACCTCATGTTGCTCTACACTTTTACCCTTGTATGCGGTTTTTCAAATCCTTTTAACACCAATCTTATCTTATGTTCACCTTTTCCACGAGTGATCTTCCAATCCACGTGTTTTTGATTTAATAACCTTGGCCATCCAAAGCCATAACTTCCAGCACTTCTCACATCACTCCACCATACACAAAAATGGATGTGTGGTGCTATGTGCATAGAATTTTTTTGAAAATAATAAGTTGCTACCAGTGCACAAATGTGCACAAAACAAAACAACGAGAAAGGGAAACACAAAGAAAGCAAACTGCAACAAAGAAAAACCTAGCCTAACTGGAAATATTGCCTTATTTATAGACATAAAGAAGACTTATTTATAGTAGGGCTTTAGCCTACTCCCACTAAAATGGCCTGAGTAACTTTGTTCCATCCAACACTTGTAAATCGACAAAGCACTGAATAAAGTATATAGGATATAATGTATGGGCCCATCCCATGGACTTTGAATTTCCCAGATGGCATAGAAAATTGGAATCATACATAGAACCATATACCAACCTCAAACTATTTGTGACGATGTGTCTATCATGCCATGCCTTCTTCCTATTTTTTTCTATTTTCGACTCCATGAAGCAATATCCCACCTCTCATCTAAGTGTATTAATTTATCAATCTTCTCCTCAAGCACTTGGTCATCATCTAACCCTCCTAAGCATGCTATACACAACAATGGTAACATGAATTCAATAGGTAACACAACTTCCACACCAAACACTAATTAAAAATGTGTGGCCTTGTTTAATCTCTTATAAGTAGTCTGATATGACCATAACACAACATAAACTTTATCATCCCAATCCTTTCTTCCCACATCACAAATCTTAGTTAAAGTGTGATTAAAAAAAATTTCAAACGCCTTAGCAAATCCCATTAGCTTGTGGGTGATAAGGGATATTCTTTTGGTAGGCTACCATGAATTCTGCCAACAAGATCCTAACTATCTCATTCAATAAATGAGTACCCCTATCACTTCTTAAGCTCAATAGGCATCCATAACTATTGAATATATTTTCCCACAAGAACCTAAATTTTGGTACCAATGTGCAATCCTTGTAGGCACCACTTTTTCTCATGTTGTAATCTAATTTGTGCATGTAATGATATAGTGTGAACATATCCTTTGCACGACTAGGGAAATAGGGCCTACCAAGTCTTTTACCCACTTCTCGAATGGTTCTGCACTAGTAAACAATCTTAATGGAATTTCATCTCTTTTTCCTTGTTTACCAAGGCATTGGAAGTGGTCACAAGCCTTACAATACTTGATACAATATTTGTAAACCCTTTCACACAAAAATCATGCTAGAAGGATATTGCGCACATTTTTATTCCCTACATAGTGTCCTCCTATAATTCCACCATGTGCTTCCTCCATGATTGCAATGTGTTCATGCTCTAACACGCACCGATGCAAAACCTCATCGCAACCTAGTTTGTATAAGTCTCCACTAATTAGCATGTAGGACACAATGCATATGAATAACTTCTTCCTTTGCAAAGTATTCATTCCCTCTCGTGCCACACCATTTTTGAGAAACACAACAATATCTTCCAAGTCGAGGGCACGCACCACAAGCTAAAAAAGTTGTGCATATGGCTTTGTATCATCAATTCTCTACATGTCTTACCCCGAGTTATCCTTGATAAATGGTCAGGTCCCAAATTACTCTTACCTAGTTTCAAAATAACCATAAACTCAAACTCTTGAAACAACAGGATCCACTTACATATGTGCCCTTGTAAAACGAGCTTGTTTACCAAGTACTTCAATGTCATGTGGTTTGTGTAGAATATAAAGGGTGCTTCTAATAGGTCCTACCTAAATTTGTGCACCACGTAGATCATTGAAAATTCCTCATACTCAGTAGTAGTATAGTTCGATTCTACAGGGGTTAACTTCCTACTAGTAAAACACAAGGGGTGGTCAATAATTCCTTCTCCATGTTGTGCTAAGATTGCTCTAATTACCATCCCTGAAGCATCAACATGAACATGGAATGGCTTATCCCAAGAAGAAAAGCGTAATATGGGTGCAGTGATAAGCCTATTCTTCAATTTATTAAATGCCATCTATCGCGCCTCTCCCAGTGAATCGTAATTTTGTGTTTTTACAAATTTTCCAATGACGCAACAATCTTAGCATACTCCTTAATAAATTTTTGGTAATACCTCATATTCCTAAGGAATCCATGCACCACGCTCTAGCTGGTAGGTTCCCCCAATCCCACAATAGAAAAAATTTTGACAAGATCCACCAACAAGTCTTCCTTACATATGATATGCCCCAACAGGGTTCCAAATGGAGTAGTGAAAATACATTTCTTAATTTAGAGGGATATCCTCAACAGCCAAAATATTTCAAACATCAGCCTCATATTGTCACAATGGGCCCTCATTAATCCATATATTATCCAATCATCTAGGTAGACTTGTAGAAACTTGTGGATGAAGTACTAAAATGCCTTAAGTATAATACAAAAAAACACAGTAGGTGCGTTCTTAAGTCCAAAAGGCATGAATGTGTCGGTGAAAATTTCCCATTCAAAGGGTGAAAGTTTTCTTTTCTTGGTCTTCCTTTGCAATTATAACCTAATGATATCCGAGAATCCATTCGTGAAAGAATATATTTCTTGCACAAATAATCCTTCTAGGATATCCTTAGTGAAGGGGGTTGAAAAAGGGTCAATAACACATACCGCATTCGATTGATATAAAAAAACCCTTATCCTCCCATCATTCTTAATGCTAATGAACATTGGAATTATCCATTCTAATTCTTCAACAACTTCAATGATACCTAAAGTGATCACCTTGTCAATCTCTTCCTTGACTCTAACACACGATTCAAATTCATCCGGTAAGGTCTCTTTCAAATTGGGCATGATCCCTCCATTTTATCCACATCTCCCTAAAGAGTGGTGAAATCCATCAAGCTCATGGTACCTACGTGGAAATAAATCCTGAAACTCGCACAACAGATCAATGATCTTTGAAACCTCCTTCTCTGACTAGTAGTCCCCGATAGTAGCCTCCTTAGGTTCCACCTCTGAACTAATGTTAACCTTCTTAGTTTTCAGGGGTTCATGGTAGGTGTGTTCTTTCTCATCAGCACTATCCATAACCTCACACATACCCACAATATGGTTAACATTCAAGTTTTCCACTTCTTCACCATCAATCACATAGACCAACTTTCCTTTCTCTTTTTCCATGCATATGCACTCATGCTATATCTCGCTTCTAATTATTGCTCATCAAAGAATGATTCTAAGATAGGTTCCCCCACTAATTCCAGTATTCTATCATCTTCCATGGAACTATCTCACATAGTTAGGCACTTGAAAACCTATAAAGCCTCATTCACCAATGGTTTAGTACTCTGATATTTGAAATTTTGAAGGAGATTAGTCATCAACTCCCACCAGCTTTCTTGTTTGATGGTGCATCTTTGACTCGAGTGTAGCCTTGTAAGGTGGAGTAAATATTATGCACCAATAAAGATAGAGGTAATGCTTCCATCCTTCCATCCATGCCTTCTTATATGCTTGGACATGAAATGAGGCAGGTTCCTTCCCATGATAGTCTTATATAGTAGTAGGTGTATTGATTCAGAAAAACCTAATAGAGAATGTGATTCTCACCTCGCACCACTCTAGAAGGTTATCACGATGGGTCACCCACCAACGTGGTATGGTCTCAAGAAATGTATAGCTAAGCATCCTTCTCCTTTAAATCTCACATCTCCACTAGGTCTCCATTTCCCATAGGAAAACATCAGGGTCGGCTCCCCTAGTATAACTTGGAAAATTCTTTCCTCTTAGGTGCCTGACTAAGCACACATTTGTTACTCTTGTCACAAAGCTTCTTAACTTCCTCTAACTAACTCATATGTCCCATGCGCCCAATTGTCACATGCCACACTAGTTGTATCATTTATAGATTGAGCATCTTCCTATTAAATAACACCTTATTTTATTGGTTACATAACCTCAAGTTCCTTGATAGTACACACATAAATTTTCTCTAGGTCTTCATCTCCTAAAGGCTCAATATAGGGTGCTGACTTCCCATCCATCAAAATAATGATAACATGTTCCTCTTTATTGTCAAAACTTATATACCCCTTATTGAAACATAAGTCAACATTGTTCTTATAGTATGAGGCACCAAGTAACTATGGAAAGTTTTCTACCTCAACAAGCACCAATACTTCAAAGTATTTAGTGAATTTCACTCCTTAGATAGTGATAACAACATCCTTAAAAACTCCAATGGGAATTTCCTTTGTCTTTTTTCCATATACAACACATTTGAAGATGGATATAATGAGAGCCTTCCCATTTGATGCCATGCATCCAAGCCGAGAACATTAACTTCTCCATCTCGTGTTAATTAGGATATTTCTCAGAGCCATCCATCAACCACAGAATTAAGGGTAATTTCCTTATCATAGTCAATGCTATGAGGAGGTAGAATAGCATGTAAAACCTTTCTTTTGCCCTCTTCTCCGAACTTGGTACTTTCTATCTTAACCACTCTCCTAGTAAGGGGATGATATTTTCTTACCTCAACAACTTTCATACATCCTTGACATCACCTAGATCCTTCTGTGGAGACTCAACACTCTTTTTTTCTCTAAATTTCATGAATTCTCCTTCAGTACTATATCTCTCCTTGTTGGCTTCAAATCACATCCATGGTCTCTTGATAAACTTCCTTTTAATGAGCGGGGTCTGGATACTTCCCATGCACCACATCTTCTCTTATGACTAGTGGTCTATGCTTTTGTGATTCCCTGGAGCATGCAGCCTTAGATCGTGTTGTCACAAGTATAGGTTCTAATTCTAACTCATGTGCCACCCTTGGCATCCACTGCGAGTCTACTTTCTTCACGCTTACAATCCCAAAGTGCCATTGTATTTCTATTTTTATTGGCTCATGTGTTAAAATAATTTCAAGAAATCCTCATACTTGGGCTTCTTCCCACACTAAGAGCACTTTGTATTATGTCAATAAATTCACACTTGTAATGCTCGTGGACCGACAGCTTATAACAAGTTCCGCAAGGGAATTCAGCTCTTCTACCTTTGTGATTTCCATGATCTCTAAATCCTCCACAAAAGTCTCTTCCACAAGCTCCTCTATTTGTGTGCCCTTCATGGTGATGACCATCATCCATGGAATTGTTTACAACACCGGTCTGGTGCACACCAATATCAATGGCATCATGTATTTGGTCAATTAATCTACAATCCTTGGTGTCATGAGTAGTAGAGGTACAAATATTGCAATAGCAAGACACATTCTTATGGATCGCACACTATAGTAGTAGAAACCTACTTGCATCATGATCTTTGTGGAAAATATCATAGTCTACCATCATGACACGTATCGATCTTTGAGGACAAATATCCTTCGTATGCCCCTCTACCTCACAATTTGTGCACCATAGGCCATTACGATTCTCATGTGTTGAGTTCATAGATAGATTCTCTAGATAATTTACCATGTCATAAATCTAAGATTCAGAAAAGGAATAATAGTAGTATCCATGCTTCCCACAATGTTAGTGTGTAGGGTAGCCTCCAAGGCCTTGCGCAGGGTTTATGAAAGTCTTATGTGACAATGCTCTCCTAAAGGGTGTTATTAATCCTCCAATAAACAATTGAGCATGTTGAGAAGGATGAATATCATAAGATAGTTTTGACATGAGAGTATTAAATCATGCATCATACTCACAAACACTTTTTCCATACCTTGTTAAATATCCTTCAATACACTAATGATCTTCTATTTAAACTCGGAATATGAATTTCAGCTAAAAAGACATTACACAACATGATATAATCTACTATTTTCTAGTAGGTTGATACTTCTGGTACAAACTATGTGTGTGCCCTTTAACGTCATTAAAAACTGAATTTCCTTCCATTTCAAGGTGGTGATTCCCTTTGTGCGCATAAGAACTCAAATTTGTGTACATTTTTGTCAACATCCTCAACACCTTTGTAATCTAGAGGATTAAAATACATTTCAAATGACACTTACTGAGGTGGTTGAGGCCCTTTTCCACATGATCCGAACCTAGATTCCCCACAGTGTTTCCTACAACCAAATCCACTAGATCCACCCGTGCCTATTTCTCCTAACTCGACCGGATCTTCCATATCCACTAGGTCCACTAAGTCTACTAGCTCCTACTCCACCTGAATCACCATATCCACCTCCCATAGTAGGAAACGGTCCTGAAGTGGTCACTCCTTATGTCCCCACTATTGCTCTAAACTATGTGCCAATAGTCTGTGATATTACAATGCTACTAGATGTGTGTATCGTACTACTTATAGATGTGATACCCAAGCTTTATGCACCCATAATTTTTCCAAACATTGTACCAGATAATATACCTTCGAAAGAAGGAAATGATTGTGCATCCATGGATTTACCAAATGAAAAATTATACCTCTTAGATGTTGATTAGTTACTTCCACCAATACCAATTGGGTTATTAATACTTATCTCTAGATTTGGAAAACTAAGCACTAAGGGTTGGTCACTAGGTGGATTTAGATGTGCACCGATGGGTATTCTCCTTTCTTCATATGATGAGCTCTCTCCAGAAGCCGAGGGGGTTTCTCTTCCATGCTTGCCAAGATGGGGTAGAAAAAGCTGCTAAAGTTCCACGTCCTCCACGATAACATCAAATCATTCTCGCAATATCCACCTTCATACAACTCATGATGAAAATGTTTTTCTACCCATTTACTTGCATCAAAATTAGATCCGTTTTTGAACCTCTGAGAAAACTCATCCTCCATGTTTTTGAGCCACACTTCGATACTATCCAAGGTCAAGCACTCCGTCATCACACATTTCTCTCACAATAGCTTCAAAAGAGGTCCCTGCAATGGAGCCAAGATGTAGTAATTATTTTACCATCAATACTTCTTTCTAACCCCAAGTGTACTGACCTATCATCTAGCATATGTTGGACGCTCACCTAAGGTATGCACATGCTACGAGACCCTCCTTTATGTGAGATTTATAAGAGAGTTATGTCATTAATGGAGGATTATTTGCAGAAACAAAAGTACATTCATCCACTTTGAGAGGAAGAAGATATAAGTAATAGATCTACACATTAATGCATCACAAAAGCTAAATAACATTAAAAGAAGTACAAGAAACCATATCTGAGTCATGATAAGCCATATAACACAAGTTTTTACACCCGTATGTAAGTTGTATAGAATATATCCATGTATATTGATTTAATAGAGTTCTAGTAGCCATATTACATTCAAAAGGGTCATCTTAGACCATATACATCAAATGATAGAGACTCAACTCCTGCAAACCTATATGATCAAAGATCCTAACTATGCTTCTTCCCATTCTATCCCTTGTTATAGATCCCATTACCCATACATATGCTTAATGGTATCCCTTGCAACCCTCTAGTACTAAGTACTCTAAACCCTAACACAATGAACACCAAACCCTTATAATTTCCTAAAATTTCTGCAACTCTTCGTTACTCTCCTTCTCTTTCTATGCTTTCTCTATGCATTCTCTCTCGCACTCTCATCGTGTCTCTGTGTGTGTCTATGTGTGTTTTTATTATCCCAAACACCTCTTTAAATAGGATCATTGACCACCGCCATGACTTCTCTTCTGAGCAGATCATGTGCCAAGTTTTGATGTGGTCCTCCATTGGTGAATGCTTATCCTCTTTGCAAACCTTCCACTAACTATAATGATGTCTCTGGGAATATTCCTTGCATGGAATATCCTTTTCTTGACCTCCAAGGTTCTAGGCTAGCACCTTATCCACTCATCACGCCTAGTCGGGTCCTCACATTTTTCCTCAAGTGACTCCATGATGCTAAATACGGCTAAGTCCTTTAAACCCTTGTTTTTCCTCCCGCACACATCCTAGTTTCACTTAAACCCCTTTTTCCTGTGCACTTTTTCCTAAGCACCCTTCTATCTACTGATCCTTCTCATGCACGCCTCTTGGTACTTAGCCAATATTTTAGGGTCCAATAAAAACCTCCCCTTAACCATTTTCCCTCATCATTTACCCAAAAACCCATTTAGGAAGTGGTTATAACCACTTCTTAAACATTTTCCTGAAAAACATGGATTTCCGATGATCCTAACTCGATCATTAGCAATTATAAATATGATTTTTTTCTCCTTTTTCAGGATCTTTAAAACCTTTACTCAAACTTACTCTTGGTTTTTAACTCAAACATTAAATCTCATCCATTCGAGATATCATCAAGGAACTATATCAATTTTAAGATTTCACAAACACATCATTTTGGCATCTTTGTCATCAACCATCACTCAAAGAAGCACAAATGGCCATCATCTTAAATCAACTCCATTAGATGTTTGTAGGAATCTTTTCATCCTTTTTCCTTAATAAAAGGTATTTATTAATTTTTTTCATTATTCACATTTCATCTAAACATAAAAATAATCATTTTAAACCCTTTTTTGTCATTTTTATCAAATTTGTTATTTCATAGTAATCACCAATGATGATTACTCCCGATTGCAAGTGTTTCATCCGAATCTCTAACAATCCTTGTCAATTTACATATTTTTTCAATTCAACAATTTTTTCTCAATTTTTATCAATCTTGTGGTGTAATTTATTCTTTGCAAGCAAGTATTTACTTTAGATGATAGTACCCAGTTGATCTCATCCCATCAAAAGCACTTAGAACCTTCCTATAGTTCAACAACCCTTCTTTTGGGAACATTACAATATCCTTCACAAGTTGACATTATGTGCAATACGTTTTTCCACCAACATTGAAGATATCGAGGATAAGATTGAATTCATGCATGATATCCAACAAGAGATAGAAGAATTAATTTGAGTCTATTTAGATTGCATCCACCCTTGTTTAGGCCACATTCGAAGCTGTAAAGGACTTACCCTTCAACCTTGATTTCTAAATCTTCCTATCTATTATCAATCTATCTTTTTCATTTATATACGTACTTATCATTATATTAGCTAATATACTTAATTGTATCAAAGTGATTTGACATCCTCCAAGGATTCCCTTTGGATTCTTCAAATCACCCTTTACTAAGAATCTCATTTATGCATTTATCTAATCTATTTTATTTAGTTGTATTTGATCCACACGTTTCTTCATTGGTGAAAGAAGAAGGAGCTTTATCACATCGTATTGATTTCCATCATTATGGGTATCGATAAACCATGATATCTTCTTAGGTCAGTTTGTTTTTGTTCATTTCATTTTATTAAGTTAAATTTGGAAAGAAAAACTATCTCGGTACATTATGGCACATTAGGTGGGACCTCTGTCCCTTTTTATTTCATTTTAATTTTTCACTCTTAGGTTCTTTGCTTTGCAATCGCTAACGATCCAATCAAATATAAAATGATTCATGTGAATCGCCAATGATCTTTGTAGATTATTATTGATTTCTTAGTTAGTTAGCCTCTAATAGTCATTTCTCTTTTTTGTTCTCTATTTTCATATAACCCTTGAAGGTTGCTTCTTTGGTATATTTTTTGGTTGCTTTGCACTATAGCTATGCTAAAAACATTTTTTAATTTTTTTTTAAAAAGGAAGCACTTTATAGGTGATTTTTGTCCCTCTCTTTCTTTCAAAACATTACTTTTTTGTTTGATCTCCTCATCAAAAATGAATATTTATTTTGGGTTTAAAACAAACTTGTCATTATTTTTGTCACATTTTTAATTAGGAGGTTAATAAATTGCATTCACATAAATTCCCCCACACGCAACCAAATCAAATTTGCATCAAAACATTACTACCTAGGTGGACCTACTTGGATTTCATCAACAAGAGGAGAAGCTAACTCAGTGTTTTGGCCAAGTATAAATATTTGGTTTCCGGTATATTGGCTAAGAAACCGAATCCCTTATCGGTTCATGACCATTAAGTGAGGGGTTAGACCCCAATACCAAGCCCTATACTTTGAGACCAACACAGATTCGGACTCACCTACCTTTAGGTATATCAAGTAATCTAAACTTAAACATAATCTAAAACCACCCACAAAATGTCATTTCCGAGGACCATATTATCCATTTTACACATTTCATACTCTCCTTTCTTAATTAATCAAGAGAATAAAAAAATTCTTCTCTTTAATTTTTCTATTGTTTGTAATTCACAATCTAGGTCCATTTTTTTAATCTTACATGTTTTTTTATTTCATGGTTACTACAAGACAACAATACCATTTGCAAAACTCTTAAAATATGACAAAAAAATTTGAATGATCTATTGAAAATCTTCAAACCTACATTGAGGATGCCTCACGTCTACTAGAATAACAATGAGAATATCTATCACCAAGACCCAAATCATTTGAAATACAGATCCACCCAAATCCTCACTTCTTTGATAGTGGGGATCCCATATTTTCTGAAATCTTATACTAAAACCCCATTTCTCTTAATGCATATCTTGATGCCCAGTATTCACCTTCATCCATTCACACCAAAATCGTAACCCATATGTCTAGCACACCATATGGCTTCGTGATCTAAACCATGAGCTGGTCATTCAATAGGTACATCCTTATCCTCCTAGTAGTCAATCGAAACATGAGTTGTTGTATATTTGGTCCCCATTATTTACTTTGATCTTAATGTAGTTTCCTTAAAGGATACCAATAATCAACAATCCAACACTTCAATAGATATCTCATCCGGATCCATGCCACCTCATAATAATACTAAGAAATCATCATGTATGTCAACCCCGTTAGTCTCTTCTACTATCAAACCCCTCTTGTGAGTTATGTAGCCATCCCATCAAGCGTAAATCAACCTATCCCATCAAAGGAGCCCACATTTTTCATCAAAAACATAGTTATGTCCATCTTGACATTGAATCCACTCATTAATACTAGTGTTATTTCTATTGTTTCCCCATCCTCACAACAATAATCTAATATCCACACTTCCTCTCAATCCATACCCCAACAATCTCAACCCCTCATTCATTCCTCTATTCATGTAGCTCAAAAATCCCAACCACTCATCTATCCCTTCACTCCTTTTCAACATATACGAGAATAGTCACAACCCCTTATTCACACATTGATTCCCTTTCAACACATTCCCCAACAATCACAAAACCTCTTTAACACTTCCATGCCTAGTCAATATCAATATATTCAACCTTCAAAACCTTTAGTTTCACAACCTCTTTATAACATTCCCTAAGCACCCCTCATCAGCAAAATATCTCATTCTAACATAATATTCCTTTGCAATATCAACCATATAAACAACTAAATCAATTCCCATAGAATACATCTGGTTTACCCTCATATAATACACAACAACAACTACAAACCGACCCACTCTCAGGATTTATTGAACAAAATATATAGCCTTGAATCCACCTTCCTAGGTCCCAAAACACATTATCACACAAAAAGCTATGTAACGAACCCATCCATCCATTTATACCATATAAATCTTACCATCCTCTTTGGGAACTTTCTAATTTTCTCAAATTATTTTGCAAAGAAGACCCTCAAAAACATATATAAAATCCTTTCCTCATGTTTGTTACCTTCTAGCACATGAACAAGATCTTATGGTGAGGACATTTCTCATGTCCTTGGTTGGCCATGCTTTAGACTATTATAATAGCATCCCATAATATTTGCTCTTCTTGTTTGTCCAACTTGTTTAATTATTACTAGAACACTTCTCAATTAATATTTCTTGTAAAATAACTATCACAGACATATACGTAATCAAACAATTCAAAGACGAGTACATTACCAAATTTTTCACCCACTGGATGGGTATTATCAATCAACTATCATTTTCCCTCCCACAAAAGAGCTAATATAATTATTCTCTCACTCCTGTGTTAAGAAAATTTCATCCACATTACAAATCAAATATTTCCAAAAAGTTTACAAAGCCTTCATAATGGATCGCAAACTTGAGCTTCATGCTCTTGAAGATGGTAGAGTCAAACTTAGATCAAAAATACCAAAAATTGAGTTTTCATCCAAACCATTTTCTAGTCAATACAAATCCAAGTCATTAGCAAATGCATTCATCGTCAAGTCTTCTCCGAAGGAACGTTCAACCATTGAATGCTCCCATCCTCAACGCACTTATATGACCATAGGAAAATCTTACAATTTTTTCATTGAAAAACTCCTAACTGCTAACATGATCACTCTTTTTCCTATCCACCCCATCAAAACATTCATCTTAAAACCCTCTTGGAATAGAGTACATGATTATTGTAAATAAAATAGGGTCAAAGGAAACAACATCAAAAGGTATCATTCATTCAAAAACACTCTTCAAGATCTTATCGACAAAGGTGTGCTACAATTAGATAACCCAAATGCACCTCAAAATCAAAACCTAGATGTTTTCAAATAACCTTTCCCAAATCACTCCCCATCTACCAATAAAACCCAATCCAACACCATTTAAGCTCATCACACTGTCAACACAGTCATAGAATCCTCATCCCAACCATCTACCAATATCCTTCCCATTGAAACAACAATTCAAGAATCCACAAAAGTAGGTACATCCACTAATCCTACCATATAAACAAAAAATAATTTCATCCACATCTACCCCATCAACGTCAAGTTCATCCACAAACTCTTCACAAACCTTACAAAAGAAACCCGTTATATAAATTATGAAAATCTCATATGATGACCATGTTTCCCAATATCATTTGCATACATCCCAAAATCATAACATACAACCATGTGTCCATTCATCTGAAAAACTTACAATCATAACACATTACACTATTACACATTTGAAAAAAAAGTGAAACCCTTACCCTTCATTCTAGGGCCACATCCTTCATCAAAGTTATTTTTGTCTATAATAATTCCCTAGTTATTTTCAAAACTTATATCCACATCTTGGCTCTAAATTTCAACACTACAGCTTTACATGTGCTCTAATTACTTCCTTGGCATAATTCCAAATGTAGTTATTTGACTGCTCTCTCATGCTCTCCATTTTATTCACACCTTCCACCTTACTTCTTCCCCTTCCTCTATCTTCTTCCATTTTCCTTGTGTGCATTCCATGTGTATTCACCTTCCTCCAAGTAGCTCATGCACCCTTCGCGTGCACATATTTGACTTGATTTCCAAAATCGATAAGTCCCTTGCACCTTTTTCATGCACCATTTCCTTCTTGCTGCCATGCATCAATACTTTTCTACTCGCACCCTCTTCCATAATTTCCTCTTGTAAGCATTATTTTCATTTCGTCATGTGCGTCATTTTTACGCACCCTCTTCTTTCCTTCCTCGCATATCTCTTTCTTTGTGCATTCATGCCTTCTTCTATGCCAATCTTTGTGCCACATGACAACCTGTTAGAATGAGTACATCACACATAGCCTACAAAAGTGTGCCAAAAGGGAGCCAAATCCTTGCAGCCAATCAAGCATGACACGTGATAACAAATGAAAAATAGTTGATGACATGGGTTACACTCCATATCACTCAAGTTTAAAATTCAAGTGGGATTTGGTAGGTGATAAATTGGGAAATGTCCTCACACCATTAATACAAGATCTGATCACTCTAACCACCTGATTTGATTCATATTTCACCTCCTTCCTTCTCCTACACGTCAAACAGACATGGGGAAGTGCATTTGATAGATTTATAGGAACTTATTGCTAGTTTTTGTGGTTGAGTTTTCAAATCGTATTTTCCTCCTTCTCCTCCTCTTCTCTCATCCATTCATCTATAAATGTAAGAGCATTTCTCATTGTAAAGGGTTGGATAGTTTTAGTTTGTATAGGTATTTCCTTACATTATTGAGTTTCAGACCTTTGGATTTGGTTCTCTACATGTGGATACTCACCTCTTCTACCATTGTAATTGAATCTACATTATTGGAATAAATAGAAGTTGTTTTATGGATATTCTCTACCCTAGCTCGTTTTATTGCATCTTCTTTCTTTTCTTTTCATGTTGGTATCTTTTTTTTGCATGCTCACATCCCTTGTAGGTTCTCTTTTCATTGTGTCCCATGAGAATGAATGTTTAATTTTGTTTCGACTCGTGGTATGCGTGCCTACCCTCCCTACCCACAGCCTCTTCATTTTTCACTAAAAGTTAGTCATATTCACCCCCTTTCTTTCTGGTGTTATCACCTCCTTTAGATTAGTTTTCCTTTTTCATATCCTTCTATGCCTGGTCCTTGGTATATTTAGCTTAGGATTTCCATTTCAGCATTAGGAGTATCGGTAGGAGTGGAAATAGATAGAGGAATTGGCCTTGTCTATAGGTCTATCTCAAGTGCACAAGGTCCCACAACTTGAATACATTTCCATTGTTTCCTCAATGACACAATTCAACCTAGTCTGAGATGGGTATAAGTTTGATCTCCAATAGTTTATGGCACGCCTAGTGGGACCAACATTGAAAGATTTAAATATTATTATTGATAAGTTATGGTGTGTGACTTAATGATTTCCATCCTAAGAGGATTATTTTAGAACATCTGATGACTCCCAATAATCAGATTCACTATTTTAGCACCATGTGTCTTTTATGAGAAGAGTGCATACAAGCACAAGTGCATAAATTTGAGTACCTCCATCTATCTCTCGAGAAGGACATGTAGTAGAGCTATTGTGTGTGCATGTGCATCTCTAGTGCACTATGCACATTCCACTCCTCCTCACAGTAGACTTATGCAACATGCTATGACACTACAACCACCTCCTCCTCCAAGGAACTTTTCTAACTTCACTAGTGAAATACCTCTTATTCTAAATGTGCAACATGATATGCCGGCATCGTGCTTAAGAACATTCCATAATTCACTAGTGAGAATCAAGTCACCCATATTAGACACATCCAGGATGTAGCAAATGTGTGCTCCATCTATTTGATCACACATGATGATGTAGTAGACATGATCCTTCCAGATTCATTCAAGGGAAAAGTTCTTTAGTAGTAAAAAATCTTGAGACTTGCATCTATTTCCACTTAGGATGAGCTTGGAACAACTCTATGCAACTATTTTGAGTACAAGTTAGATCACCTATCACTGGTGGAGAAAATGTATACAAAAAAAAGAGCACCCAATGAACAAATGATTGTTTTCAATATTAGATTACAAAAAAATTGGCATAAAATACCTCAAGTGGTAAGAAATACAACCAAAAATGCTTTCTTGTATTATCTAAGGGCTTTGAATAGTGACATTTCAGTCATGATTCAACCCATGGTGGGTAGAACCTTACCTGTTGCTAACAATATTGCAATAAGGGTGAAAAATAGTCTCATTCAGAAGGAAAGTTAGCTCCTAAACCACTTGAACCCTTATTTCTAGAAATTTCTAATGTGCCCCAACCTTTATTTCTCCTACTCTCCCATGAACAAGAAAGAAAACAAAGAAATGAAGGTTCTGATTAGGATCCCGTCTAGTAAATTTATATCTTTAGAGAGACAACATATGCAAGCCTTTAAAAACAACACTAATCAAGGGTATAACCAGAGCCATCGACCTTTTATAAATAATTATGCAAATCAAATATATGGGTAGCACTAATAAAATTATAGATGGCATGCTAGTGCACACTTTCCATTATAAGTTATCCTCATGCGCAACCTCTTCCAAAGACTCAACACAAGCCAACCACTATTTCTAGTTCAAAACAATATGGTGCAAGAGTCGAATGGTGTTTTCCTTAAAATATTTCTTACAATCAAATCACTATGCTAATGTTATGCATGCACAGGATTATATGATCTAGAATGCTTGCAAATGTGATCCTTCAACTAACGAGCCCGAGAATCAAGAAAAACCGAAGCTCCTCACAAGTACAACCTTATGTTATTTAGAATAGAATACTTCTATGTAACCAATCAAGCTACAAATGAAGCAAAAAAACCGTGCATCCAAAGTTGCTTATAAAAAGAGGTACAAGAAAATAATTCTTGAGTCATGTGCACAACCTTCGCTCTTGTAGCATAGGTTGATCCTAAAAATAAAAGAGTTGCAAATAAGGTATTCAATAGTAATGACATGCAAGATCTTGTTCATGAGGTTCTACACAATTCTCCATCACAGATAACACACAACTCTCCTTTTGTACGTCAAGCTTCTATGTCAATAAAGCCCCTACCTATGTGCCTAAAAACCAAGAAAATATGTGGTTGTGCCTCAAATAAGAAAATTAATGGGCCTTCCATTCAACATTGTTCACCAGATGAAGAAGACTAATGTAAATGTCACAATGTGGGATGCCTTAGTTGTCCCATCTCAATGTGACCTGTTGTATGAAGCTCTGACATAACTCACGCACGCCGATCCATATGTCTAAAAATCATGCACTTGTTGCCAATATCTCACAAGCATAGGAAAAACACGTAGGTAAGGTTGTAAAAACCCCACCCTTCTATATGTCCTTGATCATAGATAAATAACTTGTTCATAATTGTATGATTGACTGAGGTGCTAGTACTTCTTTTATGCCTAAGAAAATTGTTGATTCGTAGGTCTTAAGTATAGTCCTTTATCCAAAGGATTCCTACATCTTGATGGCTCAACTATCACCACTTTAGGAGTCATCAAGGATATTGAGTTAACCATCCATGCATGTCCAAACCTCATGATAACTCAAGATGTGTCAATCATTGACCTACTTCCTTTGTTTTTGTTATGTCTATCAAGATATTTTACCCACGGTGAGTGGTTACTTATCTTTGGATTGGTACCATATGTTACTTGAGAAAAGGTATCGTACCTAGTTTACCATATAAGCTAAGCCAATATTTTCCTATCACGTTGAGTCATATGACCCATCCCCTCTCCAAACTAATTACCTAATCCAAGAAGAAAAAATTTCAGTCTCTCAAGATTAGCCTATTCTTCCTCCTCTACCTAATTTAATGCTAGATGAATGGACTGAAAGGAACCATAAATTTTATCAATATGTTGAAGAGCTTAAAGTTTGTTGTGTAAATGTGCAACAAGGAAATTGACAATTTCTGAGCATGACAACTATACCTTTATGCCAAATTTTTCATGTTTTATCATTCCTAGGAACCCCAAGTCAAATTTGTCACTCTGGTCACCCCTATTTGATGTAAAATTGGGCCCCTAGGTGATTTAGGAAAGTCTATTCATTCTTCCTAGGTGATTTTAGGGAGTTCTAAAAGATGCTATTTTTGGCGATTGGGAAGGGCTATCGTTGGTTTTCCTAGATCGGATCAAACCCTCGAAAGCGAACGGAAGGGAAAAATTTAACATGGAGGTGAATTGAAGACCTTAAAACATCATGGAAATTATTTTGGAAGGTTTGGGAAGTTTTTTAAGACTTGGGGTAGTCTAGGTAAAAAATAGGGTTCACAAGCCTAGGAAGTACACATGACTAAAACAACTAATGGGCTTCAGAAGAATATTTCAGGAGCTCTGGATGAAGTTAGGAGTAAAATAAAACATAAAAGGAAAGAATATTCCAATACCCACATGATGGAAAATCCATATTTTTCACAACACCTTAGCGCATAGGATTAGAAGGTAGTTTTTCTCACCACAAGTGGAGTCCCAAATAAAAAAATCTTATTTTTAAGGAATAAAATGGTTTAATAAAGAAATTATACACCCTCCATTAGATCCAAAATTTCATTTCCAGTCAGGGTCATATAAAATTTTGCCAATAAATTCCACCGGGAGCTCAAGTTATCATCGTTCCAAGTTACCCTCTTAAAGGTAGTTCAAGACTTAGTCATTTTTCGAGAGGCCATGTGTTAGCACCAGAAGCTTAGTAGGATTTCATGTCCCTGAAGTCCTTGAGGTCAGGTACACAAACCCTTAAAAAATACATCTAGCCCCCATGTGACCTCCAGACTTGACAGTTCAGCCCCTAGGTGTATTTTTGGAGCATCCATTCAATACCATCGGATCAAGTGGCACGTGTCACCTAAAAGACCACCATGGAAACTTATTTCCATCATGTACCTGAGGTTAGGGACATTAAAAATTGTAAAATGCACCCATCCCTCTAGGATATTGTTTTAGTCACCCATATGACCAGTTTCCAGCCCCTCGGTGCTTTAAAGCTAATTTTGGAGCACTCATTCCTTGCCGTCGGATCACCGCCATGTGTCATCCTCTTGACCACCATGGAATTTTATGTCCATCATGTCCTTAAGGTTAGGGACATCAAACATGAAAAAATGTGCCCAAATCCAACCCAAAAATTTGAAAAAATTCTAACTATTAGTTGTTTCTTGTTGCTTCTCCATTACCAGAAGAAAACTACAAAGAACACCAATCCACCACTCCACCATTGCCAAAGCTTGAACCAGATCCATTACAGAACATTATCCTTCACTCCATGATGGAAAATAATTCTCATAATAATAATTCATCGAGATAAGAAGAAGAAACGAAGAACAAAGAAGAAGAATAGTGGAAATCCCCATTGCCATGAAATCGAAATTTGAAGAAATCTTCCAAACTGGAGCACGGATTGACAAACCATTTATTGTTGAGTTATTATCTCTTGAAGGCCATTAAAAAATCATATTCAAACATCCAATTTACAGTAAGTAATTCTCTCAAGGAAGAAATCCTCTTTCTAGTTGCACAAAGGAAAAAACTTGATTTCTCATCAAACCGGTCACGGATTAAAGAGAAATTTCACTAGAAGCACCATAATGAGAAACCTATCGCAATGTATTTGATTTCATTGCAAACAAAGACAAAAACAAGACCTTAAAATTTCAATCTCCATTAATGGCTGCCATGACACAATAGTGGAAAAAATCAGTGAGCTACCTCTTCACTTCTCAAGGTTCCAGTGGGCAAAATCGCACGAAAATGGAGGGAATGATTGTTGAAAAATCTAGTTTTGTGTGATATATTTTTCACGTAATGAAGTACCTATTTTTATGAATATGGAGGGCTGTGATTTTTTCATAATTCTTCCCTCTTCAAATAATTTTTCAAATTCCTTAAGATCCGGGGGCGAAATCATCTCAAAATTCAAAGGGAAGGATCTCCAAAAAATCTAGTTTCTCTCAAACTAGTTTTTGCATGATGAAGTCCCTACTTTTTAGGGATATGGAGGGATTTTTTTTTTTGTCGAGATTCTTCCCCGCTAATGAAAATATCATTTTACCACTTGTTTAGATTAAGATTCATATTATACTCTATAAATTGTAATGCCATTCCCATTTCAAAGGGTTGGCGATTGATCTTGTAAACTCAAGAGTGCATTGTACCTAGAGAAAGAAAAGGAGATACCCATTTTATTATACTTTCCTCCACTCTCAAATTTATTCCATTCCTACACTATGTATAACTTCTGGTTGAGTATAAATACAAGAAGAAGGATTTTAGATTTCGAAACTATGAGTTTGTAATATTATCTCGCTTTTTCCATTTGAAGGGTTATTTCTTCTCATCAATGCATGTGTTAAAGTTTATAACTAGTGTGTGTAGGAATATGATTTCCTACCTACAGCATTAGTTCCCCTATCTCATTTCTCACTCCCCTTTCTCGCTTTACAAACAAAGTCTTCTAGCAAGAAATTACTAGCTTTACCACGTGGTCAATGGAGTGCCCTCTTGGATCCCCATTCGAAAGGCCACCACATAAATCAACATTTTCTCACACATGCACATATAGTAGCTAGCTACACCGGTTAAATAGAGGGACTTATAGTCATAGAGCGAAGGTAAGAAATCCACAAGTTTTTCCACCGAAAATGTTTCTCACCAACAAATCATTTGAAATTGGACTTGGAACATATTGCATCCTTGAACAATAATTTGTACTACTGCGTGCACTCAAGAAAAGTGAAAAAAATTGGTTTTGGAATTTTTACTTTGATGGTTCAAGAGAAGAAATAACATAGGCACGTGTGTTGTTTTCATTTCTCCCAAAATGAAAAATTCTTCTTCATTCACCGGTTGAAGTTTTCATGCTCCAATAATGTAGTAGAGTACAAAGCATTGCTATATGGCCTCCTCATTATTGAAAATAAAAGGATTAAGGCACTAAAGATCTTTTGATATATATAATTTTTTTCATCCATTAGGTCGAAACAAGTGCACTACAAAGTATAAGCTTCTTAAAGATTATAATCATATATTTTGGGACCTCCTTGAGATATTTTATGCTCTAAATCTATAAGTAGTACCAAGGAAGATGAACAAAGAAGAAGATTAGATGGACATGTTTGGTTCATAGTTCTCTCGTGCTAAGGATTTTATCAAAGTAAACGTGTAACATATCAAAATAGTGATAATGCCATCTATCCCAAATGACAATACTAGCTGACAAGTGTTTGACAGGTGATGTGTAGATCATCCAGCTCATCCGAAATGAAGATTCTCGTTCTCTTCTTCAAACATACAAGCTGATTTGCATGACAACTATGGTGACCAAGTGGTACAACTCAAGACAAATAAGTTTGCTAAAGGGCTCGTCACCTTAGAGAAAATTTTTAGCCTTGATGATGAGTTTAAGGGTGAAGAAAATTATATGTGTGCCACCCAAGAAGACTACTCCTCAATCACTAATACATGTGGTTAAGAGTTGTTTCTCAAGAAAGATTGCGTGCATGATGAAAAGAAGGTCTTTATCTATCTTTGTTAGAAATACGGTGACATCTTATCATGGGAGTATAAATAACTCAAAGGATTTGATCCAAGTGTTTCTCAACACTCCATTGACTTTGATCCTAGTATCAATCCCATGAAACAAAAAAGGCCAATCAATCTAAGGATAGAGTTTCTCATGAGGAAATAATTGTCTAAATTCATTAAGATGAAAATAATATTTCTCATAAAGTACTCTACTTGGGTCATGAATCTTATTCCAGTGCATAAGAAGAATGATGAAATCAGACTTTGCATTGATTTCAGAGACCTGGACAAGGAATCTTTAAAGGACCATTATCATTTTCCTTTTATGGAGTAGATTCTATAGATCGTGTGGTTGGTGCACGATATTTTCTATGCTTTGGATGGGTATTTTGGGTTCAATTAGATCACCTTCAAGGAAAAGGATCAATTCAAAATGGATTTTACAACTATGTGGGGGACATATGTATATCACAAGATGCCCTTTGGTCTGTCAAACATAGGCACAACACTTTGGCAC
Source organism: Taxus wallichiana var. yunnanensis (assembly GCA_018340775.1). NCBI lineage: Eukaryota > Viridiplantae > Streptophyta > Pinopsida > Cupressales > Taxaceae > Taxus > Taxus wallichiana. Next base: position 241,583,260 of record CM031236.1, on the reverse strand, counting down.
ACCATGGATATTGCCTTCAAGGAATATATCAATGAGTTCATCCTAGTTTAACTAGATGACATACTGTCTTCTCAAAGTAGTGCACGAGATCACATGACACACCTAGAGAAAGTCTTTGAGAGATGCATAGAGTTCAAGTTGTCTCTTAACCCCAAGAATTAGAACTTTTCTATGGCACATGGAAGGATTTTAGGCCATGTGTTCTCAAAGGATTGTATTGCTATTGATCTTGAGTGAACTTTTTCCATCCTTGATCTCTCCTTGCTAGCACATAAGAAAGCCTTGCAGTCCTTTCTAGGAAAAATAAACTTTGTTAGAAAATTTATCCCTAACTTTGTAGGACTAGTCAAGCCCATCACCCTCATGATCAAGAAAGATGTAGTCTTCAAATGGACAACAAAAGTAAAATAAAGCATTAACAAGATCAAGCATGAAATTTCTTGCTCACCAACACTCATAAATCAAAACTATTACAAGGAATTCATCCTTTATGCTTATGCGGTTGATGCAAGAGTTGTTTGACAAAATAAAATGAATAAATACTAGAGGAGCCAATAATTTTTTTCAGTCAAACATTGGAAGATTATGAATTGAAATATAGTCACATGGAGAAATAGGTCTTCACCATCATGTGTGTGCTTACGAAGTTAAAAATATTCTCACCAAAAATCATATTAAGGTATTAGTTTCAAACCAAGTGTATGAGAGTTCATTATGGGAGGAAAAATCGGTGAAAAGAGAGCAATGTGGGTGACCAAAATCATGGAGTATGATGTGACTATTAAAGCCACAAATCTGATAAGAGGTAACACACTGCAAAGAAACTCACCGAGGATGTATAGACGATCGGAGACTTCATTGTTCCTAGATGAGTTGCTCTGTGCGTAGAAACTTAGTATAATGAATCCCTTGGCTTGTATAGCTAGATGAAGGACATGATTAGATTCCTTTCCGAGAGTGCGTACCCTCCTCCTTATTTGAAAAAGAAAAGATAAAACATATGAGGTTGTAGGTTATTCCATATGTTCTAAGGTGGTCTTCTCTTTAAAATAAATCTTGATGGCATGTTGCTACGGTGTATTAACGACACGAAAATTGAAAAAGTGTTAACAAATTTTTTAGATGGATTCTTTGGTGGACACTTCTCTACCAAGACTACAACAAGTGGGCCATGAAATGTAATGAAGGTGATTTATTTGTAGGAAAGAATAAACCGACAATGCTTCCTCTCGACCAATCCAAATGTATTAACCTTTTACGAAATGGGGTCTCAAATTCATACACATGATCAATCCTCCTTCCAGCACTAGGCATAAATGGGTGTTTAAAACTACGAAATAATTCACTGATGGATATAAGTTGTTGCACTCAAGAAATCAACTAAGTTAGTCATCCTTAAATTTCTCGAAGGTATTGCAACAATGTTTCGCATTCCTCAAACTATTATTTTAGATAATGCAAAGGCCTTCCTTGGAACTAAAATTTCTAATTGGCCTCTTAGTCTTGGTATCTATTTGAATAACTCTTCTTACTATTACCCGTAAGACAATGTTTGGGTAGAGTTAACAAAAAGAACCTGATCATAATCATGAGGTAGACAATGAGTATCAACTAGAGGTAGTGGCACACAAAGGTCTCGTGTGCACTCTAAGTAGATATGATCACAGTTGAGAAGCCAATATGTACTTCACCTTATAATATTGTATACGAGAAATGAGGATGACCTTCCCTTCTCACTTGAGTTGAATTCATTAGCACTCACCTAACAACTAGAATTCAAAGGCATGGACCATAGAGAAATTAGAATCAAAGAGCTAGTTTAACTTGAATAATCAAGGAACTCTTCCATGATCAAGCTACAACAACATCAACAATAAACTAAGAAGTGGTTTAACAAAAAGATAAGGCCCCAAGATTTTAAAGTTGGAAAATCAGTCTTAAAATGGGATGCTTGACAAAGCTAAACCAGGGAACCATTCAAAATTTGATGCAATTTAGCGTGGCCCATACATCATCATTTTTTACAAGGAGGCTAACCCCTTCGAGTTGTCTCATCTTGATGAAGGTGCACTACTAATCCCATTCAATGGGATCTATCTCAAACCCTTCCATTAATATTTATGCATCATTTTGTATATATATTATAGTAGTTTCAATTCCTCCTAGTGTGTTAGGTGCACATTGTCTTGTTTGTACATAGTTCTTTCTTCACGCACGCTCCCTACATGCACTCTTCTTTCATTTCACAATAGAAGTAATCTTCCAAGTAGTTTCAACAAGATTACAGGATTAAAAAAATTTAGAAACTTTCATCAAGTGACTTTAAGGGCGCTTCTTCAAATTTATAGATCAAAAATTCATATACACGCTGACTCCATGCACAATGGATGCTCCAAGCTATTGACCTCTTTCATCTAGTAGGAAGATGGCCCCGAAATTTTCCAAAATGTTTTCTAAAATAACTCCCCTAGTTATGTTAGCAACTTATATCCACATCCTAGCTCTAAATTTTAACATTACAGTTGCACCCACTCTAATTTCTTCCTTGGCATAATTCCCGAGTGTAGTTCTTCACATGCTCTCCATTTTCTTGACGCCTTCAACCTTCCTTCTTTCATATTTTTCTATTTATCTTGTGTTCCCTCCTGTACATTCACCTTCCTCTTAGCAGACTTATACACCCCTCATGCGTGTATCTTTGACTTACTTTCCATAATCAGCCGAGTCCTTGTGCCTTTTGATAATTACCATTTACTTCTTGCTACCGCACATCACTCTTTTTTTTGCTCATGCCCTCTTCCATACTTTCCTCTTGTAATAATTCTTTCCATTTATACCATGTGCATCACTTTTGCATTCCCTCTTATTTACTTCTATGCATCTCTCTTTTACGCGTGCATTCATGCCTTATCCTACCCCAATCTCTGTGCCATGTGGCGGTTTGTCGAAATGAGTGCATAACACATAAACTAGAAAAGTGCACCAAAAGGGTGCCAAATCCTAGCAGCCATTTGAAACATGACACGTGGAAAAAAATGGCAAAATAGTTGATGAAGTGGGTTACACTCTAGATCACTCAAGTTCAAATTTTTGTGAGATTTAGTTGGTGAGAAGATAGAAAACATCCCTCACACCATTAATTTAGGACCCGACTTGATTAATATTTCACCTCCTTCCTTATGCTACACGTAAAATAAACATGGGGAAATTCATTTGATAGATTTGTATGAATTTATTACTAGTTGTTGGTGGTTGAGATTTCAAATCATATTTTCCCTCCTTCTCCTCCCCTTCTCTCATCCATTCATCTATAAATATAAGAGCATTTCTCATTGCAAAGGGTTGGATAATTTTAGTTTGTATAGGCATTGTCTTTCATTTTTGAGTTGTAGACCTTTGGATCTAGTTCTTTGCATTCGGATACTCGCTCTCTTCTACCATAGGAATCAACTGTGCATTCTTGGAAGAAATAGAATTTTTTGTGTGACTACTCTCTCGCCTAACTTTTTATTGCGCTTTCTTTCTCTTCTTTTCACATTGGTAGCTTTTAGTGCATGCTCATGTCCCTTTTAGGTTATCTTTTCAATTTGTCCAATGAACATGAATGTTTAAGTGTTTTTCAAACTATGGTATGCGTTCTCGCCCTCCATTCCTACATTTTCTTCATTTTATCTCAAAATTGGTGGTATTCACCCACTTTCTTTGTAGTTTTATCTCCTCCTTTAGATTAGTTTTCCATTTTTTCCTATCGTTCTATCCTTAGTCCTTTGGTATATTTAGCTTATTATTTTCATTTAAGCATTATGAGTACTAGTAGAAGTAGAAATAGGTAGAGGAATCTTCCTACTCCAGAGGTTTGTCTCAAGTGCGTAAGGTCCCACAACTTGGAGACAACCCCTTTGTTACCTCAATGAATTAGTTTAACCTGATATGAGACAAGTGAAGGTTTGATCTTCAACAGCTTACAAATCACTTTTGCAAAATCAAAGACCATTCCTCAATGCACATATAAAGAAACTACACTGAAAGTGACATCATCAAAACCTACACAAACAAAATAGTTGTCACTTCCCTTGACATCCACCTCAAAAGGATATTATGAGTCAAACCTCGAATTTGACAATCCATCATAGTTCTACCCCTCTTAATCCATCTCGCCTCTCAAGTGTGGAATCCTTCCCGGTATGAATTTGAGGCATTTTTGATTATCATAACACACCAAGACATCACAAAGAAGATTGTAATGCCCTCATTGCCACTATTAAAACCCTTATGAACAATACCTCCTTCCTCCAAACATAACCACATAAAAAAACCTCTTAAAACATCTAGAATGACCACATGTAAACCATACTTAACCATAAGTGGGGATCTTCTAAGAAAACCCCTACACATCAAATCAATGTAATACACATACCCACTAGAGAATGTACCCACAAACCTAATACCTCCGATAAATAAAATTCCAAAGTTTTCATTCCTATCGCTTTTGAGTCATCAAATTCAGTGCCACATACTAAAACTAAGGTTTCCATCCTTTCTTCTCCTCCTACACAATCCACCACTGTAGTTCAAAATGTTGTTATCAAACAACTTCAGAAATCTCCAGTCAAATTATCCCTTTATGATATAGTGCAAAACTCACCTTCACATCGACAAGCCATGATCAAAGCTTTCAAATATATA